>CM051020.1:14443954-14522504 GCA_027704905.1 Muraenolepis orangiensis
ATGGTTTATCCAGCTGTGGTGTATTTGTTCTACAAACGATAGGAGTTGGCAAGCGACGACCTGTGTGTGTGTGTGTGTGTGTGTGTGTGTGTACAGTAACGTCGGAGATGGAAAAGTTGGTAGCTACAGTAAGTATTTAATTAATTAGTCGCCCGAAAGAACTAGTTCAACTACCTAGCTAGCTGAGTTTTATCTTCGTGAAGAATATATCTGTTAACAAAACAGGAAACTCCGCCCCTCCAACTTTCTGGTTTCCTGCCCAGGCGCTGTGCATTCTCTCCCCCCCAGAAGTTTGGCTACAGCATTGTCAAACTTGTGTGTCCGAGATTACTAGCCCACAGACACCTATAGCTTATGGACATTGGGGTTTCAACTCACAAACTCTGCCCCGGAGAGATCTGTACCAGTGGATCTAAACTAAGTATCTTTAGTGAGGGCTGTTCTTAAGCAAGGGTCACTCAAAGCGTGCAGGATGGGTGTTTTTTTGATGTTTCGTATTAAATGTTCTCGGCCTCAGTAGCGGTTGTTCAGAAGAAGAACCGCGGTGTCTCCAGGTGATCCGGGCCCGGCTGTGGTCTGGGCCGATACTTCTGCCAGTTCTTTGTCTGCGTCCGGCCTGTGCCTCGGCCCGCCCGGCTGTGTGGAGGGTTAGCGTGAGCAGCAGTAGAATAATAATGAAGTTGGCCCGGGGTTTTTAAACAGCGTTTCTTTTTTAGGAGACAGGTCTTGTTTGTCTCACTCTTGGGACTCTCGAGGGTTGAAGCGTTCCCGGACCCCTGAGAGCCGGGACTACGTCACGGGCCGTCAATGGGGTCTGCTTTTTTAACGGGGTCACGGTCTGGCGAGCGAAGTATGGACTGAGGCCTGTGCTGGGACTCCACAGTTTACTCTAAAAAACTCAACATCCCATAATTACCGGGTTCAAGTTAAGTGCCTTTGGTGAAAACAGTGAGAGAAGTCAAGTCATTTTTTACAGTCTCAGAGGGCTTCTTGGCCCATGTTAAACAACCCCCCCCTCCCAAACCCCTAAACCCTCTAAAGGACCAAAAATAAATAAAAAAAGAGTTGAAGAAACCTTGAGAAGGACCACAGACGAGGGGTCCCTCCTTACAGGGTCAGCCCCCCAGTAGGGTCTCAGCCCCCCAGTAGGGGCTCAGCCCCCAGTAGGGGCTCAGCCCCCCAGTAGGGGCTGAACCCCTACAGACACACTGGTTGCATGAAACAAGGTGGAGACAATGGTTCAGAAACATTCAGTTATTATTAAGACATAGTAGATTAGTCATCGAAGATAGGGTTAGTATATTTTTTTATAGCATTCCACTGGAGCAGATATGAAAAGAAAAACGAATCGAGACTGAATCGCCAATGCACTTTACGCCCGTTTTTTGCGTATCAACATCGGAATGATCCTGTCAACGTTGCGGTGAGAAGTCGGTTATTAGATTAGATTCCGATCTTTCAGACCGAAGCGCTTCCACCTCCCGGGTGCTTGAGGTGAAAATATGAAAAAGTAATAATAAATAAAGTAAAGCTGTCTTTACATCACGTTGCTACTGCCAGCTGTCGGAGGCACCTGGTTTAGACAAAGCAAAAAAGGGCGGGAACACCTCCCCTGATGAGTGGCACATGTCGTTCTGAGAGAGCTTTGAACTTTGAACTTTGAACGACCGGTGGCAGATGCTAGCAGAAAAAACCGAGCAATTTACTACAATATCTATAGGACATTATTGTTCAAGAATTTCAAATACATAAATAGAACATCTTATGTGTTGAGTGAATATTTTTTTATATTTGTGAATTTCAGGAAATTTGGTTTCACATTTTGAAATGTTTCCGTGGACTCCATCGCTACAGCTAAGTGTGCTAAGAGTGCTCCGCTCACCCCAGAAGCACCAGGTATCCGCTCAGGAATCTTTCCTATTTATAAAGCGCTTAGGCGGCAAAGGAGTCAGACAGGGAGAGAGCGATAACTGACCCGGCTTCAGTGGGTTATGGGTTTTTTTCAGTGCGGGACGCCTGACCGTGGAATGAAGTGTTTTTCTGTCAGTTGGTGGGGTGCCGTTGCCGGACCACCTGGGGTGGGAAGGATTTTAACTGGTTTAAAACCAGATGTTTATGTGTGTTAGTCCGTCCCGTGTCGGGTACGACGCGCTATCGGTGGACCAATCTGGGATACAGTCCGTTGCCGTTAAGAGTCTCAAAGATGTGTTTACTTACACAATAAATCAGTAGCCATCATACATATGTTCTCAAACCACTTATGAATTCATCACATGAGGGACAAACCATGTTTGTGTTGGTATATATATATATATATATGTGCGTGTGTGTGTGCGTGCACATCAGTCGTCCATATGCGTTTATTTTTAAAGAGCAGTTTAGTTTTCGATCCGTGCTCGGCGGCCGTCATAGCGAGGACCGACTCCCCTGGGGGGGGGGGGGGGGGGTGACATCTGCTGATGTCATCACCGTGGGACAACAGACAGACATATGGACCCCCTTCCCCCCAGTCTGGAATAGAGATCCCCCCCTGCCCCCCACACCCTCTGGGTCACTCCTGCCCTGCGAGGAGATTTCACGGGACCTCCTCGTCCGGGTCGTCTGGCGGGTCTGTGCCGCCCGGCTGTCCGTCGCTCTCGGAGATCGGAAAAGGACAGGATATTCTGGTCCCGCCATTTCAAGTCAAAACGTTAGACAAAAAACCGAGATGAGTGTGTCGGGCTGTCGGATGGCCCGCTTCCCCCGGCTACGGGTCGGATAGAAGCCCGACTTCTGCCTGCCTACGGCTGCAGAAGCTTCACCTGAAACGGCGACATTGTCAGATAAAGGGCAGCATTTGGAAAAGCAAATCGCCAAATTGATTCCTCATTTTCAACTCAGCATTTTCTAAAGTGCCAATTTTTCGGAGTGAACTCAATACAGAACAATTCATTTTGAAGTTGTAACCTCTTGTGTGTAACTTGGCTCTGTGTCCCAGACCTCCAGGGAGGGCTGTGTCTTGATTTGTGATGGTGGTGGGAGACCATTGAGGACGTCCCAGCGGAGTGGACAGATTTGGTGTCGCGGTCCGAGAAATGTGACCATTCAGGAGGAAATGAGTGAAGGCCTCAAGGTGTCTCGTTGTTTCTGGCGCTAAAACAGATTCCTATTGGTCCTGTAGAAAAGTGGCAGGGCTTGGCACCAATCAGAGCCAATCGGAAAAAAAAGTCCTTGCGCTGACATTTGTTCCTCGTGCTGCCTCTCTCATTTTTGTGCTCGATTATTCGTAAAAGTATTTAATGACAAATATTAAGAGGCAAGTGTTGCAATATGTTGTGTTTCGCCGCAAATATTTATGTTATACGTTTGAGGGGCCAGCTTTGGGCTTCGTGTCGGTTGAGGGGGGAAAACAACTTTTTTTTAAGTTGAAAAACACATTCCACAGAGTTTTGATAGCCATCGCACGCCTCAGACAGACTGTTGCTGGAAGTGTTTCGGGGGGGAAAAGAAATGTAAACGTGTGATGGTTATCTGGCCTCAGGCTGGACTGAACCAGCTGGTGGGGCGGGATCTGGCACCGGGGTGGGCTTCGACTTCATCCACAATTTGAACCCCTTAATTTGTAGTGATTTCATTGCCTCTCAGAATGACAAAGTTCATCATTTGGAATGTCGAAAAAAACAAATCATGAAATTAACTTGAATCATTTTGGGGAAAGATATTCATCCCTACATCTGTAATGAACGCTAAGAGTGTTTAACTCAATTAGTTTGGGCCGGAGGGATGGATGCAAGTCTGATCAAATCAGATAAGAATAACAAAGTGATATAATTAAATGTACAAGATGTATCCCTCGGCTCCACCACCAGAGAGACACACCGAGACCCCCCCCCCCCAACTGGACCTCACTAAACAGAGAGGATTAGCGTTAGCACGCTATCGGCGAGGCCGTCCGAACGCCCTCCAGGGGATCTCCATGGAAACCAGACACGGCGAGGTGGTCAGACGGTGTTCGGACCAGATTGCACTGCGTCGTGGCAGCAGTAGTGCCCACGGTGGTGATGCGTTCAACCCTCCAGCCCATCAGAACCTCTGCTCTCCTCTCTCTCCTCCGGCCTCACGCCATCGTCATGGCATCCAGCCCCGCCCTCCACCCCATCCCCGCACCGTTCGATTCCCAGTCATCCGCAGATGTGACAGTAATGAGCTGCATTGGGTCTGTTGGTCTGCCCCCCCCCCCCCCCCCAGTGTTTACACAGGGGCTGAAAAGAGGCCCCCTGGTCGTCCAATCAGCACGTGGGAGATAACCCTCCACACACACACACACACACAGACACACACTCCTCGCTCTTTCCGTCTCTGAAACAGTTTAGTTTATTTTCACTCGGGGCTACGGGCCGATCCAATCGCCACACCCGTCTCCTCCTCCTCCTGCTCATCCTCTTCTCTCTCTCCTTCTCTTCTCTCTCTCTCTCTCTCTCTCTCTCTCTCTCTCTCTCTCTCTCTCTCTCTCTCTCTCTCTCTCTCTCTCTCTCTCTCTCTCTCTCTCTCTCTCTCTCTCTCTCTCTCTCTCTCAGCTTCATTGGCACAAGGAAACACTTTCAATGGACACGTAAAGAACAGACCAAGAAAATATGGTAGAATAATTGTTCTCAGGCTCAGTTGTACGTCGCTTTGGATAAAAGCATCTGAAACAACCTGACGATGAACCTGATGAACCTCATATGATAAACTCTCTCTCTCTCTCCCCCTCTTGCTCTCCCTCCTTCCCTCTCTCTCCCTCCCTCCCTCCCTCTTTCCCTCCCTCTCCCTCCTCTCTCTCCCTCCCTCTTTCCCTCCCTCTCCCTCCCTCTCTCTCCCTCTCTCTCTCCCCCCCTCCCTCCCTCCCTCCCTCCCTCCCTCCCTCCCTCCCTCCCCAGGTTTGGACTCCAGCACACGGACCCTCAGCACTCCGAGTCCCGGCCTCATCCTCCCCTCCAAGTCGTCCTCCCTGTCGTCGCCGGCACTCAGCAGCAACAGCCACGACACCCACTCCTCGTCCTCATCCTCGGCGCCCGCCGAGACCTCCGCCGAGGTCCACGCGCAGCACGCCGCCCGCCCGCCCAAGGGCCCCCGCTCCTCCTCTCCGTCGCCCGTGGAGCTCCTGCCCGACCACGCCCTGCTGCAGGTCTTCGCCCGCCTGCCTACCAACCAGCTGTGCCGCTGCGCCCGCGTGAGCCGGCGCTGGTACAACCTGGCGTGGGACCCCCGCCTCTGGGCCTCCATCCGCCTGACGGGGGAGCTGCTGCACGCCGACCGCGCCCTACGCATCCTCACCCGCCGGCTGTGCCAGGACACGCCCAACGTCTGCCTGACGCTGGAGACGGTGGTGGTGAGCGGCTGCAAGCGGCTGACGGACCGCGGCCTCTACGTGCTGGCCCAGTGCTGCCCCGAGCTGCGGAGGCTGGAGGTCGCCGGCTGCTACAACGTGTCCAACGAGGCCGTGTTCGAGGTGGTGTCACGATGCCCCAACCTGGAGCACCTTAACCTGGCGGGTCAGTCCACTACCGGAGGAGGAGGGTGGGGGGGGGGGAGGCCCTTGTTTTTGGTTACGTGTATTCTCTATCGTTCCCTCTCTCTCTCTCTCTCTCTCTCTCCCCCCCCCCCCCCCCCAGATGTCTGATTGATAGATTGGACTCCCGCCACCAGAGGGTCATGTTGAAAAATAGTAAAAACTGTAAAAAGAAAAAGAGTTTGTAACCTCCTGAACCGTCTGCTCACCAGGTACAAACCATTAACCACCTTCAATTGCTTAAGTGACCTTAAGGGATTAAGATTAAATCAATTTTATTCAAGAAGTACACATCACACACACAGTCACACACACACATATGGGGACCCAGGTCACTTCTGGGGACCGAAATCCCATCTGGTGACTGAAATCAATCAGTCATTCTTCTTCTTCTTCTTCTTCTTCTGGGTTCTTCTCAGCCCTTTGGGTCCAGAAGCTGGTGAAGCCATTAGAGGGAACCGGGGGGAAAGCTCTGCCAACCTTAATCTCCCATCTGGTAGAAGAAAGTCTTTCTTCAGAGAGAGCGAGAGGCCCGGCCTGCTGCTGTCATTAAGAGAGTGACTGGAGCAAAAGCGTTCGGTCAGACAGGTCTTTGGGGCTGCACCCTGAAGGAAATACGTCCCCTCGTCTGGGAAGGGAAGGGCTTTTAAAACAATGAGTGAGTTTTTTATGTGAGAAAGACTGAGTCTTCATATGAAGTCTTTTTCTTCGACTGGAAACAATGTGCAGTGACATTTTCCCAAAATTTTTCCCCTTGAAACAGACTCACGTTTTTTCCCCCAGTTTTCTTCGAGTTGTTGGTCGATGAGTTCAGTTCTGTTCGTTCAGGCGTTTGTCCAAATAGAGCAGGGTTGCCTGGGGCGCCCTCTAGTGGCCTGTTAGGGCATCGCGAATGGTACACCGTAACATATTGCATGAAATGAAATAAGCTGGATACAAAAGCTCCACCTGGAATGGATATCTGATGTATATTAGTTTTATTATTTCTGTCACCATAAACTAAAAGTTATATAGCCCTGTATACTGTTATTATAATAATAATAACATCCAATACATACAGAAAGTAGCAGTGAAACAGAGCATCAAAAGGATAACTGAGTCACTCTTATGGAATTAAAAGCCAAGACAATTATAGCGGTCAACACTGCCACATGCCAGGGAAATGGCTTCTTTAGGGCTCCTCCGGATGATAAGGACACAGGGGGATGAGTAATCTGGTTTATTGACAAGGTTTAAGCAAACTGAGCAGTGGTTATTGTGGTCTATGGGCCTTCTTTACAAAGGAACCACAAGTGTGCAGCCTCTCCAGATTGGGGGCAGGAGATGCTGCTTCAACTAGACTCTAATCAGTCTGAATGGGGCCAAGAGAGGCTGCGTCAACCAGACTCTAATCAGTCTGATTGGGGCCAGGAGGAACCTTCAATCAGTCTGACTGGGCCCAGATGAGGCTGCTTCAACTAGACTCTAATCAGTCTGAATGGGGCCAGGAGAGGCTGCTTCAACCAGACTCTAATCAGTCTGATTGGGGCCAGGTGAGGCTGCTTCAACCAGACTCTAATCAGTCTGACTGGGGCCAGGTGAGGCTGCTTCAACCAGACTCTAATCAGTCTGACTGGGGGCCAGGTGAGGCTGCTTCAACCAGACTCTAATCAGTCTGACTGGGGCCAGATGAGGCTGCTTCAACCAGACTCTAATCAGTCTGACTGGGGCCAGGTGAGGCTGCTTCAACTAGACTCTAATCATTCTGACTGGGGCCAGGTGAGGCTGCTTCAACCAGACTCTAATCAGTCTGACTGGGGCCAGGTGAGGCTGCTTCAACCAGACTCTAATCAGTCTGACTGGGGGCCAGGTGAGGCTGCTTCAACCATACTCTAATCAGTCTGACTGGGGCCAGGTGAGGCTGCTTCAACCAGACTCTAATCAGTCTCACTGGGGCCAGGTGAGGCTGCTTCAACCAGACTCTAATCAGTCTGACAGGAACCAGATGAGGCTGCTTCAACCAGACTCTAATCAGTCTGACTGGGGCCAGGTGAGGCTGCTTCAACCAGCCACCTAGTACACACTCCACAACAATGAACCCCCACGCCCCGATACCTTCTTCTGAACAGTAACTGACCCTCCTGCTCCCCTGCGCCCCCTGCAGGCTGCTCCAAGGTGACCTGCATCAGCCTGACGGAGGAGGCATCCCTGCAGCTGGCGCCGGCCCACGGCCAGCAGATCTCCATCAGCTTCCTGGACATGAGCGACTGCCTCTCGCTGGAGGACGAGGGCCTGCGAATCATCGCCAGCCACTGCCCACGCCTCACCCACCTGTACCTGCGCCGCTGCCCGCGCCTCACGGACGAGGCCCTTCGCCACCTGGCGCTGCACTGCCCGTCCGTCCGCGAGCTCAGCCTCAGCGACTGCCGCCTGCTGGGCGATTTCGGGCTGCGCGAGGTGGCCCGGCTGGAGGGCCGCCTGCGCTACCTGAGCGTGGCACACTGCCCGCGCATCACCGACGTGGGCGTGCGCTATGTGGCGCGCTACTGCCCGCGATTGCGCTACCTGAATGCTCGCGGCTGCGAGGGCCTGACCGACCACGGCCTGGGCCACCTGGCGCGCAGCTGCCCCAGGCTACGCTCCCTCGACGTGGGCAAGTGTCCACTGGTGTCGGACGGCGGCCTGGAGCGGCTGGCGCTGTGCTGCGCCGGCCTGCGGCGCCTCAGCCTGCGGGCCTGCGAAAGCGTGAGCGGGCGGGGCCTCCGGGCGGTGGCTGCAAACTGCGGCGAGCTGCAGCTGCTCAACGTGCAGGACTGCGAGGTGTCGCCCGAGGCGCTGCGCTATGTGCGGCGCCACTGCAGGCGCTGTGTCATCGAACACACCAACCCGGCTTTCTACTGACTGCAGTAGAAGGGTCTTCTGAGGGTTCCAGCCCCCCCCCCTCTGACAAGTGGATGTTTGTTTTCTACTCGAGGTGGCGTTAGTTTTGTGGCGCCGCCCGGACTGGTTGGACACAAGGTGTGCAATACTTCCTGTGCTGCATGGTTGATGATGATGATGATGAGGATGATGATGATGATGATGATGCTGTCCTTTTTTTGTATTATTTTATAAATACTTCCAAAGAATGTATTTAACATATTTATCTTTTCAAAGGTTTTAAAAAATGTATTAGCATTCACGTTAGCATTTTTGCATTCGGCATTTCCGATGCGTCACCGTTTGGAAACCAATGCTACCACATTTAGCACCACGGGTACAGAGTCACATTCTCAAGTGATGCATTGTATTAATCTGTTTTGTTTCATGTAGATTTGTTTTACTGCTCATCACCATAAACCCCTAAAATAATAACGATAATATTCTTCATTATTCATTTCTACACCTATTTATAATACAATACACTAAGATACGTTATAACCTTAACTGCAACAAGACAGCAATCGGCGACGTTTAAAACACACCACCGCCCCCTGGTGTCTGTCCGCATGTACTACAAGTACAAGTATGTTTAAAACACACGAGCGCCCCCTGGTGTCTACTACAAGTACGATGTTTGAAACACACTAGCGCCCCTGGTGTCTGTCTGCATGTACTACAAGTACGATGTTTGAAAAACACTAGCGCCCCTGGTGTCTGTCTGCATGTACTACAAGCACAACGTTTAAAACCCACCCCCGCTCCCTGGTGTCTGTCTGCATGTACTACAAGTACGACGCTAAATACACACCAGCGCCCCCTCCTGTCCCCACGTGAACTACAAGTACGACTTCTGTTCACAATGCACCGGTGCAAAAGGCACTTTTCGCGATTATTGGGCCGACATTCGTTCCGCACATCGACAGCGTATTCGAAACGCGGTGTTGCCACGACGACAGCAACTACGAAGATGATGATGATGACGATGATGATGATGATGATGATGATGATGATGATGTCATGCGAAGAGAGGTGGACTCGACGGACGGACGGACGGACGGACGAGACTCTTGTACATTAAAGTGACCGGAAACAGGTCGCTGCTATAATTCACCAATCATTCAAAAATGTATTAAAAAAAACCTTTGAAACGCATATCGTTGTGTGGAGTTTATTTTTATTTTTTGTATACGTGTTTACGTTAACATCTCAGTCACTCGGCAGACACACTCTTCATCAGCGACTTAAAGGTGCTGTGCGACGTTACTATTTCGCCATGAATTCCCATAAGAAAATGCGTTTTCAAAAACAGGAGAAGAAATACTCCGAACATTGCTGTGTTCCGCTTGTTCGGCATCATCGAAATGTAACGGTATTTAGAGTTTCCATGGCTTTGCAACCCATCCCGACCTGAGAAGAACCCGACGCGGACATCCGATTCTATACCAGGTAACGTTAGACCGAAGTTTTAACTAACTTTTTGACATCGACCAAAGTAAACATCAGTTAAACTATAAAGAATCCTGTCGTAAGTCTTAATACAAAAGAGTTAATGTGCCTACATCGTGACCGCTGCAGCCTGTCATGCATACGAGATGAGACATTGGCTTAGTTGTTACAGCTAACAGTATTTTGGTGACCGTGTATGATTGTATTCACTTTGTTAATTAATGACTGACATGATGTATATGTCTTTTTGTAAATACATTGCCAAGCTATGACCACCTGATGGCGTTTTGGGGTTTGATTGAGCCTTCAATTTACTAAATGGTTCGGGTCTCCAGAGCCAAGAGCCTCCAGAGCACGTCCATCAACGGTAGGTTATGGTCTGAGCTGCTTTGTAGTAACAGAGGGTGGGATGCCATTGCATTTACAGAAGGCTACACTAAAGGACTCAGCCCCCTTTAAATACACCAGTGCACTACAGCAACTCAGTTTTCCCCATGGTATGGTACACATAACCCTTATAAAACATTTAGCCAAACAAGAGCACAGCCTTACTAGTTTATAACTTAAAGCAGTAACCTTTTTTTTAACCTTCCAGAGACGGCTGCTCCAGCCAATCGACGAGTTATTTATTTTTCCAGACCACAGTGAGCTGCATTATTGCAACATGGACACGTTTTCTAGCCACTGCACTGGGGTCTCAATGCATCTGGCTCACACCTGCAGAAGTGCAAACTTACCTTCCTGAGGAATTCTGAGATTTCCCAGACACCCCGGTCATCTTGGACTGCACTGAGCTCAAGTGTCAGACACCATCCTCACCACTCCTGCAAAGTGAGATGTACTCCACCTACAAATCTCACTGCACCATAAAAGGGCTTATTGGCAGACGTTTACAGTGGCCTGCCTGTTGTCAAACAACCAAAACAAGGCATTAGTTAGGGCATGGGTTAAGTAAAGCATTGGTTCAACACCAGGTTTTTGTAATTTAATTCAGTGAATTTTGTTTATTCCAGGGCAGATCATTTTTTTTAAACATTCTGTAAATCTTATGTACACAAACATTATCAATGTATCATCAATATCAACTGTTGAATGTAAAGTCATTTGTATAGATTTGTCTAAATGAACATTGTAGCATATTGTACATACATCATATTGAACTATTGTAACATATTGGCTAAAAAACATTATTGAAAAATGAACTGTAATAAAATATTTTATAACATTTTGTCATTCCAATCTTTCATTGAAGAACCTGGGTTTTGCTCATGTTCATTTCTCAAAGACACGTATCTTGGCATGTAGAAAAATAAATGGTCAGCTTTTTCTCTAATTGATCTTTGCACTTGTGGATCCATGTGTAATCGTTGCACAACTGTTTGGAACAGCAATGCCATTATGTGATTGCACACAACACTGCCTGCCACACTGTGTCAACATAACTGCCGATGAATCAAGAAGCGGAATCTAAGAAGAAAGAGAAAAAAATTTGAAATATACCCTCTGCTTCATGGTAAAGAGCAAGTAGGTTATTATGAGTAGAACAGTTATTGTTATTGTTACTGAACCATGCTCCTAGACGATGCCTACCCTCCTAAATGCTTAGCTTTCTCCCTACTCAAACAAACTTGAATAACCTTCCTTGATAACTATTATGCCTTAGATTATGTATATTAGCAGTGTTAACTTATGAAAATATGTTTGATCACCCAAACACGTTTCCACCTTATCCTTATTTACTTGATCAAATGATCTGACCAATGTGCAGTAGGCACATTGTTAAATGTTATGTACATGTGTTGAATGTATGTTCATAAAACCTGCATGTTTTATTAAAATGTTTTTTTACAAAAATCTTTAAAAGCATTTAAAGTGCCAGTAGTGCAGCAGCATCATGAATACAGTGCATTAACTGTGATGAGTCCAGAAAGACCAGCAAAGTATGACAGTAATGTTAATGATAATGTTATGATAGTGGCAGCACTCCTAGCAGTTCAGTAGGTCACTGCCTGTGGATAAAAACTATCGTTAAACCTGGTGGTCCTTGTACGGATGCTACACAACCGGCAACCAGACGGTAGGGGGGAGAAGAGAGGGTGGTTGCAGTCCTTTATGATGGACATGGCCTTCTTCCGACATCTGGTCCTACAGATCTCCTCAATGCATGGAAGTGCATACCCGATGATCTTCTCTGCCGTCCTAACAACCCTCTGGATGGCTTTCTTGTCCCGTGCAGTGGTGTTGCCGTACCACACAGTGACGCCACCTGTCAGGACGCTCTCTACGGTGCCACGGTAGAATGACACTATCGTCACCCTCGCTTATCAAGCCGATGACTGTGGTGTAGTCTGCAAACTTGATAATCCGATTATTGCTGTGCGTGGCAGTCATGTGTGTACAGCGAGTACAGCCGGGGACTGAGGCAGCAGCCTTGGGGTGCTCCGGTGTTGAGGACCAGAGTGGATGAGATGTTGTTCCCAATCTTCACCACTTGAGGCGCCCAGACCTAGGTCCCTCAGTTTCAGGACCAGCTTGGAGGGAATGATGGTGCTGAATGCCGAGCTGTAGTCAATGAACAGCAGTCTGACGTAGGTGTCCCTCCTACGCTGCAGGGTCTAGGGACTCATGGATGAAAAAGTTGATATGCAATTTTACAAGGTTCTCCAGGCACTTCATGGCTATGGGTGTTAAGCCACTGGACGATAATCATTGAGGTCTTTTTGGGTAACGGCATAATGGTTGTCGCTTTGAAGCACGCTAGTGTTACTATGATCAATGCAATGTCAATTGCAATGTCTTTATTCGTCATTTTGAAAATAATTTAAAATTTAAAAATTTAATTTAAAAAAGTACACATATACATCATTTGAAGATGAATTCCTCAGATACACAGCCCGGCGGAATTTAGTCTTGTCTGTATTTGTATATTATGAGAAATATCTCTGTTGAGTTCAAAGGTCACTTAAGGAGTGATTCACCTACACCATTGGGATGGATATGGGCTTCCTATCAAGCCGCAGGATTGGCTGAGGTATCAGGTATCAGCTTCACAATAAGGGCGCACCTTGGCCCTTTTACTGCCAGATATGCTGAAGTGTGTGAGGTGGAGTCTTGTCATGCACAGGTGTGCGTGTGTGTATATGCGTTTGTATTTGTGTGTGTGTTTGTGTATGTGTGTGTATGCATGTATGTGTGTGAGTTTATGTGTATGTGTGTGTATGTATGTGTGTGTGTGTGTGTCTATATATGTATGTATGTGTGTGTGTATGTGCATATATCTATATATATGTGTGTCTGTTGTGCTCTCCTGTTGACCAGACTAGTGTTCCAGAGCTGAGGTGGATGTTAGGTGTTCGTTGGTGGCTCTCAGGAGACTACAGGATATCAAGCCGTACACACAGCGGCCCATCATGACAGGTGTGTCTCTGCAACAACGGCGGAGACAGCCAGCACGTCAGGAGCAGTTAGGGTTAGGGTGTCTTGCTCAAGGACACCTCGACAGCTTTTGCTAGGAGGAGGCGGGGATCGAACCAGCAACCTTCCGGTTGTGAGGCGACCGTGGTTCTCCAGGCACTTCATGGCTATTAAGCCACTGGACGATAATCATTGAGGTATTTTTGGGTAATGGCACAGGAGGCGCTACCTCCTGAGTTAAACTGACGCCCCTGACCGCAGTGAGGGACAGGCGAGGAGTCTAGAAGTAGCCGGGAACGGTTGCATCGAAAGAGAACAACGTACGATCTAGCAATGGTGTTAGGGGACGCCAGGGTACATATACACCCAGTTGAGGTGATTGTCATTAGCGGCAATCGCCGACAGGTGTGTAGGTGCGTAGCAAAGACCCGATCCTAGGCCACGCCCCCTGTCACAAACCGTGACATCGAGATCAGGATTTTAATTTGTTACTTTTCACTTTCGTTTTTCTGAGCAAAAAGGTCTCAGGGAGTGCTTAGTATTGCTCAAAATATCGTTAATAAGATTAATATTAAGCAGACAACTGCATAAATAATCTGTTACTAAATAATGTCGGCAACAAAGTGAACATAAACAGCTTTGCCTGTCAATTGTTTGCCAAAAACCATCTCATGCAAATGAATGTTGCAACAAGTAGGCCACTTTAAGAAACTGGACAGCAAAGTGCCAAAGTGAACAATCCTTTTTGACATTCTTAGCTGTACAAGGACATTGAAACAGTGTCAACTTTTGTGGCATGAGTCCAGTCAACAGGTTTATCTAATCTATTGTTCTTTTAACAAGTTGTTCAGACACACAAGCCTGTACATTTTCCGATGAGAGAGCTGACCTCTTCTTCTGCACATTGTATTCTGTGCAATATGGGCCAGCTTACCATGGGCACCTGCGTGTGCTGACCACCACTGTAGAGGACACTCCTCTATGCCAACTCTAGGCTCTGCTCTATACCTGTCTAGGCTTTTGTCTCCAGCTAGTGTCTCTTCATCAGACTCAGACTCTGACCCCATCAGTAGGAGGGCCCTCCTTTTCTTTGGTGGCTCTGGTAGAGGCTCTGGCTGTGCTGTAGGTTGCTGGGCTTTCAGCTCCGCTGTGTTTACAAATGTCCAACTACTTTACGGCACTTTGCTAAAGCACCATCAAATCCACCGTCGCGGAGGGAGACAGCAACGGCCCTCTGTATAATGTGCGCTATACAGGGCATATGCTCAAAAGGAAGGTTCTTTGCTGCCGCAATCATATTGCGAGCACGATGTGTTAAAGTGCAATGTTCCGCCCAGCGCTCCTTGGCGCGTCTCCTCAGTCATCCTGGTGGTGTAACGGGCCTTACTGCCTGCCTCTCAGTTCATTACCAGGTGCACATGCACGCTGGAAACACTGAGAGGAGCCTCACACGCTACGTTACCTCAATCACAAGCTAACATGCTACGTCACCTCAATCACAAGCTAACACGCTACGTTACCTCAATCACAAGCTAACACACTACGTTACCGCAATCACAAGCTAACATGCTGCAATACCTCAATCACAGGTACAGGTCAATTGTAAAAAGATACCGTAATCACAGTTTCAAGCTGAAATGCTACATTACCTCAATCACAGGCGCATGCTAGGGCACTTCATCGCTGATAGAATAGCTACAAGCGTGTTACAACATGTTTCATGATGACTGACATCCCAGACTGGTACAAGCTAACCTGCTACATTAGTGTAGCATCACAGCTACACTCCTTGTTAATGCATGGTTACATTTGATGAGGAATAACAACCTCAAGCCAACAATCTTTGGTGATTTGGGTTGTTTTATTTTGACCTTTGACCTCCCGAAGGCCCTGTGACGGAGCAGGAGGAGTAGCTCAGTAGGACTACGATGGCCTACATAGCCAACTTTGCACATACTGGGTAGGAGTACATATCAACTTTTACTCCTCAAAAGAATATTGACTGCAATTTGATGGACAGCTGGTGTCCACGATTGGGACATTGTTCACTTTAACTTACTTATCATAACCGAGGACAAAATTGTCCACTAAACAATGGATAGTATCAATGTCAGTAACACAAAATGTAACTTAAATGTGCGTTATAATTTGGGTTTTCCCGCCCAAGGTCACCAAACGGCCCGGGGCTAGTGGAATGGCCTCTTTACGACCACACTGAGGGCTACCTGAGGGCTCCAGCAGGCCGCGGGGGAGGGGCTTAAACATAACCGCGCCCACTTTCTCAACGTGCTCCTCCCCCGAGCTCTGGCCTCCAGTCAGCCAGCCAACAACGAGCGCTGATGTGCCAATTTCATCACAACATATAAATACTTCATTTTTATTGGTGTTATCGTGCCGTTTGTCATGTCCAGAAAATTACGTGAAGTTCATTTGTTATTTTTTGTCTTGCTGCTTGTGGTGTTTTGTGATTTCCGGTTTTATTTTGGAAATGTAACTTCCCCCTCATGTTTTCCCACCTGTGTGATTGTCTGCCACACACCTGCTTGTTTCTACCTGTTCCCTGTTACCTGGTGCATAAATAGTCTGCGCCTTCCTTTGTTCTGGGCCAGTTTGTCTTGTTTCATGCCAGAGAACCAGCACACGCTCTGGACTCCCACACCAATAACTACACTATCTCCCTGGGTTTGCTTAATTGTCGAGTTATGTATTCAACAACTAAACCTCCAAGAAAGAGTTGACATAAAATTCACATGTGATAATGTGTATTACATTACAGTCATTTAGCAGATGCTTTTTTTCCAAAGCGACATACAATAAGGTCATTCAACAGGTACACAAGAGAACTTCAAGTCACCAGAAGTCATAAGTGCATTTCCTTCCTAACAAGCCATAGTAATATAACACAGTTTACACATATATAATACATTACACACGCACATAGTACACGTGAGAGGTTAGTAGTTATTCCTGAAAGTGAACTCTAAAGTGCAGATGTCGTGGTGGAGGTGAATCCCTGGTTAGTTAAGGTATATATCACAGTAAAAAGGTGAAGTTTTGAGGTGAAGTTATAACAGGCAGACGGTATCACAGCCAGGCGGAGGGGACCCCAGGGGCCGGTCAGGAGCCCGATCGGTCTGGGTGGTTGTGGTACCCGTGGTGTTCGGTGTGAGGATGTGTGGTGTGGTTGTAGTTGGTGGGCGGGTGTGCTTGGTTTGGGCAGTTACACACAGCGAGGGGTGGAGGGATGATGGGAGTCCATGTGACCTGGGAAAAACCATAGAAGACATAGAAAACTACTTCAGCCATCTGATTTTGTAAATAATATATATATATATATATATATGCCTGAAAAACGATATGAATGTTTTGTATTGTTTTTACATTTTAATGTTGTCTTTTTCCAAAGTTCCATATAATTCAGTCATAAATTCTAGTGAAATGCATACATACGTACATTTATAATGTATTAAACTAAATGGAAACCTCAAATGTAAAAGAATCTCACACACACACATCTCATAATTTTTTTATTAAAAATAAGATTACAATTTTAATCTATAGTGGTTTTGTCAAACAACACTCATACACAGCTATAATCGCTCATTGTGGACCGAGCTTTTATTTTGAAAGTATCAACGTGTCTGGTACCTGGGACTTCAGTGTGTGGAGTTCGCGGTGGGTCCTCCTGTACCTTTTCTCCATCTCCAGAAGCTTGTCCTTGAGCATCTCCCGGTCTTTCCTCTCCTTCAGAAAGTCTTCTTTGTAGACCTCAGCCTGAACGAAGGAGGAGGAGAAGGAAGCAGGGACATTAAACAATGTTTACATCACGATGCGTCACTGCTGCTCCAGCAGACGAGAGGTTACCGCACAAATCACAGCACCCTTCTTTTGGTTTCGTGATGAGACCCACCACATGCTATTGTGGTTGCGGTTACCATGACATCGTTTCAACAAGTCAACAAAATCCCTCACAAAAGCTGACACCCACTACATGTTGACATGAATGTTGGCAATTCAAATTTGGTGTGTTAGATTAGATTCTAATTTATTGTCATTGCACAAGCACATCGAAAGGAATTTGGCATCTAACCAGAGTGCAAATGTTGCAGTAAAGTGCATGGTGATATATCATGTAGTTATAGAAGAAGAATAGAAGTAGAATAAACAGGTATAAAATAACTTATAGAGTAGGTATGAGATATGTGCAGAATTAAAGGTATATATATATATGTATATATATATACACATATATATACACACACAAGTATAAACAGGTAGTCGAATCCCCCCTGGAGGCTGAGGCTCCCACACCCTACACACTACTGGGCTCCATAGGCACTACTGTGTGAGAATAACACAACTTTAAGAACAGGTAAAAACCCACCTGGTGCTTCCAAACCTCGTCGTGTGGATGTTCTCTGGATTGGCCACAGACACCGTGGCCCTCAATGGCTTCATGTAAGGCCTGGAAAAACACAGCAGTTAGTTACACGTGTTGTTGACGTCAGCTTTTTGTAGTAGCTAGAAATACCACGATGACTATTGCAATGCTGAATGACTAAGCACGTTACAATTAGCTTAGTCATTGATTACATTTGTCCTTGGCGTTGTGGAAATCCCTCAATGTCGAAACAATACTAAAACACACAAACGCACACTCCCATTTGAATGACTCACCTGGTTGAGACGGCGGATCTCCTCTCGTTGGTGCTGCCCCCTGCTGGCCAAGTGTGCGTTCTGCACCCTGAGCAGCCGCTCGGCCTCTGTTGGACTCTGCGATAAATCATCATGTCCCTTAAGATAAAAACGTGTCTTTGCTGCTCCATCGTTCTCCTCTTGTACCCGTTGCTCCTCTCCGTTGTCGCGCATCACTTCATTTAGCGGGTGGGTGGGTTGGCTGGGATTGACCGACGGCTGTTGCTCTCTGACCTGAAGATGAAATATAAAAACATGTTTAATTACGCTCCGGAATTAATGTAAACATTAAAAATAATGTTAACCCAAACCACACAACGTGGCATATACATTTACCTTTTCTTTGTAATACTGGGTCATGACTTTGTACTGGTCCGCCCATTTCTTATTGATGGACATAAGCTGTGTCCCAAAAAAATGGAACAAATAAAATCAAAGATTAGACAGAGAGCAATAGTTAGTTGACTTCTATAAGTTGTATCCTCACCTATACCGTACCTCGTCCCTCTGCTTCAACACCTCATCCAACTGGGCCTGGACGGAGCTCTCATCTGCTGAAGACATGATGGTCTGGAGGAAGAATGTGAGAGAGAGAGAGAGAGAGAGAGAGAGAGAGAGAGAGAGAGAGAGAGAGAGAGAGAGAGAGAGAGAGAGAGAGAGAGAGAGAGAGAGAGAGAGAGAGAGAGAGAGAGAGAGAGAGAGAGAGAGAGAGAGAGAGAGAGAGGTGTGGTTAGAGCGTGTTTGATGCTTGATCTTCACAGCTCACTTCCGTTTACACACTCTGGGAAGTTCTCATGTCAATCGCTGCCAGTAACACAAACACCATCATTTCCTGTGGCTACGGGACCACTATGTGCGCGTGTGTGTGTGTGTGTGTGTGCGTGTGCGTGTGCGTGTGTGTGTGGGTTACTGAATATGAAACTGCGGTAAACCAACACGTTTAGCTAAGTGTTCTCATTTCTTGATTACATGTGTTGGTGGTGTTCTCGTGTCCTCGGCGAGTCCTCTGAGCTCCTCCTCCCCACTCCACCTGTGGATAGATATGTAATACATATATATTAGGCTATATCACATTTACATATATATGCAACATTTACATATACACATATACACTAGCTTTGTGGTAGAAGTAGTAGTAGTAGTAGTAAGATACAAAAGCGAATATATAATAGATAATATAACAATATCATATAATGGCGAATAGAACAATAGCAGAGAATATAACAAAATAATCTAATGGATCGATATAATAGAGAACAGAACAATATAATATAATGGAGCATAGAACAATGTACTGTAGAACAGAACATTACAATATAATATATTATATAATGGAGAATAGAACAATATATAACATGATGGAGAGTAGAACCGATTAGTTAATTAATATGTCTACTAATTAATATTCCTACTATTAACAGCGCGGGCTCACCGTTGTGGGCAGGTCGGTAGTGAAGGATACAGGTGGTCCAACGTGTCGGTGACCGGGTGGTTGTCCATGTCGGTCCGGTGACTCTAGACAGGTCAGGAGTTCGAACCCTGAACCACACAAAATATGAAATATGAAGTCAAATATGAAGCCACGCCCAACTCTGGAATTAACATACGACCCGCCGAAACTTAATCTAAATAGTTCCACACTTGTAAAGTGGAGAAATGTGTTAAAAGTTGGTGAACCGCAGTCTCACTAACAGCGAGTGCCCGTTTCTTTAACGTCCCCTCCGATCCAACTCCCCCAATCGAACGAATGATGAATGAATGAATGAAACACGTTCCGTGTGTGGGAATGAGTCCGAGTTGACGTCATCCCAACGTATAAATACGATCCCGTGTGACGTCAGCCCCAGCGGCCACGCCCACTCTTCAGCAGTCACGTGGGTTCCAGGACGCGCATACCTTTCAGGTCATTAACCCATATTATATATGATCGTTATTTATTTATTTATTCATTTATTTATTAATTAAATGTTATTTAAAGTTATTTATTCATTCGATTGTATTTAATATTATTTATTTATTAGGTTTGATTTAATATTATTTATTTATTCGATTTTTACTAAATTGCATTTATTTATATGATTGTATTAATTGTATTGATTTGATTAATTGCAGTTATTTAGTTATTGAGCTATTTATATAAACAGTATATATAGGTGAATATATATATATATATATATTTATATATAATACATATATATATAAATAAATATATATATATTTATATAATATATATACGCATAAACATATACTGTTTATATAAATAACTCAACAACTAAATAACTTCAATTAATAAAATCTATATATATATATATATATATATATATATATATATATATATATATATATATATATATATATATATATATAATATATCCTTAACTCTTATATATGATATAATGAATACAATTCCAGAAACGTGTAATAGCAGAATGTGATAACAGATGGATGTTCTGGGCGGATGGGGGTTTCTAATAAGGCTGAACGAGAAAAAGGTTCCCACGTTTCTCACACACACACACACACACACACACACACACACACACACACACACACACACACACACACACACACACACACACACACACACACACACACACACACACACACACACACACACACACACACACACACACACACACACACACACACACACACACACACACGTGGGTGTGTGTGCCCATCACCACCCATCACCCTGGGTGGTGATGGGAAACGTACACGTGTTCATGTTCACACGTGTGTGTGAGGATAACCGGTGTTGCGCTTTCCGTTCCTAAAAAGGTTCAAAGTTGACTCAGCAGCAGAGGACCACGGACACGGAAACACGCAGAACATTCTTCGTTTCGTATTCCAGCAACTTAAAGCAATCACTTCCCATAAATTTCATTCTCCAAAAAGTACGCTCATACGTATGAGTATCCATTCATCCTGACAGCCCTGCAGTCTCACGGCTGCAGAGAGAGACAGATATAGGACTAATGCACATATGCCTATTCACATAATGGTCTAAATTAATGAAATGTTATAAATTGATCAAATATCGAACATTTTGTCACTGTAAAATATTGACTTATTTTTTTTTAAGTCATATTTTATTTTGCCGTTATTGAAACATGTTTCAATTCACACACATTGAAACATGTTTCAATAACGATTTTTCATCCAAACCATGTCAATGCTTAAAACGTAAACACATATTATTAAAAGCACTACTTATTCCTTAGATTATAATGATATTTAATAACAAAACAAATAAGTGAATAACACTTAACAATATGGGATAACATGTTGAGTAGTTACCAGGGAACATCGTCACCTGCCCCCTTCTGCTAAAACTTTAGTGAAATAGTGTGTTGACCCACTTGGGACACAGACATTCACTGTGAGATGGAGTTAAGGCTCCTTTAACACAATTCAAACCAGAAGCTTTCTGGGTAATGTTTACAGCGGGAGATTTGAATGTACCGGTTCTGTTGTAGTTCGCACGTCTTTACTGTTGCTGTTGCAAGCCTGACTACTGCCGCTGTATTACTGTTCATTGTTGGGAGTAAACGTTTCGACTCGACAACCTGTCTACCGTCTCCTCGTTTCTACGCACTCCCACAATAGCATCTTTATCGTACCCACGCTGTTGTGTCACAGGCTGCACTCCTGCCTCCTTGCTTCCACAGCACTCGCCCGTATAGCTGCGCCCCCTTATCGCATTCCACATCCCAGTCTCCGTTTCCACAGCACTCGCCCGAATAGCCACGGCCCCTTATATCACTCCACATTCCAGTCTCCACGCTACCCCCACTACCACTACCGGATAGCCACGCCCTCCTTGTTAATTCTCATCCGCAGCTGCAGCGCATCATTATTACGTCCCTACTTAATTCTACCCCTCACACGGGGCCAGATGTTCTCCGGACTATGCAGACATTCCAGCGTTCTGATTCCCGTTCCCGTTCATGTTCCTGATCCACTGCCTGTCCCCGATTACTCTTCCGCCTGTTCCTGCCTGGGTCGTCTGCCCTGCCTGGTTACCGATCCACAGCCTGTCCCTGACTACGCCTCTGCCTGTCCCTGCCTGGTTCCCAATCCACCGCCTGTCCCTGACTACGCCTCTGCCTGTCCCTGCCTGGTTCGTCTACCCAGCCCGGTTCCTGATCACCTGCTTGTCCCCGACTACGTCTCTGCCCGCCCCCGTATTTAAAATAAATATCACAAACTGTCCATCTGGCGTTCTGTTCTTCCTGCTTTTGGGTCCCACCTACACCCGGCCGAGACATGTTAGATAGATTAGCGTACTACTACTGTAAAACGGATTCTGGACTTCCCTTGATCCTTTTTGCTAACACATGAACATATCATCCATAACTCACTTTGTGTGTATGTTTTAGGTATTGTTTTAGAAATGCATACTGCAGGAGGGAATGGAGAGTAAGCATTACTGTGTACTTGTTACAAATGGCCAATCAATTTCTTGTATCTTGTATCTCCTGCTCCTGTGCCTCCCTCGTAGAACAGATCACTTTTCTAGGGAGACACGTCTGACCTGTCCTCTGGAAAAGACAGATACTATTTTGGGTATGCCTGGGTTGGCCTACTAGTCACAGCAGGTTACTGTTACACTTAAAGGTAGATTACACTCTGCAGCTGACGTGAGTTGCTTGCCGACGTCAAGGCTAATTTTAGGGTGCTGCTGGCATGCGGTAAGGACACACACAGAGTTAAATGACACCCTACATAACCTTAGTTTGGATCGGCACCAACCATTCTGGGATGAGACAATCAGAACAGAGGACTTTCTGGACTCATTACAGTTACTGCACTGTACTGCACTGTATTCATGATGCTGCTGCACTACTGGCTTTAAAACCAGTTTAAAATGCTTTTAAATGCTATTGGCACAATTCAATACATGTAAATATCACCCGTCAGTCACTTTATTGTTCTTTTTATGTTAATTTTTATTGTATATAGTAATTTTATAGTATTGTTTAAAAATTCCTACTGCGGGAGGGAATAGATAGTAAGCATTTCATTGTACTTGTTGACAAATGGCCATCTTGTAGAAGTCACTCAAAGCAGCATATTTATGCTGTGTGCCTTTGCCAAAACTGTGTCACGGTTCATTCTCTTCCTGTCAAGGGTATTAACTGGGGTGCTGATGAGAGACGGTCTTCACCCTCCTGGATTAGGGGCCTCAATTAGGTCATAAAACAGACAGACGTCTTGCTGGGGTGCAGGTGATTGGCTAACCTGCTAGCGACTTACTAGCCAACGTTGCAGAGTCTAGAAAGAACACTCAGTGGGTTAACTGAGCTAGTTAGCCTGGGGGTGATGTAGTCCTGGCACTGAGGCGCCTCCATGTTTTAATAGTATATATAACTGATATAAACTGGAGGTTTATAGAACACCTACACTGGATTGAGGATTGCGGCCTGCAGGGTACACTGCCTGATCTGCAGCCATCGACTCTGCTGCTCCTCTTATTTTCAAAAAGCACACTAGAAGAAGACCTAGACCTAGAAGAATGGAGTCACTCAGATCCTCAAACAAAGACAATGTTGTTCCACCAAACTTGAAGTCTATCATCTTGCGTGACACGACAGCCTGCTCAGCTACAAAAAACACATTGACTGCTTCTAGAGACGCCTACCTCATCATTCTGCACTATACATTTGAAACAAAAACAACCCTAAGTTTCTCTATGACACTGAAAAAAGAGAAGCAACCTCAGGAAGTGGGCACCTCTCTCTTGGCGTGCAACTTCCCAGAATTGTGGACAGCAATTTGAGGTCAGCTTGATCTCAGTGCCGCTATTTTGTCCTGCGGGATACACAAATCCACAGATAGCGAACAACAGGCTTCAAGAGAAGAAGCGAGGCAGTGTGGACTTGAAGAATCTTTACTCTCCTTTCTCTCAAACACAATGTTGTACGCCCTCTGTGCAGCATACTCTGAAAGCCCCTTCACTTTTTAAGAGGATGAGGCGATGGGGATAGGACACATCATGTCTGTCAATGTCTTCTGATGTGTCAGACTGAGGAGCAGAACGGTTTGTTGCGACCTCGGTCTTGTAAGTGGAGACATGACCTTTGACATACCCTGTTCTCTTTACCTGCATGAGCACACGTGCTGTGCACATAGAACTCATTGAGTCAATGGACGCATCAAGCTTCATCCACGCCTTATGCCGCTTCTCTGCACTGCGAAACAGATCCGTTCCAACTGTGGCACCAACTTTACAGGCACCTGCAAGGAGTTGGAAATACACCTCGCTGACCCTAAAAAAGCCTAATGTCAGGAAGTACTTTAGTGAAGAGGGCTGCACATGGGTCTTCAACCCTCCCCACTTGTCGCACATGGGAGGAGTCTGGGAGCGGATGATGAGTATCCAGAAGGATACTCAATGCTATGCTCCAACAAACCAGTCCCTCAAGGCTCACTCATGTCGTCCACCTTAATGGCAGAGGTCACGGCCCCCATCTCTTCAGATCCAGAGTCCCCCTTTCTCCTGTCGCCAGCTACCATCCAGACACAAAAGGTGTGTGTCCCCCTGCCTCCTCCTGGAACATTTAACAGAAGAGATCTCCACTGCTGGCGGTGGAGATCTCTTCTGTTAAATGTTCAGCATCTTGCCAACTCCTTCTGGAACAAATTGAGGAGGGAGTACCTTGCAACACTTCAAAGCCACAGCAAGTGGCAAGACGACCGGCCTAATGTAAAAGAGGGTGACCTGGTCCTGTTGAAGGACAATCGAGGGAAGCGAAATGAGTTGCCCATGGCCCTGGTCACAAAGACATCCCCTGACAAAGATGGAAACGTCAGGTAGTTGGAACTTATAGTCACAAAATCTGGGTCGGGCAAAACCTACTTGAGGCCTGTGTACGAGACTATTCTTAATAAGACTCAAATATGTCTCCCTTGTCCTTCAGATAAGCACAGCAAGGTAGAGCTATTTAATTAGTGGTATTCAATAATCAATTTCAGATGGGGTGTCACGTTCTATAACAACTACATCTTTTATTTGTGTTTTCACCCCCACTAGTGGACGCTGAAAATCATTGCTTCCGATGGTTAAGGTTTGTTTCTGGTTGCAATAGAGTTTCATGCATGTGGTCATATTCCAGCTATACAGCTATTCTTTTAATTTCATTGTTTAATTGTGCTTTTTTTTATTACTGGGGGATACCCAAATCCACCAATAGCGCACCACTTTGTCTTTGAGGGAAAGGAGAGTAAAGATTATCCAAGTGTACACTGCCTCGGTTCTTCTCTTGAAGCCTGTTGTTTCGCTATCTGTCAATTTGTGTATCCCGCACACACATTGAGGATAGAATAGCCGCCATCCAAACAATTGACCAAAGCATTCTCCTCGATTGTCTTGAACAAGACTAGAACCTCACTAGAACCAGAACATGGTATGCTGCAGAGTGTTGTGTGGGGATGAAAAATGATTTATTTATTATTTTTGGTTTAGTAGAGCGTGATCATGGGAAGACACAGGCAGCCATTTACCAAGCACATAGAGTTGATGGGTGTACATGACTCTTTAAGAGGGAAACTTACACATTGTGGGCAGTAACAACAAAAAAACCCAAAGGCGTTGGGTGTGACCGTGGTACAGCGTTAACGATTGGTCGAGGCTGAATGGGTCATGGCGGGAGAGGTATATGTAGTATAATAGTCCAACACAGACCGAGAGTCTGGGTTGATAAGCAGTACATTGTAAAGTCAGGAAGGGAGCTCTCTATGAGACTTGCAAAGAGACTTTATACAAAACGTTTATTTAATTACGTATATGGATACTTTTATGCCTACTTGACTCAAAGTATTCAAATACAGGCTATAGGCTTCAATAAACTCTTATGCTGAAAGCATATATTTAGTTTCTCTTCCCTTTTATCTGAAAATGTATTATTAGTTTTACTGGCACAGGTTACTCAAGTATTAGCATTATATATGTGTTCATTACACTATGAAAATAGTTATTTACAATCAATTAGTCAATACCCGTGGCATAATCTCGGATCCAGGATCCAGAAGATCGATAATGCAATAGCATTAAAGGGACGGGATTGACTTTGTTTCAGCACCACAAATCCCAACGGCCATCAAAACGGTCAGACTTCATAGACAACCCAGGCTTGTTTCAGCTGCTTCTGCTCGCCTACTACGGCTATCCGCACCACGTGTACAACGGCGGTTGAGGACGTCTGGAGATTAGGGAATTAGTTAGTTTAGGGCGGGAATCGCTACAGAAGGACTTTTGGAACGTAGCCCAAAAGGTGTTCACCAGCAGGGTCCACATGTTTTGTCAGGCTTATTCTTGCAGGTGAAGAGGTCAGACCTGCAAGACATCAGAAAAATCATCTGCTTACTCACTAGTCAGAGATACCTTTATGCAAAGTGACCTAAAGTGAATTTAGAGGTCATACAGGTCACTAAGGTTAAGAGTCAGGGGTTTCGAACCCCAACACACTTACTCTGTCACCTCCTTGCAAATGTATTTGATGCCAGGAGCCAGTTCCTTCCGTAAGTCCTTTAAAGATTTGTCGGTGCAGTTGGCCCTTTTTGAAAGAAAGAGTACAATAGCAAGTGGGGTCAACAAAAGTCTTATACATCCTTCTAATATATATATTAGAAGGATCATGCCACAAAAGTCAAATCCTTACAGAACGTTGTCGTTGGTAACCATGACGACGGTGAGACTGCTCATTCGGTCAGACGTGAACTTCTTGACTTCAATACTGGCAAAGATACTTAAAAAAAAAAGAGAAGAACACAAAACGTAAACGATAGACATCTGTGTTATAAATTATAACATTCACAACAGTCACAAACTCGGGTCCATTACACAACAACAACAACATAAGTAGTGACCATGGTAACTCACCTGGTGGGGCTGAAGGGAGTGGTTCTGGACCCGTTCAACATCACTGTAGTGTTGCCGCAGGCAACCGCTGCAAACTAAAAGAGACGACAAGACACATGACGTTATTAAGATGACCAGGAGGAGGTCAGGATAGAGACTCTCAAAATGTCAAAGCCATCAAAGACTAAATACTCAGAAAAGAGCATGCCTCTTATCACTGTGCCGAGAAGTGAGGATAAGCACTAACCGCTGTGTTAGCCTTAGCTTAGCTTATCTTATCTTACCGCTTTTGCACCCTTTGCACTCCCTAAGAGGGGAATAAAACAAGATCGGGAATCTTTCAAAGTTCCAGTGCTGGGGGGGGGGTGAATCCCTGGCTCTGCCCCCTCCTATAACAGCTACCAGCCCAACGGTTCTGTGTTCAAACGCCCGATGTCAAGCAGTAGGTAGACGCAACGTTCCACATAAATAATACAACACAGACGGAACGTGTTCCACCCAATGGAGGAGAACAACAGACCTCATAACCCCCCCCAGCTCTGTTAGCATCACGCTTTCCAGGGCTTCTATCGATCTGCATGGGAGGAACATTCTCTGCATCACAATAGCCGTTGTTAGCGGAGTGGGTCGCCACGTCGCCAAGGAGAGGGGAAGCTATGCACCTCCACTCAGCAGACAAAGAGCTATTGATGGGGAGTCAGGCGGAGATGGCCTCTCCTCCTTCTCCTCTGTTCTCCTCCTCCTCCTCCTCTCTCCCTCTGCTGCTTCTCGTTCCTCCATACATAGTCACATCCCAGCTCTACAGATTCACCTCATTAAGACTATTAGCATACAATTAGCATTGTATTCATACTGTTGTATGCATGTTCCCTCTGTACGTTGTGTATCACTATTGTGTGTATTAACGGTCTGTTTATTGAATATCCATTGGTTGTTTGTTTGTTGGTGTCATGGTTACGGTGGTTGGCAGGGGGCGTGGCCAAGCCACGTGCGCTGGCGGCGCATACACACACACACCTGTCAGCTATTACCTTGTCTAATTGCTGTATACCTGGGGTATATATACTATATATATCGTTTACCCCAGTGTTAGGTCGTCACGTCGGACATTCTGGACGGACATCGCTGATGTCCCGGAGATCCAATTCCTGTACCTATCCCGCGTCACCCGCCGGTCTCGCGTTACTCTGGTTCATACGAGAGCCCCGGTAATTCTAATTACTTGTCTGGTACCTGTCGCTATTCCGACCGCCCGGTATCGAGACTTCTGGCTCGTCCCTGTTCTTCCGTCTGTCTGGTACCTGTCGCTACTCGACCTCCCGGTACGCAGACTCCTCCCCCGTCCCGGACTACTCGTCGGTCTACTACCTGCCGGTACTCTGACCCCTGGACTGTCCCTGTTTACCCTTGTGTGTTGTGTTTGCTTTGAATAAAGCTTTTCATATCGCTCCACTGTGTCTCGGTCTGTGTTCTGGGTCCCACCGAACTATCCCATCGTGACAGTTGGCATGGTGTCTCTTGCGTTTCTTTGCATTGTATTATTTATATATTTAGGTATTCAGGTTTTTCTATGGATTGTTCTTCATTATATTTTCAAATGGCCATATCTCAGCATTTGACTGACTGGTAGAACTTTAGAAATCTTCCACACATATTTGTATCTCTGGTCAATAGGTCTTCAAAAAGTTTGGATCACTTCGCCCATAGGTGGCGTTGTCAATCAAACACACCCCCTCCAAAAATGTCGACCAGAAGTCGAACGAGATGATATTTAAAAAATGTTGATAGTTGGCAGGGACTAGCTCGACTAGGTTTTCCTATTCAGGAGTCAAGCATCGTGGTGAAGACGTACTGTACCTCGGTAGACGCCCTCCCCCAGAAGGATCTGACGGGGTTGTTCTCACAGTCGGACCAGCCAGGACAGCCAGAGGTGTACGTGTCTTACACAACAAGAGACAGACAGACAGAGGAGAGACAGATAGACAGAGGAGAGACAGACAGACAGAGGAGAGATAGATAGACAGAGGAGAGATAGAGACAGAGGAGAGACAGACAGACAGAGGAGAGATAGAGACAGAGGAGAGATCAGACAGACAGAGGAGAGATAGAGCCAGAGGAGCGATCAGACCATGAGAATCTAATGTTTCCATATCGTAAAACAGGATATAAGGGGGCTACAGAGAAAGGTATTCAGACAAAGATAGATAAAGAAAGACAGACAGTAGTAGTCTCTTACCATTGCTCCCCTCCTTCCCACACCAGGTGTGCCCATCTAGCACTGCTCCCAGCATGGAGTCCTCCATGGTCTGATAGCAGCCCTTTGACGCCTGGTGGACCACGTCCTTGGTCCCACTCCAAAACATCATCTGGGGCAGACACACACACACACACACACACACACACACACACACACACACACACACACACACACACACACACACACACACACACACACACACACACACACACACACACACACACACACACACACACACACACACACACCTGTGTTAATTAGTCATTCTGTTCACGTGTGTTGCATGTATTTAAGTATCCAGATTGTCGGCTCCTTATTTTATTCCGGTCTGCCTGTTTTTCACTGGCTCTCTGGCTGCCCAGCCTCTCTCCCCAGCCTCTTGCCTCAGCCTCTCTCCTCAGCTGCCCCGCCTCTCTCCCCAGCCTCTCTCCCCAGCTGCCCTGCCTCTCTCCCCGCCTCTCTCCCCAGCTGCCCAGCCTCTCTCCTCAGCCTCTCTCCCCAGCTACCCCGTCTCTCTCCCCAGCCTCTCTCCTCAGCCTCTCTCCCCAGCTGCCCAGCCTCTCTCCCCAGCTGCCCTGCCTCTCTCCCCAGCTGCCCAGCTTCTCTCCACAGCCTCTCTCCCCAGCTGCCCCGCCTCTCTCCCCAGCCTCTCTCCTCAGCCTCTCTCCCCAGCTGCCCCACCTCTCTCCCCAGCTGTCCAGCCTTGCTCCTCAGCCTCTCTCCCCAGCTGCCCCGCCTCTCTCCCCAGCCTCTCTCCCAAGCTGCCCCGCCTCGCTCCTCACTGTTTTCGTTAGCTTAGTAAAACATCACCTCTGGGTGAAGCACATTCTAATAGTTGTCATTCTAGTTATATGACCTCCACCTCCAGCCACTAGCCCTGTGTACAGCCTCGGGTTACGAGTGTGGTGCAGGATATTTACCCGGTTGCAGGCGGGGTGCGGCGGTGCCGTGGAGATCAGGTGATCGTAGGCCTCCACCGGGACCTGACAGGGGTCCCGGCCCACGTACGCTCGCTCAAAGGCACTCCAGACCTTCACACAGTCGGCGGGCCTTCAAAACACGGAGCGGACTAGTTTAGACTGGTGGATGTGTTATCATGGCCTACAGCACCGTCCATCCAACAACAGACACTTATTTGGCAATGTCATCAATATAACATTTTTCAAACATAATCAAACCGGTTCATAAAACCCAGACAGGAGGTTGTATGTCCAAAGATATGTATTGAAACAGAGTAAGAGCGTGGGATTAGAGTCAATAGCAGGCTTAAAAGCAGGCCTACAGATTTTGTTGCACACAGGAACAACAGTCAGTATTCGATTCACAGGCATCAATGCAAATCTTTCAGGAACACATCAAAGGTTGCGGCCACATCTGTAGAACACCTGCGGACAGGATTAAATCACCTTTAACGCTTTGTCGGGCAGAGGAACCAACCCACCATGCAAACAACAAACACATGCAGAGCCTGTTAAACAAGTAGGGGTTTCTCTTTCTTTTACCCAACAGAACGTAGCCGAAAATAAAATAAAATAGTAGATAAAAAAAAAGGATATATACAGTTTACACTCTACAACCGACATATAGCACTCACACATTAACACACTCTGCTGTTCAGTTAACAGTTTGTGTCTCCTTAAAAAAAAAAAGTTTAGGCCTACTCTCCAACAACAACAACAACAACAACAACAACAACAACAACAACAACAACAAATGCATGTCCTCCACACATGCATGTGTTGATGATGGGGGGTGAGGAACGTTGGCTACCTTTTGCTCTCCGCGGTCACCCGTTCACATTTCTCAATGAACGTCTCCTTGAACGGTCCGCTCCGGTTGCTGAGCACCACCGCGAGGACCACGACCACGACCAGCAGCACCAGCACCACGCAGCAGACCACCGCCACCAAGCGACGCTTACGCCGCTTCTTCGCCCCACGACGACCCTCGATGTCCATCGCGCCCCCTGCCGCCCCGTTGGGGTGGTTTAACACCAAGGGGCTGAGATGGGCTCACTGCAAGGTGTCACTTATTGGCGCGTACGCCTACTGTACTCCTACTGCACTACTGCTGTCTCCCAACGTCTTCCTCTCTGTGTGTGGTACTCTGCTCGCTCCTCGTGTTGCGCCTCCTCTCTCTCTCTCTCTCTCTCTCTCTCTCTCTCTCTCTCTCTCTCTCTCTCTCTCTCTCTCTCTCTCTCTCTCTCTCTCTCTCTCTCTCTCTCTCTCTCTCTCTCTCTCTCTCTCTCTCTCTGTATTTGGTGGCGCGCGTCCTGGGAATAGCGCGTAACGGCGCGCACACGGTGGCGCCCACTTGTCTTTTTTTCTTTATCCTCTCTCTCTCTCTCTCTCTCTCTCTCTCTCTCTCTCTCTCTCTCTCTCTCTCTCTCTCTCTCTCTCTCTCTCTCTCTCTCTCTCTCTCTCTCTCTCTCTCTCTCTCTCTCTCTCTCTCTCTCTCTCTCTCTCTCTCTCTCTCTGGAGAATAGCGTCTTGGGAATAGCGCGTAACGGCGCGCACGCGGTGGCGCCCACTTGTCTTTGAGTCGGTGTGTGTGTAGACAACTTAACGGAGGATGTGGTTGAACACTGAACAGAATTATTATTTTTATTATCAGCGATGGGTTTGCTGTTACAGTTGAACACACAACATACATGGTTGGTGTACTGGGAGTTACACACAACGCCTCATATAGTAGTAGTCTAATAGTAAAGAGTCGGCCTAGGGATCAACACAGCCTTGTAAAACCAGGAAGGGTTACACAGTTAGTTGATTATTAACAAATACAACACAAAACTAACAGAAAGAGATTAAAGCAGCAAACAGAAACACTGAACTGGCTGAACTATCTGTTGGTAGTCATCCATACTTTCATACCATTTCATCCAAAGTGACTTTCCAATGTCAATCTTAGACACACGTCATTAAGGGGTTACCAGAATACATTGGGCTTCCAGCCCAGAACCAATTTGGCTCTGTTTCAGACGGGTCTGGTCTTGGGTACCAATGAGGTCCACATTCTCCCTGTGGTTGAGAGTAAATTACTGGTAAAATTCATATTCTCTAGGAGCCTCACTGTTTGTTCGTGTTCTTGAAATTCATATTTTGTGCCCTTTGTATCTTAATTTATCTATTAAGATAAACGATGAGCCCTAAAAAAGCGAAGCTTAAACAAGTGACATAAGCTAAGCGTCAATATGCTATCAGCTAAATGCCGGGACGCGGAGCTCAGGGTCCAATCCCGGGGCACCCCTGGGTCTGAAGGAGGCTGGTGGAGCACGTCTGACAGGAGGGGTCCTGGGGGCTCCGGACACACTGGAGCATCTTCAAGGTCCTGGGGACAAGAATCAAACGGCTTCCGGATAAACTGTAGTACACACAACCGGCCACTAGAGGCCACGTTAAACTATCAATAATGTAGCATATATACATATGGTCTAATCCAGTGGTTCCCAACCTGGGGGGCGCGCCCCCCTTGGGGGGGCGCCAAAGATCGCAGGGGGGGCGCCAGGCCTCAGATGATTTGAGGCCTAATATCATATTTCGATTTATTTATTTATTTATTTATTTTTTTTTACATATAATTGTAACGCAATACATGATTGTCGCTAAAAGCCTTGTCTCTACATTACAATAAAATATAGAAATTTATTGATTAATTAATTTTAATAAAAATTCTACAAATTAATCTGATACTCCTCCGATTCGCGCCAACATTGACGTTACTGTGTCAGCTTCCGTGGTAGTAACAGTTTGCTGTGCTTGCTAGCTAGCGACCAACTTCATAAGGTGAATATTTTGTCTAAAAATGTCTGAAAAACGTAAAGGAGATGACAGCTCATCTGCAATCAAAAAGAAAATGAGGACCTACCTAGAGAGCTATCTTAACTTAGGTTTCATGGAGGGAACGGACAAAACCCGCCCAGAGTGTGTGATATGCAGAGAGAAGCTAGCCAACGACAGCATGAAACCCTGCAAAATGAAGAGACACCAACAGACCATGCACCCAGAAACGGTCGGGCGTGATCGGGACTTTTTCATAAAGAAACAACAGTTTGTTAGGGCTGGCAGCGATGTACAGAAGGCCACCGAGGCCTCTTTTGAATGTGCACTTTTAAAAGCAAAGGCAAAGTCCGGGGGGGGGGGGGGGGGGGGCGCAAATTCCAACAGGAGTCATTTGGGGGGGCTCTGGGTGAAAAAGGTTGGGAACCCCTGGTCTAATCAACCGTGCACTGTTTACCTTCACTGACATCAATGTTACGTTTCCGTTCTCTTCTTGCTTATTAAGTCTTGTAGTTTTGCTGTGAGACCCAATTCCAGCCGGGATTAAAGGGGTCCTACACCACCAGGTGTGAGTGAGATCAGCCAAGTTACTGTCAGTCCTCCCTCTACAATCTGTTACTTGGTGACATCACGCGGTGGGAGTGTCCAACCAGATGTGTGAGGGATAGATCCATCTACCGGTTGGTACAGTCCACTGGGTAGGCACGAGAGATCTGGGTGGATACTGCCATGGTGGGATGTTACCAAGTAACAGACACTTTTCTATATGACCCCTATTGCATCTGTGGTGAGTGTGTGTGGTTGGCCCCAATCAGATTGACCAGACTCTAATCAGTCTGACTGGGGCAAGGTGAGGCTGCTTCACCTTGCTCAGTCAGACTGATTAGAGTCTGGTTGAAGCAGCCTCACCTGGCCTCAGTCAGACCGATTAGACTCTGGGGCGGTCGGGTGAGCCTGAACACCGGTGGTGAATGAGAGCAATCAAGGCCTGCAGGTTAACCCAGCAAATCATCTACTGCCTCTGTTGTGGTGTCACAGGAGTCCAGAAAAGACACGCTTGTTATCGTATATATGTTACTGTATAACATGCATGATGAAGAAGCCATGGTGTCTATTCATATCTAGATCCATCCATTTCAACCTTTTCTAGGAGGAAATCCTAAAACACATGCAGCATTTTAAATGTTTGTTTTTTTTAACTCACGGGTCGTTGTCTGTGCAGGTCCATTTGAATCCTCGGTGCTGAAGGATCTCGATGAGGTCCACGATGGATCCTCGACCACATGACTCCCTGCCGGAGAGAAGCTCACAGACAGTGGCGCCGCCAAGCACGCACACACACACACACACACACACACACACACACACACACACACACACACACACACACACACACACACACACACACACAAACAAGCAAACACACACAATAAACCATTGTGTGTTTATCGTACATACAATGAAGGTCATTGAAATGCAGTCAAAGTTCTCCTTACCTCTCCCTGTTGAAGGCAGAGTGGATTGACCCGTTAAGGAGGACTGTGATGTTGCCGCACGCTGCTTCTGCAAACTGTCGTGAACGGCAGAATAAAGTGACTTTATTATTTTGTCCTTTATTTATTATTAATGTACATTAACATACTGTAGTGAGCAAGGCATTGCATCTACTTCCTACAAGCAGCTCACCGTAACCAATCTTGAAACATACCTTTGTGGTTTAATGTTTTTTGACTAATCAAGTAGTGTGTAATGTGATTATGTGATTATATTCTTTCCCGTTCTCGTGTTGTTTTGCCGCCCCCCCAGTCTTTTGTGTTCCTTCTGAAGAAGACTTCCTTGACATTTAGAAGTCATTAAGAGTGGCTCTTTGCCCTCAAGGGTAGCAGAGTGGCATTTACACTCTGGCATGTGAAGCCCTTTCAGACTGTGGGAGCGTGATTACAGGGTATACCGTGGACAGGACTTGACTTGTTGGACCAGCTTCACAACTGTGTATTGAAGATGACGATTAATGATTAAAGATGGAAAGCACTATAGAAACTAGAGGGACCTCAGTAGAGCGCCACCCTGGAACTGGATCTGGATTCAGACCAAAATCAAATGAGCTGTTCCTCGGCCCGTAAGCAATCTAACCACCAAGTGCTGTCCAATTGTGTACATAACTTTTTGAGTTATCTTGCTAACAGACAAACAGACAATCAGGGGTGAAAACAGAACCTCCGGTCCATCTTGCAGGGCGGAGGTAAGAGAGTGAGTTAGACTCTGCCTACCTCCTGCGATGCCTGTCTCCATAGTGAGTAGACCGGGTGGTGAGGGCCCGTGGACCATTCTGGACAAGAATCAAAATCAAACCCTGTGTAAAAAATAACTAAAAATACATAAAAACACATGCTAAATGAATACCAGGGATAAAACTGACACAAAGCAACACAATAAATGGATTTAATATGTCAACAGAGCATCAGTGTGTCATAAGGACACATAGCCCAAAGCGCTTTACAATTATTGCCTCAAGTACACGCCAAGGCACTACACCTACGCCTACACCTCCACCTGCACCAGGTGGAGGTGTAGGCCCTTACTTGGCGTGGGAACAGGCGCTATGCCTGCACCAGGTGGAGGTGTAGGCCCTTACTTGGCATGGGAACAGGCGCTACGCCTGCACCAGGTGGAGGTGTAGGCACCTTCCCTCCACTCTCACATGTTGGCATCAAGAAGCCCTCAGAGAGAGGAATCACACCTCACGGTGAGTGTTAGGGGGAGGGTTGTGTTGATATATGAGAAGATAAAGAGGGAAGGAGAGACAGAATGAAAGGCTGAAAGAAGAGAAGAAAGATTTCACATAATAACACTCTCAGATGATACAATAGAAGAAAATAATGGAAAGAAGAGATAGATGGAAGAAAGATTGAAATATTAAGAAATATAAAAGATTAGACACAATCTGTCGATGTGTGAGTGTCTGCACATCCACAATGCTCACGCTATGCACATAACTCTAAACGGTTTGGAAGACGAAGGTAAACTCCAACATGAGGTTTTTAAAATATGAATGCATACCTGATTATAGCTAGGTGTGTGTGTGTGTGTGTGTGTGTGTGTGTGTGTGTGTGTGTGTGTGTGTGTGTGTGTGTGTGTGTGTGTGTGTGTGTGTGTGTGTGTGTGTGTGTGTGTGTGTGTGTGTGAATTATAAAAGACATTGCCCACCCCAGCCACGAACTGTACTCACTATTACCGTCAGGCAGGCGATACCGCAGTATCAAGTGTCGTACAAATAGGCTTAGAGATAGCTTCCACAGTCAGGCCATCAGGCTGCTGAACAAGGGCGTATAACATATAACAATGTATATTTTATTACATTGATTTATATATACATATTGCTCTTTTCTGTGCTGATTTTTGCATTTTATAAATTGCATTTTTTATTTTTATTTTATATTCTTTATTCTATTTTTATTCTATTTTTATCTATTTTTATCTTATTTTATAACTGCTGTCTGTCGTCGGGTATTGCACACAAGATTTTCACATCACTGCTTTATACTAAACTGTAAACTGTGAAGTGACAATAAACTTGACTTGACTTGACTTGTGTGTGTGTGTGTGTGTGTGTGTGTGTGTGTGTGTGTGTACGTGTTTGTCAGTGTGTGTGTGTGGGTGTGTATGTGTGTGAGTGTGTTTGTGTGTGTGCATGTGTGTAGATAATTCCCTTAATGACACAGTTAACTGAGATGAACTTTGGGCTTGATCCAGAAAAGTTACTTACAAACCAGTTTCTGGTGGAGGACAAAGCGGTTTCCATGGCAACCTTTTCTCATTCATGTCCAAAGACTGAAAGGATCAATTCCACTTCAGTGTGTGTGTGTGTGTGTGTGTGTGTGTGTGTGTGTGTGTGTGTGTGTGTGTGTGTTTGTGTGTGTGTGGTGTGTTTGTGTGTGTGTGTTGTATGTGTCTGACTGAGTCGTTTCACTGACTAAATCAAAACACACACACACACAGTGGTCAGATTAATTGTATTAATAAAATGGAATTGAATACAATTTAATACAATTTAAATAAAATGAATAAATGAGAATGGTATCTGTGTTGTTATCTGTTCTATTACAGTGTTACGTTGATTTGTTTGTCTTTCTTGGTCCATGCACTACGCATTTGAGGTGTTTTGTGTTGGAAAAACAATGCAACCAATCAGATATCTTTCTGGGTTGCTGGGAAGAATATCCTTCAACCAAAGTATTCCCGATTGCTTTGGCCCTTAGACTGAATGAGAGCGTACGTTTGGATTGACAATTTGATCAACCAATCATATAGTGATTTGTAGCCAATGGGCGTATTCTTTCAGATTTCCCCACAGTTCTATAGTACGCTAGAAGGTCCTTCGAGGCAGAGCTAGCTTAGTGCTACGTTGGTTTTTTTCTACGTAGGTTTTTAACGTTGAAATGGCAACAGGTGAAGATGATGTTGTTGCGGAATTGTTGTTAGTACCCTTTTCAAGACGACCATTCAGTGTAAAGATGGACATTATAAAAAAGTTGTAACGATCCCCGTCACCACTGCATCTGCGGAAAAAACATTTTAATATTATAAAAACATATGGAGGAACAGAACAGGACAATCTCGACTGCATTAGCTTCCATAGCTATTGAAAGGCAACTTATTTTGGATCTGAAAAGCAGTGATCAGCTTTATGACCGGGTTATCGATCCATCCAGAAGGACAGGAGAATGGATTTGGTCTTTCATCATTGGTGAGTGAGACTCATTTGTCTTTGCTGGTTTTGTCTCAGTGTTGCATCTCGCTGGGCTGGTTGTTGCATTTTGTTTCCACACACTTGTTGACTGATTAATTAATGGCTGTCTTGAATTTGTTAAGTATTGTTGTGCATTTAAATTTAGAGTTTTGACTTGATCTTTCTTTGCATCGCTTAACGTGAAAAGACTTAACGTAACTAAGAGTTACAAAACCGCGATCAATAATCACCAAATTTCTCTGACATATGTCTTGTCATTAGCACTCACCTGTCAAAATATCTAAACTTAAATCCTCCCATTATGGACGTTATGTGACATTAAGTGTTTTCCTCTCTATTGAACCAGTAAGGAAAAGTCTTAACGCAGCTTTATGAGAGGAAAACACTTAATGTAACATAACTTCCGTAATAGTAGGATTTAGGTTTTGATACTTTGACATGTGAAAGTGCTAATGACAAGACATATGCCAGAGACATTTGGTGATTATTGATCGCTGTTTTGGAACTTTATGTTACGTTAAGCCTTTTCACGTACAGTTTTAGACCGTCCTTTTCATCGATAGCCTGTGTGTGGTGGTCTGTGTTGTGCTGTTACTTCACTACATGGACACTGCTTTACCAACTATGGTCAACTTGGAAGGAAATTGGCTGCGACAATCAGATCTTCCTAAATGAGATAACGCATAATGTGACTGCCTCTGTGACGTCTGACTACGAACAACGAACCGGATGAACGAACCGACCAGATAAATAACTCACTCATCAACTAACCCACTAACCAACTCACTCACTCTGACTGACTCTAACTGACCCAACGAACAAACAAACAAACTCAGTAACTATAAAAACTCCCAATCTATCCATCTATCTGTCTGTCTATCTATCTCCCTCTTACCTAACTAACTAACTACCAAACTAACTACCCAACTGTCTAGCCAACTACCCAACTAACTAGCCTACCAGTTGGTAGTGGTGGTCTGTGGTCCAGACAGACTCTCTCTTCCCGTGTCCAGAGGGCCAATGGAGGGACAGAAGAGGCTTTATATGCTGCTGTTGTCCGAGACCTCATGGAGACGCACATGACTTCAATTAGGCTGCCGTTGAAACACGGACAGAGTTGGGGACTTTTCACTCAGGCGGTCAGAGCCCAGAGAAACACAGAGCTTATTACCGCCACAATCAAAGATGGCCCGGAGGTTATGTTTTCACCCCTGTTTGTCTGTCTGTCTGTCTGTCTGTCTGTCTGTCTATTTTTTGCATTGGGAGATAGGGCAAATAATCATATCTATTTCACATATTTCCTCTGTTCCTACACCGCTGTGGCATCTCTGGTACAGTGCACTAGCAGTGTGGTTGTATGTGTTCCAAGACCCAGCTCCTCACGGCTCTGGCTCCACAGTGGTGGAATGAACTCCCGTCTCATGTCAGGACGGCAGAGTCCCTCGCTAGCATCCACAAGAGACTCAAGACCCACCTGTTCAGAGTTCACCTGGACTCTCCATGAACCCTCCTTCTCCTTTGTGAACCCCTAACTTGCTTAAGTCCTGACATTAATAGCTCTTAGCATGTTGTATATTCTAGCAAGTGTATATCCTTAATGTTGATAACACGCTCTCACAGCTACTTAAGCAGGTGACCTGGCAGTACCACATTGTGTTATTCATCTTGTTAACATGAATGCTTGTGAACTGCTCTATTTTTATGTTCACGTACCTCAGCGTTATGCTATTGTCTACTTCAACAAATGTACTCTTGTAAGTCGCTTTGGATAAAAGCATCTGCCAAATGTCCTAAATGTAAATGTAAATGTAAATGTGTATCTGTTGTCAATTAAAGCCAGTTGTTCATCAGAGGTCCAACGTCCAGGTTCCACATAACTGATGAGGACTTGAGGGCCGCAGCGTGGAGATAACCAAGCAGGCGGGGAAGGTGAGATAATATAATAATAATCCACATTATTATATTACTTCATTATCATTATGGGGTCCACCAGGTGTGTGTGAGTGAGTGTGTGTGTGTGTGTGTGTGTGTGTGTGTGTGTGTGTGTGTGTGTGTGTGTGTGTGTGTGTGTGTGTGTGTGTGTGTGTGTGTGTGTGTGTGTGTGTGTGTGAGTGAGTGAGTGAGTGCGTGCGTGTGTGTGTGTGCGTGGTGTTTTGTGTTTTTAAACCTGGAACAGTTGCAGCTCTCTTTCTTGCGGTGCTCTGTCAGCTTTTAAAACACAACCGAAATAAAATAAATAAAATAATCTTTCGAAAATTTAATGTTCTATTAAAATGCTTATTTGTAGCCGTCACAGGAGGAGCCAGTAGGTTTGAAAATGTTTACGATAAGGAATCTTGAATGTGCAGGGACAGTTGGGAGCGGGCTGAGGGTGCAGCAGCGTCCTCTAGTGGCGGAAGACTTCAACTACAAGGCAAATACGTTTAAACAACTCAATACAACTTTTAGTATTTTGGAGGAAGCGGTCTATAAAACATGGTTGTTGCAATACAATATTAACTGTATGTACGGGTTCGCTGTACCGTATTCCAGATGCTTTGTGTGTTGATTGTTGTAATTGTTTCAGTGTTGTGTGTTAGTGTTGCTGTGTGATCAGCTGGCTCTCCGTCTCTCTATTTCCCGTCTCATTTAGTAAATTAATTTATTCCTCGTTTGTGTCACAGATCGTCGTGTCTTGAATGATGGACGTCTCTGTAGTTGTAGTGAAGTGTGGGGTTTTGATAATAATTAAGTAATTCATTTGAGTTATTGGGTTATAGTCTGTGGATAGCTGCTGTTCTCTTTTCCACTTTAGGCTTTCCATCGTGCCCGTCGGTTTCACCGTCAATAAAGAGGTTCGTTTGTTAGGTATTAGGTTGTTACGTAAGTGAGTGTCTGTGGATACCTACTGTTGTTGTGTGGATTCTTCTTATTTTAAGAAGAAACGCCCATATATGTACCTGTGACTGGTAAAGACCTTTGCACACATATTTGTATCCCCGGGCAATAGGGTTCCAAAAAGTGGTGTACCACTTCGCCCATAGGTGGCGCTAAAATTCACGGTCAAAGTCAAACGCTCGGCCCTGATGGACTGACGATGGTCTGACACTTGGTATATCGGCCTTATTTCACATGCTGAACATGTTTGCCTCTTGGACCCATGAGGTCCAGGATAGATAGATAGATAGATAGATTAGATTAGATTAGATTAATGCCTTAACATACTTGATATGATGGTATAGTTATGTTGTTAATACATTACTTATTGTATTATCATTATTGTTTTATTAGTGTCTGAATTGTGCAATACAAATAGCAATAAAGTGACTGATGGATGATATGTACATGTGTTGAATTGTGCAAAAAGATTTAAAAAGCATTTTAAAATGCCAGTAGTGCAGCAGCACCATGAATACAGTGCAGTACAGTGCAGTGGTTGTAATGAGTCCAGAAAGTCTAGGAGTTTATAAGCCAATTCAGAAAGGATTATGGCCACTACAGTCTTCTGTTTACAAACCTATACAAACTGCCTAAATGTTTGTTGAATGGTCTGTATTGGCCTACACTGTCTGTATGTTGTGCCCACGCGCTCTAATTGATCCCAGGTGTTTCCCATCATAATCAGGCCGGCTGAGGCCAATGAACACCTGGGATCTACCCTACTTTAGGCCGTCGAAGACCGACGACGGGGCTTACTGTGAACCTTATGGTTCCCCGCCCCCCGGCTCCTAAGACCCTCTCCGCGTTCCACCCTCTGGACCATCTCCCCGTGTCGACCACCCCACGTAACCTATCCTACCTTGTTGTGTTTTTGAGTTTGTGGAGACCTTTCAGGAAAGACATTTTCTGTTGTTTTGGTTGTCCTGTGTCTCTTCTTCTGGGTCAACAACAGACTGAACTGAAATGTAACACTGAGTCTGTTGACAGAGCAGACTGCTTATTGAGAAAGCTTAGGTCCTTTAATCAGGGTCCCCAGGGTCATGGAAACCCTGGAAAGTCATGGAATGGAGTATATTCATTGAAAGTTTTGAAAAAGTCATGAAATTAGATGTATGTAGGGCTAATGAAATTATGTTATTGTGCTCTTCCATGTATACACTCATGTCAATTCCTGTAGTGTGATACCGTTTCCACTTAAATGGACATAGCCTAACTAGTCCATTAGAAAAGGAACAAAGGTTGTTTAATTTTCATTCAATAATTAGGCCCAACCTGTGGATTAACCTATTTTTGTGTACCTTGTGTTGAAAGGTCATGGAACCTTGAAAAGTCATGTAAAAGTTGTTAGTGTCAGTGTCATAGTAACAACAGAAAGCTATAGTGCACGGGACTTCAGTCAACAGGCTATCAACTATCTTGCGCGGTCAGGGGAGGCAAATAATGATTAAAAACAAATAAATATTTGTCCACTGATCTGTGATAGAAATGTAATTTTTGTATGATTCCAATCATTTTTTGTCAAAATAGCTGAATTTGCGTATTTTCCTGTTCAAATACGGGGAAATATGCGAAGGGAGGCAGCGACGAGCTGAGCCGAGAAGCCCCTCACTGCAGTGCGCAGTGCGTGGGCGGAGCTCAACACACGACGTGTTGCATGCTGCCAATGCGCGGGTAGTAGTTCTGACAGTGAAATGAAAGTAAGTAGCCCTGATATAATTTATTTAATTGTAGCATCCTTTTGCACATGTTAGCGTATAGCACTGATGATAAAGCAGAGGCGGGGAGTCCCGCCAGGAGAGAGTTGCAGTAGTCGAGGCGGGTGATGACGAGTGTTAGTTTGTTGTTAGTGTTATTATCTGCCCTGTTTTAGAAAATATCTAATTTCTGAGGGGACTGATGTGGCTACAATGCACAGTCGCCGTGCCATGACCTTCACAAGTCGTGGGTACACTGAAGCCTTGGACTCCCACCAGCTCAGCGGGTCTGCGGTGCTTGGGATAAGAGGCTCCTTCAGATAGGACCTTACTTCCAGCATAGCATCTGCTGAGGGATTCCTTCTTGCAATGTCTTCTATTGCTCTTGCATCAAAGAGCCTCCAAACAGCAGACATTTGTGGCTCCACTTCTGGTGCCCTTGCTCCCTCTTCTCCCTCTTGGCCTCCTGGTTGTTGAGCTGGCTGGCTGCTGAGGTCGCATCAAGCTGCTGCTGCTGCTGCTGCTGCTGCTGTTACTCTCTGAAGAGCCTCATCAGCGCAGTTATCATTAAAGGCCAGCCTTTTGAACCTTGGATCGAGTACAGTAGATTCTGAGAGGACAGTGTTGTATTCCATTCTGTGGAACTTTCTGTCCATCGACGTTGAGAGAGCAGTCACCAACTCTGTCACTTTCCTCTTGGTCACTTGTGTCTGGTTGTAGGCTGTGATTTTCAGCTGACCCCTGCAGAGGAGTAGCATTTTGGAGGATGTTACATAGCAGAATAAAGAGAAAACAGTAACTCAGAAAATTATGCTGGTATATGGACTATGTGGTATATGGACTTTGCTCAGTTTTTTCTTGTTTAATATTACTGACATTCACATCTGAAATGTTCCTTAATATGTTATTATATAATAATAAATAATATAATGTCAACTGTATCTCTCTGTGCTGATTTCCACAGTGACCTGCTCAAAGGGTTCCAAAACAGTGCAGGTCTCCTGTAGTGCCTCCCATTCTTCTTGATCCAGAGCATCAATATGTGCATAGATAAGGGCCAGGGTAGAGATGATTGCATCCTTTGACTCCAGAACCCGTTTCAGCATGTACAATGTAGAATTCCACCTTGTGACACAGTCTTGCTTGAGCCTCAGCTCAGGCATATCCATTTGGCGCTGAGTAGACTTCAACTTCTCTGTTGCTCTTGTGCTCTTATGGAAGAATTCTACCATCCCCTTCACTTTGTCAAGAGTGGGCTTCATGACCTTCAGGGCATCTCTTTTGCCAGTGGTATTGACAGTAATGCTGTTTAAGCCTCGGAAGTCAATACAAGGACATAGGGTGTGATCCTTCTTTTCAACAAAAAAACCCCCAGAGCCGACGGGAGACGAAGAGGGTCTGATCAGCCTCGCTGCCAGAGAGTTGTGAATGTACGTCTCCATAGTCTCTCTTTCTGGGCGGGAAAGGTTGTAGAGGCGACTAACCGGCAGAGGAGCGCCGGGAAGGAGGTCAATGGCGCAGTCGTAAGGTATGTGGGGGGGTAGGGAAAGGGCCTGTTGTTTACTGAATACCTCCCCGATGTCGTGGTAGACGTGGGGAACGGAGGAGAGGTCAGAAGGGCTCGGGACCGGGACAGTGGGGGAATTGCTTGGGGCTTGCAGACCGGAGGCAGTGGGAGTGGCAGAACACACTCCAGCTGATCACGGAACCTGAGAACCAGTCTATTTGTGGGTTGTGAGTCACGAACCACGGCAGACCCAATACCACTGGAGTGTGGAGGGCGAGGAGATAATGTTGAAGCGGATGCTTTCCCTATGATTTCCCGACAACACCAACGTGAGGGGTACGGAGCGGTGTGTGATCCGGGCCAGGAGCTTGCCGTCCAGAGCATTGACATTGAGTGGGGTCTGCAGGGGCTCGGTGGGGATACCGGCCTGTGAGACTAAGGAGGAGTCGATGAAACTCTCATCGGCGCCCGAGTCTACTAAAGCGCGCACCTGCAGCGCCTCCTTGGACCACAGGAGACATGCGTCGAAGTGCATGCTAGGTGTCGGGACCGGAGATTGGGTAGAGTTATGGCTCATCAGGGACCCCGCGGTCACTGAAGAGCCCGCTCTTTTGGCCGAAGAGGACAGGTAGAAAAGAGATGGCCCGTCCGCCCGCAGTTGAGGCATTGCCTCGTCCAGCGTTCCCGTCTCTCCCCGGAGCACCACCTCTCTGCCCAGCTCTCGAACTGAGTCCAATCTGGAATGCGGATAGGAGCGCGTTGTCGTTCCAGTCGGACTCCAGAGCTAACCGGCGGAACCGGCCTATGTATTCCCGTACACTGAGACTCCCCTCAATTGCAGCAGGTGTTGTCCGGCCTGTGGTCCCCGTATAGGGTGGTCAAAAACGTGTTTAAGCTCTGTAGCGAGAGCCGTGAATGACTGTGTAGTGGGGAAGCCCTGCTCATAGAGAGCGTTGAACATACTGAGTGGGGCTCCCTCCAGCAAATTCACCGTAAACGCAACTCTCGCTGCCCCGCCTCCATAACGTGATGGTTGTGCGTTGAACATGAGGTGACATTGGACCAAAAACTCATGGCAGTTGTTGGGGTCTCCAGAATACTTCACCGGAGCTGGGAGATGGGGCTCGGAGTAGCGGAGTAGTGACAGGTAGTAGACAGGAGAGTAGTGAGGGACAGGCAAGGGGTCTGGAGACCGGGAAGACGATCAGCGGGGTACCGGCAGGTAGTAGACAGGCGGGTAGTGCGGGACAGGCGAGGAGTCTAGAAGTAGCCGGGAACGGTTGCATCGAAAGAGAACAACGTACGATCTAGCAATGGTGTTAGGGGACGCCAGGGTACATATACACCCAGGTGAGGTGATTGTCATTCGCGGCAATCGCCGACAGGTGTGTAGGTGCGCAGCCAAGACCCGATCCTTGGCCACGCCCCCTGTCACACACCGCAACATAGAGATCAAGATTTGTATTATTTTATTTGTTACTTTTCGTTTTTCTGAGCAAAAAGGTCTCAGGGAGTGCTTAGTATTGCCCAAAATATTGTTAATAAGATTGATATTAAGCAGACAACTGCATAAATAATCTGTTACAAAATAAACAGCTTTGCCTGTAAATTGTTTGCAAAGAAATTAATGTTGCAAGTAGGCCACTTTAAGAAACTGGATAACAAAGTGCCAAAGTGAACAATAAAAGGACATTGAAACTGTGTAAACTTTTGTGGCATGAGTCCAGTCAACAGGTTTATCTAGTCTATTGTTCTTTTAACAAGTTGCTCAGACACACAAGCGTGTTTAGATTTTCCGATGAGAGAGCTGACCTCTTCTTCTGCACATTGTATTCTGTGCAATATGGGCCAGCTTACCATGGGCACCTGCGTGTGCTGACCACCACTGTAGAGGACACTCCTCTATGCCAACTCTAGGCTCTGCTCTATACCCGTCTAGGCTTTTGTCTCCAGCTAGTCTCTTCATCAGACTCAGACTCTGACCCCATCAGTAGGAGGGCCCTCCTTTTCTTTGGTGGCTCTGGTAGAGGCTCTGGCTGTGCTGTAGGTTGCTGGGCTTTCAGCTCCGCTGTGTTTGCTGGACTGTGTTTGAAATGTCCAACAATTTTACGGCACTTTGCTAAAGCACCATCAAATCCACCGTCGCGGAGGGAGACAGCAACGGCCCTCTGTATAATGTACGCTATACAGGGCATATGCTCAAAAGGAAGGTTCTTTGCTGCCGCAATCATATTGCGAGTACGATGTGTTAAAGTGCAATGTTCCGCCCAGCGCTCCTTGGTGCGTCTCCTCAGTCCTCAGCTGGAAACACTGAGAGGAGCCGTCTAAACCGGATACTATGATTAATTAGAGTTATGATAGAATAATAATAAATAGTGAGCGTTAAAGTCTCGAGATTAATCACATGCGTTAACGCGTTAACTTTGACAGCCCTAATTTTAATGTTATCTTCCACATATCAGGCACATCTTACTTATGTGTAACACAAATCAATAAAACCAATGTTACAATGGTTTGTGTATCTTATTACATTTTTTCTTAGATTGTGACATTATTTGGTCCAGTGATTGACGGTTCCTTCCTGACTGGACCTCCCGAAGAGGTTCTGAAGAGCGGAGAGTTCCAGAGGGTTCCAATGCTCATAGGAGTGACCAATCACGAGTTTGGTTGGATGCTTCCTAAGGTGAACTTTAGCAGCATGTTCAGTTAGGTTCAGTGGTTGATGGCAGTGTGGGAGGTAGAGCAGGTTAGGTTCACCACAAGAGGGTTTAAGGTTGGATCCTTGACTTGACATGATCCTGTCCTTGAGCAAGACACCTAACTAGATATATCTATATACAACTACTTTTTTGAAAACATTTTTGACATTTCCATGGCAAAAGAATATCCAAAGACACCAAATTGGACAAATGTGGCCCGATTCTGTTTCCAGATTTACTCATTGGTTCATGTAATTGTTTTTAAGTTGCTAGGGCCCAGTGGATGGGAGGACGGCATGGAGCAGGAGTGTTCTCTCAGTCATGGACATGTTCTTCCCCTCACAGGTAAGAAGTGGAGGTCACTCCACAGGTGTGTGAGGACCTTTCTAATGTGCCTTCTGAACTCCCAATTAGCGTAAAGGTGGAAAAATACATTGTTAAAGTAGCTCAGCACCACCGCCATCTTTGGTGAAACACTGGTAATACAATTAGTATTTCCTGATTGACTGAAATTAGGGATGTCACTATACCGTTTCTGAAAAGACCCAAGGCACCTGCTGCTAAATCAGAGCACCAAAAACGATTAGTTACGATGTTCTGTGTTTGGTTGTCGTTTAACTTTAGCAGATACTTTGAGCTTTATCCAAAGCTCTTAGTAATATCATACGAGGACCTTTCTGCTCTGGACTCCCACACCAATAACTACACTATCTCCCTGGGTTTGCTTAATTGTCGAGTTATGTATTCAACAACTAAACCTCCAAGAAAGAGTTGACATAAAATTCACATGTGATAATGTGTATTACATTACAGTCATTTAGCAGATGCTTTTTTCCAAAGCGACATACAATAAGGTCATTCAACAGGTAGACAAGAGAACTTCAAGTCACCAGAAGTCATAAGTGCATTTCCTTCCTAACAAGCCATAGTAATATAACACAGTTTACACATATATAATACATTACACACACACATAGTGCACGTGAGAGGTTAGTAGTTATTCCTGAAAGTGAACTCTAAAGTGCAGATGTCGTGGTGGAGGTGAATCCCTGGTTAGTTAAGGTATATATCACAGTAAAAAGGTGAAGTTTTGAGGTGAAGTTATAACACGCAGACGGTATCACAGCCAGGCGGAGGGGCCGGTCAGGAGCCCGATCGGTCTGGGTGGTTGTGGTACCCGTGGTGTTCGGTGTGAGGATGTGTGGTGTGGTTGTAGTTGGTGGGCGGGTGTGCTTGGTTTGGGCAGTTACACACGGCGAGGGGTGGAGGGATGATGGGAGTCCATGTGACCTGGGAAAAACCATAGAAGACAATCTACTTCAGCCATCTGATCGTCTAAAATTGTTTTTATACATATATATATATATATATGTGTCTGAAAAACGATAGGATTGTTTTGTATTGTTTTTACATTTTAATGTTGTCTTTTTCCAAAGTTCCATATACTGTACTAATGTATTAAACTAAATGGAAACCTCAAATGTAAATCTCTCACACACACACATCTCATCATTTTCAAAATTAAAATTAAAATTCTTAATCTATTACAATTTAAATCTATAGTGGTTTTGTCAAACAACACTTATACACAGCTATATCGCTCAATGTGGACCAAACTTTTATTTTGAAAGTAGCAACGTGTCTGGTACCTGGGACTTCAGTGTGTGGAGTTTGCGGTGGGTCCTCCTGTACCTTTTCTCCATCTCCAGAAGCTTGTCCTTGAGCATCTCCCGGTCTTTCCTCTCCTTCAGAAAGTCTTCTTTGTAGACCTCAGCCTGAACGAAGGAGGAGGGGAAGGAAGCAGGGACATTAAACAATGTTTACATCACGATGCGTCACTGCTGCTCCAGCAGACGAGAGGTTACCGCACAAATCACAGCACCCTTCTTTTGGTTTCGTGATGAGACCCACCACATGCTATTGTGGTTGCGGTTACCATGACATCGTTTCAACAAGTCAACAAAATCCCTCACAAAAGCTGACACCCACTACATTTTGACATGAATGTTCATTTGGCAATTCATTTGGCAATTCCAACATTGACTCTTTCCGAGTTATTACAACAACAGCTAGAGTAAGATTCCCTCCCGTGTTGGTGGAAATTCAAGGAGTAAAATACGTGGCGTTAAATGTACTCTGGTAAGCCCCGCCCACCTCCTTCCGATTTTTCCAACCGGTTGTGTTAAGGTTTTTCGCCATTTCTTCCTTCGAAAGATTCAGGTAAGTGTCACCTAACCACATGTTAAACTGATGATTTGGCATGTCAAAAGAAATAAAGAAAACGTTGAATTTGCATAAACATTTCGCTAACGTTAAATAAGATAACTAGCGATCGTCTAGAGACAATGTCAGTAGAGGTAATGTAACGTTGTTAATAGAATGTAGAGGGATGATTGATTCAAGGTGTTTATTTGCCAAGTACAATGGAATGCTTACTCCCCTCCCTCCTGCAGTATATATGTTTTAATTGTTGTATTTTCGTAACATCCATAGATTACAGTAAAATAGCAAAAGCTACATGTGTGGAAAGTTTAGCGTTAACGTTAGTTATCATCACGTTACTTTTTATGGAAAGCCTTCGCACACCTTCATTACTCCTTCATTTTGCGACGAAGCCGAAGTTTCACAGCGCCACATTGCTCTCTTCGAAAACGGCGGTAAGTGTCTCTTAATCACGTATTAAACTGATACTTTGGCATTACAATAGAAGCAGCATTTTTAAATAACTTGTACCGCTCTTCGCCATACTCTCTAGCTCAGTGGTTCCCAACCTGGGGGGCGCGCCCCCCTTGGGGGGGCGCCAAAGATCGCAGGGGGGGCGCCAGGCCTCAGATGATTTGAGGCCTAATATCATATTTCGATTTTTTTTATTTTTTTTTATTTTTTTTTTACATATAATTGTAACGCAATACATGATTGTCGCTAAAAGCCTTGTCTCTACATTACAATAAAATATAGAAATTTATTGATTAATTAATTTTAATAAAAATTCTACAAATTAATCTGATACTCCTCCGATTCGCGCCAACATTGACGTTACTGTGTCAGCTTCCGTGGTAGTAACAGTTTGCTGTGCTTGCTAGCTAGCGACCAACTTCATAAGGTGAATATTTTGTCTAAAAATGTCTGAAAAACGTAAAGGAGATGACAGCTCATCTGCAATCAAAAAGAAAATGAGGACCTACCTAGAGAGCTATCTTAACTTAGGTTTCATGGAGGGAACGGACAAAACCCGCCCAGAGTGTGTGATATGCAGAGAGAAGCTAGCCAACGACAGCATGAAACCCTGCAAAATGAAGAGACACCAACAGACCATGCACCCAGAAACGGTCGGGCGTGATCGGGACTTTTTCATAAAGAAACAACAGTTTGTTAGGGCTGGCAGCGATGTACAGAAGGCCACCGAGGCCTCTTTTGAATGTGCACTTTTAAAAGCAAAGGCAAAGTCCGGGGGGGGGGGGGGCGCAAATTCCAACAGGAGTCATTTGGGGGGGCTCTGGGTGAAAAAGGTTGGGAACCCCTGCTCTAGCTGATGTTATATCTTAAATACCGGATTCCAAAGGGCTATTGTTCACTGACTCGATGGCTATCTTAAATGCGTGAGTAACATTAAGGTCTAACTAGACAATGCCAGTATAATACGTTAGCGTTAACACATTAGATGTAAGGCAATGCTAACATTGACTTAATCAATTTGTTTGTCTAATACTGAAATATATACTCAAAATGATTATCCACCTCATAAAAGTTGGCCTTGCTGCAGGGCTGTTCTGAGCATTCATGAGATTTTTATATTTTTGTTGATTGTAATAATGACCATATTTTAACTATGATAAATCATGTCTGTTACTCTGCAGGAAGCATGCTAACGACACTAAACAGTGTAAACGAGTGTTACTTTTTTTACTCTATTTAAAGTTAATTTAACTCGGGAATAGTGTTAAATTGAACTCTTTAAGTGTTACTTTAACACTGCAAGACTGTACTGTGTACAGTACATCGAAAGGAATTTGGCATGAGTGCAAATGTTGCAGTAAAGTGCATGGTGATATATCATATACAGTCATAGAAGAAGAATAGAAGTAGAATAATATGTAAAATATGTAAAAACAGTCTACTAAAAACAGGTATAAAATAATTTATAGAGTAGGTATGAGATATGTGCAGAATTAAAGGTATATATATATATATACACAAGGTAAGTATACAAGTATAAACAGGTAGTCGAATCTCCGTGGACCCCCATGGAGGCTGAGGCTCCCACACCCTACACACTACTGGGCTCCATAGGCACTACTGTGTGAGAATAACACAACTTTAAGAACAGGTAAAAACCCACCTGGTGTTTCCAAACCTCGTCGTGTGGATGTTCTCTGGATTGGCCACAGACACCGTGGCCCTCAATGGCTTCATGTAAGGCCTGGAAAAACACAGCAGTTAGTTACACGTGTTGTTGACGTCAGCTTTTTGTAGTAGCTAGAAATACCACGATGACTATTGCAATGCTGAATGACTAAGCACGTTACAATTTGCTTAGTCATTGATTACATCTGTCATTGGCGTTGTGGAAATCCCTCAATGTCGAAACAATACTAAACACACAAACGCACACTCCCATTTGAATGACTAACCTGGATGAGACGGCGGATCTCCTCTCGTTGGTGCTGCCCCCTGCTGGCCAAGTGTGCGTTCTGCACCCTGAGCAGCCGCTCGGCCTCTGTTGGACTCTGCGATACATCATCATGTCCCTTGAGATAAAAACGTGTCTTTGCTGCTCCATCGTTCTCCTCTTGTACCCGTTGCTCCTCTCCGTTGTCGCGCATCACTTCATTTAGCGGGTGGGTGGGTTGGCTGGGATTGACCGACGGCTGTTGCTCTCTGACCTGAAGATGAAAAAGAAAAACATGTTTAATTACGCTCCGGAATTAATCTAAACATTAAAAATAATGTTAACCCAAACCACACACGTGGCATATACATTTACCTTTCCTTTGTAATACTGGGTCATGACTTTGTACTGGTCCGCCCATTTCTTATTGATGGACATAAGCTGTGTACAAAAAAAGGAACAAATCTAATTAAGCAATAGTTAGTTGACTTCTATAAGTTGTATCCTCACCTATACCGTACCTCAGGGGTCGGCAAGGCCAGAACATGATCAAAAGCTAAATTAATTAATTGATTGCTAAAACATGCGACACGTTCTAATGCTTTGACTTTTCTTTCGGGTGCTGCGCGACCAGGGGCGAACGTTGACGGGGGGTTTGTGTCGGCCCAAAAGGCACGTCGGCCCACGATATGCCAGATGGCCAGTACAGCCCTGGCAAAAAATGTCACTGCATGCTCGATTCGGAAATTATAGCCTATATGTGCGACTGTCGATCCGATATTGTAAAATATATATATATTTTTTAAATAAAAAAAAAATAAAAAAATTAGTATTCTCAAAATAATCTTCCGGGCCAAATATTATTGCTGGCGGGCCACCAATGGCCCGCGGGCCGCCTGTTGCCGACCCCGTACCTCGTCCCTCTGCTTCCACACCACATCCAACTGGGCCTGGGCGGAACTTTCATCTGCTGAAGACATGATGATCTGGAGGAAGAATATGAGACGAGAGAGAGAGAGAGAGAGAGAGAGAGAGAGAGAGAGAGAGAGAGAGAGAGAGAGAGAGAGAGAGAGAGAGAGAGAGAGAGAGAGAGAGAGAGAGAGAGAGAGAGAGAGAGAGAGAGAGAGAGAGAGAGAGAGAGAGAGAGAGAGAGAGAGAGAGAGAGAGAGAGAGAGAGAGAGAGAGAGAGAGAGAGTTTGATGCTTGATCTTCACAGCTCACTTCCCTTTACACACTCTGTGAAGTTCTCATCGCTGCCAGTAACACGTCAAACGTCATAATTTCCTGTGGCTACGGTGTGTGTGTGTGTGTGTGTGTGTGTGTGTGTGTGTGTGTGTGTGTGTGTGTGTGTGTGTGTGTGTGTGTGTGTGTGTGTGTGTGTGTGTGTGTGTGTGTGTGTGTGTGTGTGTGTGTGTGTGTGTGTTTGATGGTTACTGAATATGAATATGAAACTGCGGTAAACCAACACGTTTAGCTAAGTGTTCTCATTTCTTGATTACATGTGTTGGTGGTGTTCTCGTGTCCTCGGCGAGTCCTCTGAGCTCCTCCTCCCCACTCCACCTGTGGATAGATACATATATATTAGGCTATATCACATTTACATATATATGCAACATTTACATATACACATATACACTAGCTTTGTGGTACTATAGTAGAAGTAGTAGTAAGATACAAAAGCGAATATATAATAGATAATATAACAATATCATGAATAGAACAATAGCAGAGAATATAACAAAATAATCTAATGTATCAATATAATATAATGGAGCATAGAACAATGTACTGTAGAACAGAACATTACAATATAATATATTATAATAAAAAGTATTATAATAATAATGGAGAATAGAACAATATATAATATAATGGAGAGTAGAACCAATTAGTTAATTAATATGTCTACTAATTAATATTCCAACTATTAATACGCCATCCGTCGGACAGCGCGGGCTCACCGTTGGGGGCAGGTCGGTAGTGAAGGATACAGGTGGTCCAACTGCCCCGTGTTGGCCGTGTCGGTGACCGGGTGGTTGTTCATGTCGGTCCGGTGATTCAAGTGGAGAAATGTGTTAAATGTTCGTGAACCGCAGTCTCACTAACAGCGAGTGTCAGTTTCTTTAACGTCCCCTCCGATCCAACTCCCCCAAACGAACGAATGAATGAATGAATGAATGAATGAAACACATTCCGTGTGTGGGAATGAGTCCGAGTTGACGTCATCCCAACGTATAAATACGATCCCGTGTGACGTCAGCCCCAGCGGCCACGCCCCCTCTTCTGCAGTTCTTGCAGGTCACGTGGGTTCCAGGACGCGCATACCTTTCAGGTCATTAACCCATATTATATATGATCGTTATTTATTTATTTATTTTATTTTATTTAAAGTTATTTATTCATTTGATTGTATTTAATATTATTTATTTATTAGGTTTGATTTAATATTATTTATTTATTCGATTTTTACTAAATTGAATTCATTTATTTGATTTTATTAATTGTATTGATTTGATTAATTGTAGTTATTTAGTTATTGAGCTATTTATATAAACAGTATATATAGGTGAATATATATATATATATATATATATATATATATATATATATATATATATATATATATACATTTATTGATATATATATAATATGATATAATGAATACAATTCCAGAAACGTGTAATTGCAGAATGTGATAACAGATGGATGTTCTGGGCGGATGGGGGTTTCTAATAAGGCTGAACGAGAAAAAGGTTCACACACACACACACACACACACACACACACACACACACACACACACACACACACACACACACACACACACACACACACACACACACACACACACACACACACACACACACCTCGAGGTGAACCCTGGGCGGTGATGGGAAACGTACACGTGTTCATGTTCACATGTGTGTGAGGATAACCGGTGTTGCGCTTTCCGTTCCTAAAAAGGTTCAAAGTTGACTCAGCAGCAGAGGACCACGGACACGGAAACACGCAGAACATTCTTCGTTTCGTATTCCAGCAACTTAAAGCAATCACTTCCCATAAGTTTCATTCTCCAAAAAGTACGCTCATACGTATGAGTATCCATTCATCCTGACAGCCCTGCAGTCTCACGGGTGCAGAGAGAGACAGAGATAAGACTAATGCACATATGCCTATTCACATAATGGTCTAAATTAATGAAATGTTATAAATTGATCAAATTTCAATCACTTCAAATTTCAAGCCGTTATTGAAACATGTTTCAATACTACTTATTCCTTAGATTATAATGATATTTAATAACAAAACAAATAAATGAATAACACTTAACAATAAGGGATAACATGTTGAGTAGTTACCAGGGAACATCGTCATCTGCCCCCTTCTGCTAAAACTTTTGTGAAATAGTATCTTTATCGTACCCACGCTGTTATACATAATCCGATAGATTAGCGTACTACTACTGTAAAACGGATTATGGACTTCCCTTGATCCTTTTTTGCTAACATATGAACATATCATCCATCACTCACTTTTGTGTTGTATTGTTTTTAGGGTATTGTTTTAGAAATGCATACTGCAGGAGGGAATGGAGAGTAAGCATTACTGTGTACTTGTTACAAATGGCCAATCAATATCTTGTTTCTTGTATCTTGTATCTCCTGCTCCTGTGCCTCCCTCGTAGAACAGATCACTTTTCTAGGGAGACACGTCTGACCTGTCCTCTGGAAAAGACAGATACTACTATTTTGGGTATGCCTGGGTTGGCCTACTAGTCACAGCAGGTTACTGTTACACTTACAGGTAGATTACACTCGGCAGCTGACGTGAGTTGCTTGCCGACGTAAAGGCTAATTTTAGGGTGCTGCTGGCATGCGGTAAGGACACACACAGAGTTAAATTACACCCTACATAACATTAGTTTGGATCACATCTTAATTCATGTCTGCACAAACCATACTGGGATGAGACAATCAGAACAGAGGACTTTCTGGACTCATTACAGTTACTGCACTGTACTGCACTGTATTCATGATGCTGCTGCACTACTGGCACTTTAAAATGCTTTTAAATGCTTTTTGCACAATTCAATACATATCACACAATTCAGTAAATATCACCCGTCATTCACTTTATTGATATTTTTACATATTTATTGTATATAGTAATTTGATAGTATTGTTTAAAAATTCATACTGCGGGAGGGAATAGAGAGTAAGCATTTCATTGTACTTGTTGACAAATCTTTGTATCTTGTAGAAGTCACTCAAAGCACTTCTACAAAAGTGTGAGTACACAAAAGTGTACTCAAAGTGTGCCTTTGCCAAAACTGTGTCACGGTTCATTCTCTTCCTTTCAGGGGTATTAACTGGGGTGCTGATGAGAGACGGTCTTCACCCTCCTGGATTAGGGGCCTCAATTAGGTCATAAAACATAGACAGATGTCTTAGCCAGGCATGACACATTCACTTACAGCATGCTAGGATGCAGTGTTGTGCCCCCGCGCTCTAATTGAAGGTGTTTCCCATCATAATCAGGCCGGCTGAGACCAATGAACACCTGGGATCTTCCCTACTTAAGGCTGTTGAAGACCGACGTTGGTGCTAGACCATTGCACACCTTACCGAGAACCATCCTGACGAAGACCGACGTCGGAGCGAGACCGTTCGTTTCCCGGGCTGGTTCCACATCTGCTCCGTAGCTACACCTGCCCCCGAGGACCCCGCCAGCTCCTGGTGGTTCCGAGCCCATTGTTTTCCGGGCTGGTTCCACATCAGCTTCCTGGCTACGCCAGCACCTCGTGGTTCCGAGCCCATCGTTTCCCGGGCTGGTACCACATCTGCTCCGTGGCTACACCTGCCCTCGATGACCCCCCCCCCCCCAGCTCCTGGTGGTTCCGAGCCCATTGTTTTCCCGGGCTGGTTACACATCTGCTCCGTGGCTACACCTGCTCCCGAGGAGGACCCCCACCCACTCCCGAGGACCCCACCTGCTCCCCGAGGAGGACCCCCCACCTGCTCCCCGAGGACCCCCCACCTGCACCCCAAGGAGGACCCCACCGGCTCCCGAGGACCCCTTCCTGTCTCGCGGACCCCTCTCTGCCGAAGACCGACGTCGGGGGCGATATCCGGAGAACCCGGGGCTCTCCGGCGGTCGTCTGGTGCCTCCCCTCAGGGGGGGATACTGTTGTGCCCCCGCGCTCTAATTGATCCCAGGTGTTTCCCATCATAATCAGGCCGGCTGAGGCCAATGAACACCTGGGATCTTCCCTACTTAAGGCTGTTGAAGACCAACGTCGGGGCTAGACCATTGCACACCTTACCGAGAACCATCCTGACGAAGACCGACGTCGGAGCGAGACCGTTGGGAACCATCTGCCGAAGACCGACGTCGGGGGCGAGTTCACTGTGAACCATATGGCTCCCTCCTGCTCGAGTACCTTGGACTACTTGTCTCCGGCTCCGACTACGTCTCGTCCAACCTCCCCCCCCCGCCCCAAGGACCCTTTGTCTCTGCGTACCACCCTCTGGACCCTCTCCCCGCGTCATCCACACCACGTAACCAATCCAACCCTACCCTGTTGTGTTTTTGTGTTTATTGGATTTCCAGTAAAGACATTATCTGTTGTTTTGAGTGTCCTTCTTCTGGGTTCTCTGGCACATTTGGCTCGCCGGTCTCGTTGGGTCCTAACATGCAGGTGCTAGCGACATACTAGCCAACGTTGCAGAGTCTAGAAAGAACACTCTCGAACAAGACTAGAACCTCACTAGAACCAGAAAATGGTATGCTGCAGAGTGTTGTGTGGGGATGAAAAATGATTTATTTTGACAGCAAAGTATTTGGTTTAGTAGAGCGTGATCATGGGAAGACACAGAAGCCATTTACCAAGCACATAGAGACGATGGGTGTACATGATTCTTTAAGAGGGAAACTTACACATTGTGGGCAGTAACAACAAAAAAACCCCAAAGGCGTTGGGTGTGACCGTGGTACAGCGTTAAGGATTGGTCGAGGCTGAATGGGTCATGGCGGGAGAGGTATATGTAGTATAATAGTCCAACACAGACCGAGAGTCTGGGTTGATAAGCAGTACATTGTAAAGTCAGGAAGGGAGCTCTCTTTGAGACTTGCAAAGAGACTTTATACAAAACGTTTATTTAATTACATATATGGATACTTCTGTCAGAACAGAAGTGAAGAACATGACCCATTGTAAACAGACACAATTAAAACTTTATTTTTATTTTTTAAAACAATTAAATCTCCAGACATTGAGGACGTCTGGAGATTAGGGAATTAGTTAGTTTAGGGCAGGAATCGCCACAGAAGGACTTTTGGAACGTAGCCCGAAGGTGTTCACCAGCAGGGTCCACATGTAGGGTCAAGCTTCTTGCAGGTGAAGAGGTCAGACCTGCAAGACATCAGAAAAATCATCCGCTTACTCACTAGTCAGAGATACCTTTATGCAAAGTGACCTAAAGTGAATTTAGAGGTCATACAGGTCACTAAGGTTAAGATTCAGCGGTTTCGAACCTCGAAGCCCACCCCCCCCCCCCCCGCCAACACACACACACACACACACACACACACACACACACACACACACACACACACACACACACACACACACACACACACACACACACACTTACTCTGTCACCTCCTTGCAAATGTACTGGATGCCAGGAGCCAGTTCTTTCCGTAAGTCCTTTAAAGATTTGTCGGTGCAGTCGGCCCTTTTTGAAAGAAAGAGTACAATAGCAAGTGGGGTCAACAAAAGTCTTATACATCCATCTAATATATATATTAGAAGGATCATGCCACAAAAGTCAAATCCTTACAGAACGTTGCCGTTGGTAACCATGACGACGGTGAGACTGCTTACTCGGTCAGACGTGAACTTCTTGATTTCGATTCTGGCAAAAACACTTAAAAAAAAAAGAGAACACAAAACGTAAAGCTTCCACATTGACAAAGATAGACGTCTGTGTTATAAAATGATAACATTCACAACAGTCACCAACTCGGGTCCATTACACAACAACAACAACATAAGTAGTGACCATGGTAACTCACCTGGTGGGGCTGAAGGGAGTGGTACTGGACCCGTCCAACATCACTGTAGTGCTGCCACAGGCAACCGCTGCAAACTAAAAGAGACGACAAGACACATGACGTTATTAAGATGACCTGGAGGAGGTCAGGATAGAGACTCTCAAAATGTCAAAGCCATCAAAGACTAAATACTCAGAAAAGAGCGTGCCTCTTATCACTGTGCCGAGAAGTGAGGATAAGCACTAACCGCCGTGTTAGCCTTAGCTTAGCTTATTTTATCTTACCGCTTTTGCACCCTTTGCACTCCCTAAGAGGGGAATAAAACAAGATTGGGAATCTAACAAAGTTCCAGTGCTGGGGGGGGGGGTGAATCCCTGGCTCTGCCCCCTCCTATAACAGCTACCAGCCCAACGGTTCTGTGTTCAAACGCCCGATGTCAAGCAGTAGGTAGACGCAACGTTCCACATAAATAATACAACACAGACGGAACGTGTTCCACCCAATGGAGGAGAACAACAGACCTCATAACCCCCCCAGCTCTGTTAGCATAACGCTTTCCAGGGCTTCTATCGATCTGCATGGGAGGAACATTCTCTGCATCACAATAGCCGTTGTTAGCGGAGTGGGTCGCCACGTCGCCAAGGAGAGGGGAAGCTATGCACCTCCACTCAGCAGACAAAGAGCTATTGATGGGGAGTCAGGCAGAGATGGCCTCTCCTCCTTCTCCTCCTCCTCCTCCTCCTCCTCCTCTCTTCCTCTGCTGCTTCTCGTTCCTCCATACATAGTCACATCCCAGCTCTACAGATTCACCTCATTAAGACTATTAGCATACAATTAGCATTGTATTCATACTGTTGTATGCATGTTCCCTCTGTACGTTGTGTATCACTATTGTGTGTATTAACGGTCTGTTTATTGACAGTTGGCATGGTGTCTCTTTCGTTTCTTTGCATTGTATTATTTATATATTTAGGTATTCAGGTTTTTCTTTGTTCTTCAAAAGAAAATTGTTCTTCATTTTATTTTCAAATGGCCATATCTCAGCATTTGACTGACTGGTAGAACTTTAGAAATCTTCCACACATATTTGTATCTCTGGTCAATCAGAAAGTTCAAAAAGTTTGGATCACTTCGCCCATAGGTGGCGTTGTAACTTGAGGTCACCCTTAAGCGCACAACTCGCCACCTAAATGAAAAGTTGTATATACGTAAGCTATAAATACAGACTCAAATGGCCCTGTATGATGGTGGCTGTAACACATCCTATTGCATAAGTTGCCCTGTTACTGCCCGTTTGGGTTACCAGGCATGTCAATCAAACACTCTGGCCACACCCCCTGCAAAAATGTCTACCAGAAGTCGAACGAGAAGATATTTCAAACATTTTTATAGTAGGCAGGGACTAGCTCAAATAGGTTTTCCTATTCAGGAGTCAAGCATCGTGGTGAAGACGTACTGTACCTCGGCAGACGCCCTCCCCCAGAAGGATGTGACGGCGTTGTTCTCACAGTCGGAACCATGAGGACAGCGAAAGGTGTACGTGTCTTACACAACAAGAGACAGACAGACAGAGGAGAGACAGAGGAGAGAGACAGACAGACAGAGGAGAGACAGAGGAGAGAGATAGACAGACAGAGGAGAGACAGACAGACAGAGGAGAGATCAGACAGACAGAGGAGAGAGACAGACAGACATAGGAGAGATCAGACAGACAGAGGAGAGACAGATAGACAGAGGACAGATAGAGACAGAGGAGAGATCAGACAGAGGAGAGACAGACAGACAGAGGAGAGATCAGACCATGAGAATCTAATGTTTCCATATCGTAAAACAGGATATAAGGGGGCTACAGAGAAAGGTATTCAGACAAAGATAGATAAAGAAAGACAGACAGTAGTCTCTTACCATTGCTCCCTTCCTTCCCACACCAGTGTTTCCCATCTAGCACTGCTCCCAGCAAGGTGTCCTCCAGGGTCTGATAGCAGCCCTTTGACACCTTGTGGACCACGTCCTTGGTCCCACTCCAAAACATCATCTGGGGCCGACACACACACACACACACACACACACACACACACACACACACACACACACACACACACACACACACACACACACACACACACACACACACACACACACACACACACACACACACACACACACACACACACACACACACACACCTGTGTTAATTAGTCATTCTGTTCACGTGTGTTGCATGTATTTAAGTATCCAGATTGTCGGCTCCTTGTTTTTCTCGGTCTGCCTGTTTTTCTTGTTAAGTAAAACAAGCTGCCCAGCCTCTCTCCCCAGCCTCCCTCCGCAGCTGCCCCGCCTCTCTCCCAGCCTCTCTCCCCAGCTGCCCCGCCTCCCTCCCCAGCTGCCCAGCCTCTCTCCTCAGCCTCTCTCCCCAGCTACCCTGCCTCTCTCCCCAGCTGCCCAGCCTCTCTCCTCAGCCTCTCTCCCCAGCTGCCCCTCCTCTCTCCCCAGCTGCCCAGCCTCTCTCCCCAGCCTCTCTCCTCAGCCTCTCTCCCCAGCTGCCCCACCTCTCTCCCCAGCTGTCCAGACTCGCTCCTCAGCCTCTCTCCCCAGCTGCCCCGCCTCTCTCCTCAGCTGCCCAGCCTCTCTCCCAAGCCTCTCTCCCCAGCTGCCCCACCTCTCTCCCCAGCTGCCCAGCCTCTCTCCCAAGCCTCTCTCCCCAGCTGCCCCGCCTATCTCCCCAGCTGCCCAGCCTCTCTCCCCTGCTGCCCCGCCTCGCTCCTCACTGTTTTCGTTAGCTTAGTCAAACATCACCTCTGGGTGAAGCACATTCTAATAGTTGTCATTCTAGTTATATGACCTCCACCTCCAGCCACTAGCCCTGTGTACAGCCTCGGGTCACGAGTGTGGTGCAGCATATTTACCCGGTCGCAGGTGGGGTGCGGTGGTGCCGTGGAGATCAGGTGATCGTAGGCCTCCACCGGGACCTGACAGGGGTCCCGGCCCACGTACGCTCGCTCAAAGGCACTCCAGACCTTCACACAGTCGGCGGGCCTTCAAAACACGGAGCGGACTAGTTTAGACTGGTGGATGTGTTATCATGGCCTACAGCAGTGGTTCCCAACCGGGGGTACTCGGACCCCTAGGGGTACGTGATGGGATGGCAGGGGGTACGTAGAAAGATTAGGGATTGCAATTTATTTAAAATTTAAAATTATTTTAAAAAATGTAACACATTTTAGCAATGCTTAGCAACCTAAGACCCACGTAATGAAACCGTGTAATGAAAGACGCAAAATGAAACCTGCGATGCGGTCTGTGAGACGGCTGGTGGCACGCCGGGAATGTCGGTAAAACAGAGGACTTTTTCAAACGAAAACTGTCTGAATTCAAGTCATGTCAGACTGCATTAAAGAAAGCAGCAAGTGTGTCACATTCAATTGCAGAAGATCTGATTCTCCCTGCCGTGATCATTTTGGCTGAAACTATGCTGGACCAGAAAGCAGCAGACGTGCTGAAAACCGTTCCATTATCGAACAACACAATCTGCCGCAGGATCGATGACATGTCCACTAATAGTGTTGGACAGGTGGTGAATAACATTTAAAGAGCCGGTCAGTTCGCTCTACAGTTGGATGAAATGGCGGATGTGAGTGGGGAGGCTCAGCTCCTGGCCTTTGCGTGTTATGCTGAAGAGTCTGTCATACATGAGCATATTTTGTTTTGCAAGAAGCTAACAACTGGCGAAGAAATATTTCAGGTGATTGACAGCTTTTTCAAAGAAAGCAATCTTGAGTGGAAATCCTGCAGTCACATCTGTACCGACGGCGCACCTGCGATGACGGGGAAAGTGCGTGGGTTGCATAGACGTGTGATGAAGGTAAACCCCGAAATTAAGTGGAATCACTGCATTATCCACCGGGAGGCTCTCGCCAGTAAAAGGATGAGCCCAGAGTTAAGTGCTGTCATGGATGACGCAGTTAAGGTGATTAATTTCATTCAGTCCAGACCTACGAATCACCGACTATTTCAAACTCTGTGTCATATCAAGACAGTGGGGCAGAGCATGGGCAGCTACTGCTTCACACAGACGGCCGCTGGTTGTCGCGTGGCAAAACACTATCCAGGCTGTTTGAACTTCGCACTGAGGTGTCTGCTTTCCTGATACAGCACTCTCATCCTCTCGCAGTGGTTTTTCAGGATGCAGGGTGGGCTGCACGGCTGGCATATCTTGCCGATGTCTTCTCCAAGCTTAATATGCTTAACCTCTCACTTCAAGGCAAGGACTTGCATATCCTTAACATGTATGACAGAGTGAATGGATTCATAAATAAAGTCAACTTATGGGAGACGAAATGCGACAAAGGGGATATAAGTTTCCCACTGCTTGATAGCTATCTTGCCACTACTGATGCTGAAAACAAGCAGATGGTCACAATTGTTAAAACGCATCAGTCCAAACAACAAGTTTAACCAGTACTTTCATGACAGTGAAGCAAAGTCAGAACAGCTGGACTGGGTGAGGAACCCATTCAGAGTGACTGAGAGCAGCAGCAGCCCTCCTGCCAGACTGCAGGAAAACCTGGTGGATTTATTCTCTGATCGTGGGCAAAAGATGGCATATGCTGAAAAGTCACTGACAGAATTTTGGTGTGATGTTGCAAAGGAGTATCCAGAGCTGGGGAAATGTGCATTGAATGAACTCTTGCCTTTTGGATCTACCTATATGTGTGAAGTTACCTTCTCGGCCCTGACTCACATCAAAACCAAGCAGAGGAACAGACTGAATGTGGAGAGCAGCCAAGTGACGGCTGTGGCCACACCGCCCCCAGAACTATCAAAGCTTATGAAAGATAAGCAAGCTCAAGTATCTCATCAAGAGCTCTAGTGACTTAGTAAAATATGTTGAATACATATATATATATTATTATATTATATTTTATTGTTCTAGTGTGGTTGCTTTTGTTGTTGCTGCTGTTCTTGTACTTGTACTACTGTTATTGTTGTTGTTTCTATTGCACTATTATTCTATGTTGAGTTGTGGGCGGAGCCTCATATGCACGCATGCACCTGATTCATGTGCATATGACAATAAATCCTTTGAATCTTTGAAACTGCTAGAAGTGAGTATTATTTTCATTCACATTGTGTCAATGTCAAGTTTAAATTAATTTGTATTAAGGGTGAGTTATAACAGTGATTTTCATTTATTTATTGAGTAGTTTGGTTAAATACAATTACAAAAGGTTTAATATAAGAGAAAATGTAAGGCGAATCATCCAAATGAGTGAGGGGGTACTTATAGAATGGTACCAGCTCAAGGGGTACACAAGACAAAAAAGGTTGGGAACCACTGGCCTACAGCACCGTCCATCCAACAACAGACATCTATTTGGCAATGGCATCAATATAACATTTTTCAAACATAATCAAACAGGTTCATAAAACCCAGACAGGAGGTTGTATGTCCAAAAATATGTATTGAAACAGAGTAAGAGCGTGGGATTAGAGTCAATAGCAGGCTTAAAAGCAGGCCTACAGATTTTGTTGCACACAGGAACACCAGTCAGTATTCGATTCACAGGCATCAATGCAAATCTTTCAGGAACACATCAAAGGTTGCGGCCACACCTGTAGAACACCTGCGGACAGGATTAAATCACCTTTAACGCTTTGTCGGGCAGAGGAACCAACCCACCATGCAAACAACAAACACATACAGAGCCTGTTAAGAAGGGGTTTCTCTTTCTTTTCTAATTTTTTTAAATATTACACACAGACACACATTGACATCAGTGGCGGCTTGTCCATAGGGGCGCTCGGGCGCCGCCCCACCTGGTTGAGAGAGGATTTTAGATTTTTTGACCCCTAAAAATAAACTAAACATGTTTAAAATGAATAATAATTACTCATTTTAAGTATGTTTGTGTTTAAAATGCACAATAACGTTAATATAGCAAATATAAATCATTGTTTTGTGCGTGCTATTCTCCCCCCTCGTTTGTCATTGACGTCACTCTCATAGAAATCTGGTACCTACCTCCAAACCTGGGCGCAAGACCGGTGCGCCCAGGAACTCCGCGTCACTGCGCGCAAGCGGCCAATGAAAATGGATCAAGCTAATAAATGTAGCCTATCAAGGGTCCTAAATACGATCTGTGGGGCGCATATTCTTGCGCCCGAACAAAGAAACCAGTCACGCATGCGCCACTCAATTGTAGCCTAGTTGAACCTTATTTGTAAAGCCTGTACTGCTCTGCTCTCAGTTCGCGTCTTGCTGTCTGAGGAGAGGTACGTTTTTGTTGTCCCGGTTATAGTTTTACATTTATTTTTTATTGTGGACGATGTAAACGTAAAGTAAAGGGGATAAGAAATGTTGGTCTTGCTGTATAAACATGCAGCTTGTGTCATTTGTATGTAAACGGTGTGGATTGGGGTTTTGTAAGTTTATCGTGGACACGTCTGGGAAAATGCGCTATTGCACAGCAGATATGATAAAAAAAATTGCGAATTTTTTACCCCCCCCCCCTGCGCCCCTCCTACTTCGGGTGTCACCGGCCGCCACTGATTGACATTCAATTTCAAGGGGGCATATTGTACCATACATTGGTGACCAGTGGCGTAGCGGAGGCCCCCGCACCCCCTGCGGTGCGGGGGAGCCCCAGAGCTTAGGAGGCCCCACCCCCACTGTAGGCTATCCTCTTAGATTTCGTAACGGGAACAGGGCGCAGAGGGCGGGGCCCCCCCCTCCCTGCTATGTTGCTAGGCACCCCGTCATGTGTACACTGAACAGTGTATCATTCTAATAATGATTTGCTCACCTGCGATAGGGCTAGCCGGCTGATAACGAATGTTCATTGGCAGGCTGGGCAGCGTTCAAAACAAAGCGGGAAGCATTGCTCATATAAATGACGTTCATTAGATGCGTTGCCGGTAAACATGAAAAATGAAGCGCCACTACCCGAGCGGTGCTCAGAAAAGCAAAATGAGAGCGAAAGCCGAACAGGAGAGGGCAAAACTACCTAAAATATTTGAGGAGCACAATGTCGCAAGAGAGACTGTCTGGGTTAGCAGTCCTTAGTAGCGCAGTATAGATTTAATATATACAGGTTATACAGGACTTTGCGCAGAAGAATGCCAGGAGACGCGCTCGTATAAAATAATAGGCCTACAAAGCAGCTCCTGATTGCATCCTCTACTATGTAGCCCAGTGGTCCCCAAACTAAGGCCCACTTTTCTGACTTTCTGAGTATAAACAAATTTAATCATAATAAAATCTACTGGGATAAAATCCCTCTCCACAACCATACTGGTAGTGAAATGTATTGTGCTGTGTAGGTGCTGTATCACTCGGTTTCTCAGCCTGCTTGCTTGCTTTGTGGTTTTCACAGGGAAGTTGATGAGAGAGAGCTGCAAACAGCGGTGTCTACAAGCCTACTGGAACCTACAAAAGGATTATAAGGAAGGAACACAAGAACTTTGAGAGACTGCTCATATGAGTCATTTGAGTAAGAGATTCTGCTCTGACAACTAAGCTAAACTTTTACCTGTTAAGATTGTGCACGGCACAACAGAAAGTTAATGTTCAGTGGACTTTTTTTTCTGTGAAGAACCCAGAGAGGGTTATTTGGTTATTATTTATTTCATAAATAGTGTTATTATATATTTCCCGACTTTATTTTTTCTGTGAAGAACCCAGAGAGGGTTATTTGGTTATTATTTATTTCACAAATAGTGTTATTTATTTCCTGACTTTTTTCTGTGAAGAACCCAGAGAGGGTTATTTGGTTATTATTTATTTCATAAATAGTGTTATTTATTTAATTAATAGTGTTATTATTTATTTCCTGACTTTTTTTTCTGTGAAGATCCCGGAAAGGGTTATTAATATTTGGTTATGTGTGGCTTTCTGGAAAACAATAAATGTTTACGTTTAGGCACCCCTGCGATCGTCACACTTTTTCTGTTACAAATTGACCCCGGCCCCCATCAGAGAAGGGAAAAGTTATGTGGCCCTCACAGGAAAAAGTTTGGGGACCCCTGATGTAGCCTATAGGATGTGTTTTGTTTAGGGATGGGACGATCACGTTTTTTGCCACCGATCAGAAATATCTGCCCCACCGATCACCGATCGATTTTTTTTTGCAGCTATAGCGGTCTACAGTGTATTGCTGCTATAGCAGTCTATTATAGCAGGGGTTCCCAAACGCCGGGCCGCGGACCGGTACCGGGCCGTGGAGGTGTTACTGCCGGGCGGCGAAACAGCTGTGTGTTTATCATCATATTTGACTAAAATAATTTGAGTATAGGTGAACGGCGGGCGGTATAATCTATATATAGAGATGATATATATAGTATAATCTATATATATAGATTATATAGCGGTATAATCTATATATATAGATTAAATATATATCGGCGGCATAACGAGAGACTTTCAGTTACACGCGCTACTAAAGAGACTACGCGCTAGTGACGTGTCGGTCGCGACGAGCCGGGTTTTGTTACGGGCGCTCCGCGTACATGCGCGTTTATACTGAAATCGAGCCCTGCCGTTTTGTTAGGGGTGTGTGTTGACACACACTTTGACAACCGGTCCGCGAAAATTGACAACTGGTCCGCGAGATTTTGTTTCATGTATCTGCCGGTCCGTGGCACAAAAAAGGGTGGGAACCCCTGTATTATAGAACAGTTTCATCCATCATGCATTCCTGGGGTTCTCGTTCTCCACGGTCAGTATAACAAACTCGCCATGCTGCGCTGGGTGATGGGTTTTCAGGTGTCTTATTCAATTTGTCTTGTTGAAATTTTTTACCTTGCTTCCTCCACGAGATATTTTCTCTTTGCACACATTACAGATGGCAAATGTTACATCTGTATCACACACTTTGAAGAAACTCCACACTGCAGACACCGCTGACATGTTGAGGCAGGGCGAGTATCACTCTGTTTAGAAAAGAGGCGGAGCCCCACGTGTTTTACTCGCTGGTAAAGAGATGAGCTCACGTGTTTCTCACGTGCAGGATCGGCTATGAAATCGGCAACATTAAAGAAAGATCGGCATTCTCCGATTGCGCATTTTTCTTCAAAATCGACCGATAATGATCGGAAGCCGATCGATCGTCCCACCTCTAGTTTTGTTTGTTTGTTTTTTTGTAGGCTACTTTTCTTTTATACAGAATGTTATATATGTGAACCGTTCCGTTGTGTGAACTCCAATGTTGATAGGCTATAACGTTCTACAATATACCTTCATGTTACAAAAAATACACAGCCACTTGTTTGTATTTGTCAATGATGTTTAAATCAGATGTATATTATTATACAGTTCCTACTGACCTTACTGTTTAAATCAGATGTATATTATACAGAAAGTTCCTACTGACCTTACTGTTTAAATCAGATGTATATTATACAGAAAGTTCCTACTGACCCTACTGTTTAAATCAGATGTATATTATACAGAAAGTTCCTACTGACCTTACTGTTTAAATCAGATGTATATTATACAGAAAGTTCCTACTGACCCTACTGTTTAAATCAGATGTATATTATACATACAGTTCCTACTGACCCTATACTGTTTAAATCAGATGTATCTTTATACAGAAAGTTCCTACTGACCTATACTGTTTACAAAAGATGCCTGAAAAAATAAACATTTAAAAAAGTGGCCGTGATGTCTATCCCATGTCACTCTATTATTGATTTAGGGGAGGGGGCGGAGCCCCATGGTCCGACCTGCGGGGGAGCCCCGAAATATTGCGCAACGCGTGACCACAATCACCCAAGTCATGTAGTCGCATCACGATTTTGTAACGGCTGAGCACACTCCTATATACGATGAAGCTGCTGTGTTGCGTGGAGAAAGAAATATTTACCCAACAGAACGTAGCCGAAAATAAAATAAAATAGTATATATATAAAACACTCTGCTGTTCAGTTAACCTTGTGTTGATGTTGTTGTTGTTGTTGTCCAGAATAGCCTACAAGAGGCTTTAATAATTAATTATTAATCAATTAATAATTTTTAATTATAATCATGTAAAAACTACGTGGATTGTTTGTCAGTGAACTGCCCTGCTGCTGCTATTGCTTTTGTCTTTGCTGCTACTGCTGTTGATCTTTGTTGTGTATAGTATGTTCTGTTAATGAGTCATTTTAGTATTTATTTTCGTCTAGTACGTTTTATATCTGTTTATAGAGGACCACAATGGAAATAAGCCCTCGGGCTTTATTGTGTTTTTATCCTCGGTGATATTTTGTTGTCTTCTATGTATTTCTATGTACTGTATATGTTGTCTTCTATATTTTGGAAGTGCTTATGGTGCTTTTTCTATTATCACCAAATAAAATCAATCAATCAATCAATCAATCAATCAAGAGGGAGGAAGAGTAGAAAGAGGGGGGGGGGGTAAGGAACGTTGGCTACCTTTCGATCTCCTCAGCCTTCTGTTCACATTTCTTAATGAACGTCTTCTTGAACGGCTTGCTGAGCAACACCGCGAGGACCACGACCACGACCAGCACCACGCAGCAGACCACCGCCACCAAGCAACACTTCCACCGCTCTCCCATCGCGTTTAACACCAGGGCTGAGATGGGCTCACTGCAAGGTGTCACTTGGCGCGTACTCCTACTGTACTAATACTACTACTACTACTACTACTATTACTGCTACTACTACTACTACTATTACTACTACGACTAATACTACTACTACTACTACTACTATTACTGCTACGACTAATACTACTACTACTACTACTTCTGTCCCAACGTCTTCCTCTCTGTGTGCTGCGCGTCTCTCTCTCTCTCTCTCTCTCTCTCTCTCTCTCTCTCTCTCTCTCTCTCTCTCTCTCTCTCTCTCTCTCTCTCTCTCTCTCTCTCTCTCTCTCTCTCTCTCTCTCTCTCTCTCTCTCTCTCTCTTTCTCTATCTCTATCTCTTCTACTCGGCGCGCACGCGGTGGCGCCCACTTGTCTTTGAGTCGGTGTGTGTGTAGATAACATAACGGAGGATGTGGTTGAACACTGAACCAAATTATTATTTTTATTATCAGCGATGGGTTTGCTGTTACAGTTGAACACACAAAATACATGGTTGGTGTACTAGGAGTTACACACAACGCTTCTGGTAAATAGTAAAGAGTCGGCCAAAGGATCAACACAGCCTTGCAAAACCAGGAAGAGTAATACACAGTTAGTTGATTATTAACAAATACAACACAAAACTAACAGAAAGAGATTAAAGCAGCAAACAGAAACACTGAACTGGCCGAACTATCTGTTGGTGACTTTCCAATGTCAATCTTAGACACACGTCATTAAGGGGTTACCAGAAGACATTGGGCTTCCAGCCCAGAACAAATTTGGCTCTGGGTCAGACGGGTCTGGTCTTGGGTACCAATGAGGTCCACATTCTCCCTGTGGTTGAGAGTAAATTACTGGTAAAATTCCTATTCTCTAGGAGTGTTTGTTTGTGTTCTTGAATTTCATACTTTGGGAGGGAATGGGGAGTAAGCATTCCATTGTACTTGCAATTGTACTGCAAATGGCAAATACAATTCTTGAATCTTAAATCTTGAATCTTGAATCTAGAAGCCCTCAAAGTGGCTCCAAACTAAGTTATCCTCATCTAAGCTAAATCAAGATAAACTGAATGAGACTAAATTAAACCAATCTAAGCTCAATTAAAATAAAAGATTAGCCCTAAAAAAGCGAAGCTTAAACAAGTGACATAAGCTAAGCGTCAATATGCTATCAGCTAAATGCCGGGACGCGGAGCTCAGGGTCCAATCCCGGGGCACCCCTGGGTCTGAAGGAGGCTGGTGGAGCACATCTGACAGGAGGGGTCCTGGGGGCTCCGGACACACTGGAGCATCTTCAAGGTCCTGGGGACAAGAATCAAACGGCTTCCGGATAAACTGTAGTACACACAACCGGCCACTAGAGGCCACGTTAAACTATCAATAATGTAGCATATATACATATGGTCTAATCAACCGTGCACTGTTTACCTTCACTGACATCAATGTTACGTTTCCGTTCTCTTCTTGCTTATTAAGTCTTGTAGTTTTGCTGTGAGACCCAATTCCAGCCGGGATTAAAGGGGTCCTACACCACCAGGTGTGAGTGAGATCAGCCAAGTTACTGTCAGTCCTCCCTCTACAATCTGTTACTTGGTGACATCACGCGGTGGGAGTGTCCAACCAGATGTGTGAGGGATAGATCCATCTACCGGTTGGTACAGTCCACTGGGTAGGCACGAGAGATCTGGGTGGATACTGCCACGGTGTGTGATGTTACCAAATAACAGACACTTTTCAATTTGACCCCTATTGCATCTGTAGTGAGTGTGTGTGGTTGGTGGCTGGTTGAAGCAGCCTCACCTGGCCCCAGTCAGATTGACTAGACTCTAATCAATCTGACTGGGGCCAGGTGAGGCTGCTTCACCTGGCTCAGTCCGACTGATTAGAGTCTGGTTGAAGCAGCCTCACCTGGCCCCAGTAAGACTGATCAGAGTCTGGTTGAAGCAGCCTCATCTGGCCCCAGTCAGACTGATTAGAGTCTGATTGAAGCAGCCTCACCTGGCCCCAGTCAGACTGATTAGAGTCTGGTTGAAGCAGCCTCATCTGGCCCCAGTCAGACTGATTAGAGTCTGGTTGAAGCAGCCTCACCTGGCCCCAGTCAGACTGATTAGAGTCTGGTTGAAGCAGCCTCACCTGGCCCCAGTCAGACTGATTAGAGTCTGGTTAAAGCAGCCTCACCTGGCCCCCAGTCAGACTGATTAGAGTCTGGTTGAAGCAGCCTCACTTGGCCCCAGTCAGACTGATTAGAGTCTGGTTGAAGCAGCCTCACCTGGCCCCAGTCAGACTGATTAGAGTCTGGTTGAAGCAGCCTCACCTGGCCCGAGTCAGACTGATTAGAGTCTGATGGAAGCAGAACACCGGTGGTGAATGAGAACAATCAAGGCCTGCAGGTTAACCCAGCAAATCATCTACTGCCTCTGTTGTGGTGTCACAGGAGTCCAGAAAAGCCACTTCAGTGTTGTGTGACTGGGTTTTCCACCACAGCATGTTATCGTATATACATCAGCCTTACTTACTGTATAACATGCATGATGAAGAAGCCATGGTGTCTATTCATATCTAGATCCATCCATTTCAACCTTTTCTAGGAGGAAATCCTAAAACACATGCAGCATTTTAAATGTTTGTTTTTTTAACTCACGGGTCGTTGTCTGTGCAGGTCCATTTGAATCCTCGGTGCTGAAGGATCTCGATGAGGTCCACGATGGATCCTCGACCACATGACTCTCTGCCGGAGAGAAGCTCACAGTCACAGACAGTGGCGTCACCAAGCACGCACGCACGCACACACACACACACGCACACGCACACACACACACACACACACCTGTGTGTATACATAGAAGACATAGGAACACACCTGTGTGTATAAACAGAAGAGGGAAGGCTACTATGTTCAAATCTAATTGGAAATGACATAACATCAATAAAGAATTCTGGCTCATATTTGCCCAGTCTGTTACGAGTCTGGCGTACTCCAAAGGCAAATGCTTTGCCTGCTCACAGGTGACAGTTCCTCTGATGTTCCTCCATTCAGGACCACCAGAGGAACATCCACTCGACCATCTCCAACAACTCCACATCATTCTAATGGGGTCTTCAGCAGAGTGCATACCTCCGTCACACCAAAGAGTCTCCTGGATCTGCAGCCAAATCTAATCAAATGGAACTGTTCCTTCGCCCATAAGTAATCTAACCACCAAGGTTGGTCCAATTCAGTACATAATGAGGTGAAAACATAACCTCTGGTCCATCTTCGATGGCGGAGGTTATCATCCTCATCTCAAATCAAATCTTTTGAATCTCAATCATGTATGTCATGCTCACATGAAAGGTCCTCGAAGGTCGAACACCACCTTGATGTTGACATACTCCACCGTGCCAGGATTCAGGCTGTTCAGCTCAACGCTTCCAAACATGCTGGAACACACATACACACACACACACACACACACACACACACAATAAACCATTGTGTGTTTATTGTACTGTGGCATGCACCCGTTGGCGGAGGGAGGACAACAGCGGTTGGGGTTGTAAAACAAAGGATTTATTTGTTTAAACAGGTGGGGGTAAGGGGAAAAGGGAATAACTGCAAATCAAACGGTCCTCCCGGTTGGGGTACAATCTCCCACTCTCTCGGTCGTTCCGGGGTAGCTGTCCTGGGCCGGGCTCGGGGTTGTTGGTCTGCCTCCTGATGCTCCCGTTAGGGCAGCAACACCACCGCCAGGGGTTAAGGCACACACTGTTCGGGCCCTCTTCGTTTCATGCTCTCCCTTTTATTCCTGTCTCCCGCTTCTTGAGTGGCCCCCTCCAGGTGCACGGCGTCAGGCCTGATGAGCCGCTCCAGGTGTTCCCCATTCGGCCTGACGAGTGGGCGGTTACCGTCTGAGCTCTCCGTGGTGCCAATCCTGCTAGGAGCTCAGCGGTGTAGTACCGCTGTTCTACCACCTGCCCCAAGGGTTGCCCAGAATGCTTCCCAGTGGAGCCCGGGGCGCCACAGTACATACAATGAAGGCCATTGAAATGCAGTCAAAGTTCTCCTTACCTCTCCCTGTTGAAGGCAGAGTGGATTGACCCGTTAAGGAGGACTGTGATGTTGCCGCACGCTGCTTCTGCAAACTGTCGTGAACGGCAGAATAAAGTGACTTTATTATTTTGTCCTTTATTTATTATTAATGTACATTAACATACTGTAGTGAGCAAGGCATTGCATCTACTTCCTACAAGCAGCTCACCGTAACCAATCTTGAAACATACCTTTGTGGTTTAATGTTTTTTGACTAATCAAGTAGTGTGTAGTGTGATTATGTGATTATATTCTTTCCTGTTCTTGTGTTGTTTTGCCGCCCCCCCAGTCTTTTGTGTTCCTTCTGAAGAAGACTATAGAAACTAGAGGGACCTCAGTAGAGCGCCACCCTAAAAGGTCCCCTGGATCTGGATCTGGATTCAGACCAAAATCAAATTGGTCTACGGGCTGTTCCTCGGCCCGTAAGCAATCTAACCACCAAGTGCTGTCCAATTGCGTACATAACTTTTTGAGTTATCTTGCTAACAGACAAACAGACAATCAGGGGTGAAAACGTGCAAGATGGGTAAGAGAGAGGTAAGAGAGTGAGTTAGACTCTGCCTACCTCCTGCGATGCCTGTCTCCATAGTGAGTAGACCGGGTGGTGAGGGCCCGTCGACCATTCTGGACAAGAATCCAAATCAAATCCTGTGTAAAAATATATATAAACATACATAAAAACACATGCTAAATGAATACCAGGGATAAAACTGACACAAAGCAACACAAGAAGGGGATTTACTGTGTCAACAGAGCATCAGTGTGTCATAAGGACACACCCAATTTACAATTATTGCCTCAAGTACACGCATTCATCCACCGACGCCACCCTGACCGACCGGTCAGGAGCGGTTAGGGTTAGGGATTTCTTGCTTAGGGACACCTCAACACTTGGAGGAAGAGCCAGGGGGGATCGAACCAACAACCTTCGGGTTGCCAGACGACCCGCTGTACTTCCTGAGCTACTGCTGTCCCCGAATCAATCAATCTGCTATGGTGTCGCAATGAGAGCTTGTAGCGCCTGTTCCCACGCCAAGTAAGGGCCTACACCTCCACCTGCACCAGGTGGAGGTGTAGGCACCTTCCCTCCACTCTCACATGTTGGCGTCAAGAAGCCCTCCGAGAGAGGAATCACACACATGAAGCGATGGATGACGGGGTGGATGGAGAGACGGAAGTAGAAACGACGGAAGTAGAATAGATGGAAGGGTCACCCGCTGCCTCACTCCACCTGCTGCGTGCTGGTGGTGTCGGCACCAGACCAGCTGGTTGAACACATAGCCCACCAGCGTGTCCTCCAGGGTGTAGACCTGCTCCATCAGGGCGGTGTAGGCCTCCATCGTCCACCTCGTCTTGCTCCAGAACAGGAACTGGAATCACATGACCCATCATCACGTAGGACTAGCGGAGTTCGAGGGTTAGGGGGAGGGTTGTGTTGCCGTGGGTAACCTCATGGTTTGTGTAAGGGTGAGGGTTGTGTTGCTGTGGGTTACCTCATGGTTAGTGTTAGGGTGAGGGTCATGTCGCCGTGGGTTACCTCATGGTCAGTGTTACAGTTAGGGTCGTGTTGCCGTGGGTTACCTGGTGACAGGGTGAATTCTGGGGCATGATGCTGAACATCTCCTGGTAGTCCTTCACCTGGATGCTGCAGGAGGACCTGGGAGCCACCGCCTCCTCAAACAGCCTCCACACCTCCTTACAGTCGCACCTCCTCACACACACACACACAAACAAACACACACACACGCACGTGCACATATGCACACACACACACACAGACACACACACACACACACACACACACACAGATACAAAAAGCCGTCCATTGTTTTGGAGGTGTATAGATCAATGGGATGAATTTACTCGTTACTGCACCTGGAGGTGGGGTTTATCAACGTAATGTAATTGTAACATCGTCCAATCACAATAGTCTTCAGGTTGGGCGTGGTCCCGCCCTCAGACCTCGGTCCACCGCAGCAGAACAGAACAATACTAGAGCCTTTGAATCAGAGACAAGGAGACACACACTCATATTCAACTATCATCATGTAATATGATAATAACTATCATCATTATGTCACAAGAAGGACAGAAGACAAAGAGGGAACCAGAGACAGAATGAAAGGCTGAAAGAAGAGAAGTAGTTATTATTTCACATAGTAACACTCTCAGACGACACAATAGAAGAGAAGAAGGCAAAGAAGAGATAGATGGAAGAAAGATTGAAATATTAAGACATAAAAAAAAGATTAGACACAATCTGTCGATGTGTGAGTGTCTGCACATCCACAATGCTCACGCTATGCACATAACTCTAAACGGTTTGGAAGACGAAGGTAAACTCCAACATGAGGTTTTTAAAAATATGAATGCATACCTGATTATAGCTAGTTAGGTGTGTGTGTGTGTGTGTGTGTGTGTGTGTGTGTGTGTGTACGTGTTTGTCAGTGTGTGTGTGTGTGTGTGTGTGTATGTGTGTGGGTGTGTGTGTATGTGTGTGCACGCGCGTGTGTGAGTGCGTTTGTGTGTGTGCGTGTGTGAGTGCGTTTGTGTGTGTGCCTGTGTGCGTGTGTGCATGTGTGTGTGTGTGCGCGCGCGCATGTGTGAGAGTGTGTGTGTGTGTGTGTGTCGGTGTGTGTCTGAGTGTGAGTGTGTGTGTGCGTGTGTTTTTGCGTGAGTCTCCGTGACAGAATTATATAATAATCGAATAATGAAACCGTTAACGGAGATGAACTTTGAGCTTGATCCAGAAAGGTTACTTACAAACCAGTACAAGCCAGTTTCTGGTGGTGGAGGACAAAGCGGTTTCCATGGCAACCTTTTCTCATTCATGTCCAAAAACTGAAAGGAGGAGACCTGCGGTAAGCATAAAATGCACTTCAGTGTGTGTGTGTGTGTGTGTGTGTATATGTGTGTGTGTGTGTGTGTGTGTGTGTGTGTGTGTGTGTGTGTGTGTGTGTGTGTGTGTGTGTGTGTGTGTGTGTGATGAGCACTCACCGTTTCATGACGGAGGATGAACGAACCGACCAGATAAATAACTCACTCATCAACTAACCCACTAACCAACTCACTCACTCTCGCACTAACTGACCCAACGAACAAACTAACTAACTCAGTAACTATAAAAACTCCCAATCGATCTATCTATCTGTCGGTCTGTCCTTCTGTCTGTCTGTCTATCTATCTCCCTCTTACCTAACTAACTAACAACCAAACTAACTAGCCAACTACCCAACTGTCCAGCCAACTACCCAACTAACTAGCCCACCAGTTGGTAGTGGTGGTCTGTGGTCCAGACAGACTCTCTCTTCCCGTGTCCAGAGGGCCAATGGAGGGACAGAAGAGGCTTTATGTGCTGCTGTAGTCCGAGACCTCACGGAGACGCACATGACTTCAATTAGGCTGCCGTTGAAACACGGACAGAGTTGGGGACTTTTCACTCAGGCGGTCAGAGCCCAGAGAAACACAGAGCTTATTACCGCCGCAATCAAAGATGGCCCGGAGGTTATGTTTTCACCCCTGTTTGTCTGTCTGTCTGTCTGTCTGTCTGTCTGTCTGTCTGTTTGTATGTTTGATCCGAATCCAGTTCAAGATTTTTTTTGCATTGGGAGATAGGGAAAAAAATCACACATTTTCCTCACATACAACCATGTGTGTGCGTGCGAGCGTGCGTGTGTTTTGTGTTTTTAAACCTGGAACAGTTGCAGCTCTCTTTCTTGCGGTGCTCTGTCAGCTTTTCAAACACAACTAAAATAAAATAGAGAAAATAATCTTTGGAAAATAGAATGTTCTATTAAAATGCTTATTTGTAGCCATCACAGGAGGAGCCAGTAGGTTTGACAATGTTTACGATAAGGAATCTTGAATGTGCAGGGACAGCTGGGAGCGGGCTGAGGGTGCAGCAGCGTCCTCTAGTGGCGGAGGACTTCAACTGCAAGGCAAATACGTTTAAACAACTCAATACAACTTTTAGTATTTTGGAGGAAGCGGTCTATAAAACTAGTTGTTGCAATACAATATTAATTGTATGTACGGGTTCGCTGTACCGTATTCCAGATGCTTTGTGTGTTGTTGTAATTGTTTCAGTGTTGTGTGTGTTAGTGTTGCTGTGTGATCAGCTGGCTCTCCGTCTCTCTATTTCCCGTCTCACCGGTCACAGCCTAGGGCAGATTAATTGATGATATAATTTAGTAAATTAAGTTATTCCTCGTTTGTGTCACATATCTGGCAGCGCGTCGTGTCTTGAATGATGGACGTCTCTGTAGGTGTAGTGCAGTGTGGGGTTTTGAAGCATGATCTTCAATTTGTTTAGTTATTGGGTATCCACAGATTACCTGTGGATACCTGTAGTCTGTGGATAGCTAGAAGAGTCTACTCTATCTAAGTGGTTCTCTGCTGTTCTCTTCTCCACTTTCGGTTTTCCATCATGCCCGTCGGTTTCACCGTCAATAAAGAGGTTGGTTTGTTAGGTATTACGTGAGTGTCTGTGGATACCTACTGTTGTTGTGTGGATTCTTCTTTTAAAAATAAACGCCCATATCTGTACCTGTGACTGGTAAAGACTTTTGCAATACGTCACACATATTTGTATCCCCGGGCAATAGAGCTCCAAAAGGTTGTGTACCACTTCGCCCATAGGTGGCGCTAAAACTCACGGTCAAAGTCAAACGCTCGGCCCTGATGGACTGACGATGGTCTGACACTTGGTATATCGGCCTTATTTCACATGCTGAACATGTTTGCCTCTTGGACCCATGAGGTCCAGGATAGATGTTTCTGTACGGTGACAATAGTATCTGTCGGCTGTTATCAGCTGTGATCTAAAGCGACTTTCAACCTCTCGATGTTTTGCTCAAGGACGCCGGCACCCTAGCGACTAGACTCGCCTGCTCATTAATTGATGTATTAATTAATTAATGCCTTAACATACTTGATATGATGGTATAGTTATTTTGTTGATACATTACTTAGTGTATTATCATTATTGTTTTATTATTGTCTGAATTTTGCAATACAAATAGCAATGAAGTGACTGATGGATGATATGTACATGTGTTGAATTGTGCACAAAGATTTAAAAAGCATTTTAAAGTGCCAGTAGTGCAGCAGCACCATGAATACAGTGCAGTACAGTGCAGTGGTTGTAATGAGTCCAGAAAGTCTAGGTGTTTATAAGGATTTTGGCCACTACAGTCTTCTGTTTACAAACCTATACAAACTGCCTAAATGTTTGTTGAATGGTCTGTATTGGCCTACACTGTCTGTATGTTGTGTGCCCCCGCTCTCTAATTGATCCCAGGTGTTTCCCATCATAATCAGGCCGGCTGAGGCCAATGAACACCTGGGATCTACCCTACTTTAGGCCGTCGAAGACCGACGTCGGGGCTTGACCATTGCGCACCTTACTGTGAACCCCCCCCCCCCCCCCCCCCCCCGCTCCAAGGACCCTCTCCGTGTTCCCCCCCTCTGGACCATCTCCCCGTGTCGACCACCCCACGTAACCTATCCTACACTACCTTGTTGGGTTTTTGAGTTTGTGGAGATCGTTCAGTCAAGACATTTTCTGGTGTTTTGGTTGTCCTGTGTCTCTTCTTCTGGGTTCTCTGGCACATTTGGCTGGCCGGTCTCGTTGGGTCGTAACAGAATGGTCTAGCCTACATTGAGCCAAGCCGGGAACCCAGAAGCAGGGAGCAGGACACCACCCGAGTTACGCTAGCCCCCCACGTCTCTAGTTCCTAGCTCCCAGGCTAGCTCCCTGTGTCTCCAGCTCCTAGCTTCCAGGCTTGCTCTG
>CM051020.1:14522521-14545021 GCA_027704905.1 Muraenolepis orangiensis
TTGAATCTTGAATCTAGAAGCCCTCAAAGTGGCTCCAAACCAAGCTAAGTTATCCTCATCTAAGCTAAATTGTCCCGGGTTGACGCAGGGAATGAGGAACGGGGAATGAGGAACGGGGAATGAGGAACGGGGACTTAGGAGGTGAACCCACAGCTGCAAATGATACTTGAATCTGTCGGAATCAGAATTCCTTTATTCGTCACCCTTACATATTAAATTGACTTACATAATAAAAATATCTATGCACACGTTATTATTAACAATAATAATAATACAAATTATAATAAAAAATATTAAATAAAAACCTCATGGTCACATCAAGAGGATTCTGAAATCATCTCGCGACCCCCCCCCCCCCCCCCCCTCGGGGTCCCGCGACCCCCACTTTGGGAACCCCTGCTGTAGACCACCACCACTACCCCCCTCCCCCCCATTCGAAAATTCAGTTCTAGTCAGACAGACGACACGGAGGAAGTCACTTTATGCATTATCTCATTTAGGAAGATCAGATTGTTGCAGCCACTTTCCAATTTTATCCTAGTTGTCAAAGCAGTGTCCATGTAGTGAAGTAACAGCCCAACACAGACCACCACATACAGGCTATCGAATAAAGGGACGGTCTAAAACGCTTCACGAGAAAAGGCTTAACGTAACTTTGGAAGTTCCAAAATAGCGATCAATAATCACCAAATGTCTCTGGCATATGTCTTGTCATTAGCACTTTCACCTGTCAAAATGAAAGTGAAAAGGTGAAAGTGCTAATGACAAGACGTATGCAAATTAGGTGATTATTGATCGCGGTTTTGTAACTCTTAGTTACGTTAAGTCTTTTCACGTTAAGCGATGCAAAGAAAGATCAAGTCAAAACTCTCAATTTAAATGCACAACAATGCTTAACAAACCCAAGACAGCCATTAACTAATCATTCAACAAGTGTGTGGAAACTAAATGCAACAACCAGCTCAACGAGACAACACTGAGACAAAACCAGCAAAGACAAATGAGTCTCACTCACCAATGATGTTCACTTAATGACCAAATCCATTCTCCTGTCCTTCTGGATGAATTGTTCGACCACCCGGTCATAAAGCTGATAGCTTTTCAGATCCAAAATAAGTTGCCTTTCCAATTCCATGCCCTCTTGTCGGTCCCAAATAGCAATACTCCCATCAGTAGAGCCTTTTATGGCTAGTAGAGCCCCGGGTTAGCCACGGGTATCTTTCCCAGTTGCTAGCCTGAAAATGGCGACCATAGCCTGCTTTAACAACTTGATTCAGCTCAAGATTGTCAGGCGTTGGACGGCCTTTTTAATAATGTCCATCTTTACATTGATTGGTCGTCTTGAAAATGGTTCCGACAACAAATCCGCAACGACATCATCTTCGCCTGTTGCCATTTTGACGTAAAAAATCTACTAGATCCACGCTCGCTCCAGCCAGTATACCTTCTAGCTCCCTATTGAGCTGTAGGGAAATCTGAAAGTATACAAATCACTATATGGCTACAAATCACTATATGATTGGTTGATCAAATTGTCAATCCAAACGTACGCTCTCGTTCAGTCTAAGGGCCAAAGTAATCGGGAATACTTTGGTTGAAGGATATTCTTCCCAGCAACCCAGAAGTTTTTCCAACACAAAACCACTCAAATGCGTAGTGCATGGACCGAGAAAGACAAACAAATCAACGTAACACTGTAATATAACAGATAACAACACAGATACGATTCTCATTTATTCATTTTATTTAAATTGTATTACATTGTATTTAATTGTATTACATTTTATTAATACAATTACTTCGATTTTTTTGGTTTCATCTGAGAGTTCCAGGGTCTTCTCTGAATACCTTGAAGGCCCTGACGCTTCACCACTGGTGGAAACATGAACGAGTAAGAACTGTAACATGAAACAAGTTTCAAACCTTGAAACAAGTACGAGTCTAACAACCAACGAAACTGTATATATAATATAAACTGGCCCTGAACAAAAGAAGACGCCGCCTATTTAAACACACGGAACATAACAGGCGGAAACAATGAGGTCCCAGGCAGCCAATCAGAGGGCAGGAAAACATGAGGGGGAAATTAACGGTGATGCGATGCAGCTGCGGGGGAGCACTAACAAGGGGGCGTGGCTATCCGGGCGAAGGCTGGGGAAACTGACATGAATGCGGGACGTGATAGGAGGCGTGGTTACCTGGGTGAGGGCTGGGGAAACTGTGACATAAATACGGAACGTGAAAAGGGGGCGTGGCTTCCTGGACGAGGGCTGTGAACGCGGGGAGGCAGAAGTGCCAATCCTGACAGTACCCCCCCCTCAAGGGACGTCTCCTGACGTCCCCAAACCACAAAAACAAACGTCCCCAAAACCACAAAAACAAACGTCCCCCTCGTAATGTCCATCTCCTCCGCCGCTTCTTGGAGAGTCCCACCCTCCTCCGAGGAAGAGCCCTTCCTGTCCCCATACGAGGACTCAGACGAAAAGGGAGGAAGAGTCTTCCACAGCGGCGCAAGCGACGAACCAAGCACGCGGCATCGTCCGGCGGGGGCAGCGCAACGCCGTCCAGCGGGAACAGTGCGACGTTGTCAGACAGGGGCAGTGCGACGTCGTCCAGCGGGAACAGCGCGACGTCGGTAGACGGGGGCAGCGCCACGTCGGCAGGCGGGGGCAGCGCGGCGTCCTCCCGCCGGGGCAGCACGGCGTCCTCCCGCCGGGGCAGCGTGGCGTCCTCACGCCGGGGCAGCGCGGCGTCCTCCCATCGGGGCAGCGCGGACGGCGGAGGAAAAACAAAAGTCATTGGAACTTTCGGAGCGGCCAACCACGCCTGAATAACTGCCAAGTTAGCCTTATTCCGGGCGTCCCGGGTGATCCGCTCTTTCCTTTCAGCTGGGGTTTCCTCAAACCAGTAAAAATGGCCCTGTGATGACCTGTTGTCGGCTGGGTTCATTTCCAGTTCATTCTGTCCCGGGTTGACGCGGGGAACGGGGAATGAGGAACGGGGACTTAGGAGGTGAACCCACAACCAATGGCTGTCACGGGTTGCGCGGGGAGAATGAGGAACGGGGACTTCGGAGGTGAACCCAAATGCACGACACGATGACACACGTATCAAAATAAAGAGTCTTTGCTGATAAATACAGTAACACAAAAATCACTTAGATGGAAACGCATAAAGCTCAAAAGCGAATTACCAAAAACCTGACGGTGGCATGGACGATGGCGTGGAAACATGAACGAGTAAGCACTGTAACATGAAACAAGTTTCAAACAGTGAAACAAGTACGAGTCTAACAACCAACGAAACAGTATATATAATATAAACTGGCCCCGAACAAAAGAAGACTATTTAAACACACGGAAAATAACAATGAGGTCCCAGGCAGCCAATCAGAGAGCAGGAAAACATGAGGGGGAAATTAACGGTGATGCGCTGCAGCTGCGGGGGAGCACTAACAAGGGGGCGTGGCTATCAGGACGAGGGCTGGGGAAACGATGACAGGAATGCAGAACGTGAAAAGGGGGCGTGGGGAGGCAGAACTGCCAATCCTGACATAAATCAAGATAGACTAAATTAAACCAAGCTAAGCTCAATTAAGATAAAAGATTAGCCCTAAAAAAGCGAAGCTTAAACAAGTGACATAAGCTAAGTGTCAATATGCTATCAGCTAAATGTCGGGACGGGGAGCTCAGGGTCCAATCCCGGGGCACCCCTGGGTCTGAAGGAGGCTGGTGGAGCACATCTGACAGGAGGGGTCCTGGGGGCTCCAGACACACTGGAGCATCTTCAAGGTCCTGGGGACAAACATCAAACGGCTTCCGGATAAACTGTAGTACACACGACCGGCCACTAGAGGCCACATTACACTATCAATAATGTAGCATATATACATATGGTGGATTCAACCTTACACTGTTTACCTTCACTGACATCAATTTTACGTTTCCGTTCTCTTCTTGGTTATTAAGTCTTGTAGTTTTGCTGTGAGACCCAATTCCAGCCGGGATTAAAGGGGTCCTACACCACCAGGTGTGAGTGAGATCAGCCAAGTTACTGTCAGTCCTCCCTCTATAGTCTGTTACTTGGTGACATCACACGGTGGGAGTGTCCAACCAGATGTGTGTGGGATAGATCCATCTACCGGTTGGTACAGTCCACTGGGTAGGCACGAGAGATCTGGGTGGATACTGCCACGGTGTTGATGTTACCAAGTAACAGACACTTTTCTATATTCTTATTGCATCTGTGGTGAGTGTGTGTGGTTGGTGGCTGGTTGAAGCAGCCTCACCTGGCCCCAGTCAGATTGACTAGACTCTAATCAATCTGACTGGGGCCAGGTGTGGCTGCTTCACCTGGCTCAGTCCGACTGATTAGAGTCTGGTTGAAGCAGCCTCACCTGGCCCCAGTCAGACTGATTAGAGTCTGGTTGAAGCAGCCTCAGGCCCCAGTCAGACTGATTCGAGTCTGGTTAAAGCAGCCTCACCTGGCCCCCAGTCAGACTGATTAGAGTCTGGTTGAAGCAGCCTCACTTGGCCCCAGTCAGACTGATTAGAGTCTGGTTGAAGCAGCCTCATCTGGCCCCAGTCAGACTGATTAGAGTCTGGTTGAAGCAGCCTCATCTGGCCCCAGTCAGACTGAATAGAGTCTGGTTGAAGCAGCCTCACCTGGCCCAGTCAGACTGGTTAGCGTCTGGTTGAAGCAGCCTCACCTGGCCTCAGTCAGACCGATTAGACTCTGGGGCGGTCGGGTGAGCCTGAACACCGGTGGTGCATGAGAGCAATCAAGGCCTGCAGGTTAATCCAGCAAATCATCTACTGCATTTTAAATGTTTGTTTTTTTAACTCACGGGTCGTTGTCTGTGCAGGTCCATTTGAATCCTCGGTGCTGAAGGATCTCGATGAGGTCCACGATGGATCCTCGACCACATGACTCTCTGCCGGAGAGAAGCTCACAGTCACAGACACGCACGCACGCATGCACGTACGCACGCACACACGCACACACACACACACACACACACACACACACACACACACACACACGCGCACACACGCACACACACACACACACACACACCTGTGTGTATACATAGAAGACATAGGAACACACCTGTGTGTATAAACAGAAGAGGGAAGGCTACTATGTTCAAATCTAATTGGAAATGACATAACATCGATAAAGAAGTCTGGCTCATATTTGCCCAGTCTGTTACGAGTCTGGCGTACTCCAAAGGCAAATGCTGCGCCTGCTCACATACAGTTCCTCTGATGTTCCTCCGTTCAGGACCACTAGAGGAACATCCACTCGACCATCTCCAACAACTCCACATCATTCTAATGGGGTCCTCAGCAGAGTGCATACCTCCGTCACACCAAAGAGTCTCCTGGATCTGCAGCCAAATCTAATCAAATCGAACTGTTCCTTCGCCCATAAGTAATCTAAACACCAAGATTGATCCAATTCAGTACATAATGAGGTGAAAACATAACCTCTGGTCCATCTTTGATGGCAGAGGTTATCATCCTCATCTCAGTGATCTAAATCTTTTGAATCTCAATCATGTAAGTCATGCTCACATGAAAGGTCCTCGAAGGTCAAACACCAGCTTGATGTTGACATACTCCACCGTGCCAGGATTTAGGCTGTTCAGCTCAACGCTTCCAAACATGCTGGAACACACACACACGCACACACACACACACACACACACACACACACACACACACACACACACACACACACACACACACACACACACACACACACACACACACACACACACACACACACACACACACATACACACAATAAACCATTGTGTGTTTATCATACATACAATGAAGGCCATTGAAATGCAGTCAAAGTTCTCCTTACCTCTCCCTGTTGAAGGCAGAGTGGATTGACCCGTTAAGGAGGACTGTGATGTTGCCGCACGCTGCTTCTGCAAACTGTCGTGAACGGCAGAATAAAGTGACTTTATTATTTTGTCCTTTATTTATTATTAATGTACATTAACATACTGTAGTGAGCAAGGCATTGCATCTACTTCCTACAAGCAGCTCACCGTAACCAATCTTGAAACATACCTTTGTGGTTTAATGTTTTTTGACTAATCAAGTAGTGTGTAGTGTGATTATGTGATTATATTCTTTCCTGTTCTCGTGTTATTTTGCCGCCCCCCCCAGTCTTTTGTGTTCCTTCTGAAGAAGACTATAGAAACTAGAGGGATCTCAGTAGAGCGCCACCCTAAAAGGTTCCCTGGATCTGGATCTGGATTCAGACCAAAATCAAATGAGCTGTTCCTCGGCCCGTAAGAAATCTAAGTGCTGTCCAATTGCGTACATAACTTTTTGAGTTATCTTGCTAACAGACAAACAGACAATCAGGGGTGAAAACGTGCAAGATGGGTAAGAGAGAGGTAAGAGAGTGAGTTAGACTCTGCCTACCTCCTGCGATGCCTGTCTCCATAGTGAGTAGACCGGGTGGTGAGGGCCCGTCGACCATTCTGGACAAGAATCAAAATCAAATCCTGTGTAAAAAAAATATAAACATATAAACATACATACAAAAACACATGCTAAATGAATACCAGGGATAAAACTGACACAAAGCAACACAAGAAGTGGATTTAATGTGTCAACAGAGCATCAGTGTGTCATAAGGACACATGGTAAACCCAAAGCGCTTTACAATTATTGCCTCAAGTACACGCATTCATCCACCGACACCACCCTGACCGACCGGTCAGGAGCGGTTAGGGTTAGGGATTTCTTGCTTAGGGACACCTCAACACTTGACTAGGAAGAGCAAGGGGGTATCGAACCAACAACCTTCGGGTTGCCAGACGACCCGCTGTACTTCCTGAGCTACTGCTGCCCCCGAATTAATCGTCCTACATGGGAAGAGTTCACACAACGTCGTCACTTGGGGGCAGCGCGGCGTCCTCCCGCCACGGCAGCGCGGCGTCCTCCCACAGGGCAGCGCGGCGTCCTCACGCCGGGGCAGCGCGGCGTCCTCCCACGGGGCAGCGCGGCGTCCTCACGCCGGGGCAGCGCGGTGTCCTCCCACAGGGCAGCACGGCGTCCTCCCATCGGGGCAGCGCGGCATCCTCCAATCGGGGCAGCCAACCACGCCTGAATAACCGCCAAGTTAGCCTCCCGGGTGATACGCTCTTCCCTTTCAGCTGGGGTTTCCTCAAACCAGTAAAAACGGCCCTGCGATGACCTGTTGTCGGCTGGGTTCATTTCCAGTTCATTCTGTCGGATTGACGTGGGGAATAAGGAACGGGGAATGAGGAACGGGGACATAGGAGGTGAACCCACAACCAATGGCTGTCACGGGTTGCGCGGGGAGAATGAGGAACGGGGACTTCGGAGGTGAACCCAAATGCACGACACGATGACACACGTATCAAAATAAAGAGTCTTTACTGATAAATACAGTAACACAAAAATCACTTAGATGGAAACGCATAAAGCTCAAAAGCGAATTACCAAAAACCTGACGGTGGCATGGACGATGGCGTGGAAACATGAACGAGTAAGCACTGTAACAAGAAACAAGTTTCAAACAGTGAAACAAGTACGAGTCTAACAACCAACGAAACAGTATATATAATATAAACTGGCCCCGAACAAAAGAAGACGCCGCATATTTAAACACACGGAACATAACAGGCGGAAACAATGAGGTCCCAGGCAGCCAATCAGAGGGCAGGAAAACATGAGGGGGAAATTAACGGTGATGCGCTGCAGCTTCGGGGGAGCACTAAAAAGGGGGCGTGGCTATCCGGGTGAGGGCTGGGGAAACGGTGACATAAATGCGGGACGTGAAAAGGGGGCGTGGCTACCTGGACGAGGGCTGTGAACGCGAGGAGGCAGAACTGCCAATCCGGACTACTAAATCAAGATAAACTGAATGAGACTAAATTAAACCAAGCTAAGCTCAATTAAGATAAAAGATTAGCCCTAAAAAAGCGAAGCTTAAACAAGTGACATAAGCTAAGCGTCAATATGCTATCAGCTAAATGCCGGGACACGGAGCTCAGGGTCCAATCCCGGGGCACCCCTGGGTTTGAAGGAGGCTGGTGGAGCACATCTGACAGGAGGGGTCCTGGGGGCTCCGGACACACTGGAGCATCTTAAAGGTCCTGGGGACAAACATCAGACGGCTTCCGGATAAACTGTAGTACACACAACCGGCCACTAGAGGCAGCGTTACACTATCATTAATGTAGCATATATACATATGGTGGAATCAACCTTACACTGTTTACCTTCACTGACATCAATGTTACGTTTCCGTTCTCTTCTTGGTTATTAAGTCTTGTAGTTTTGCTGTGAGACCCAATTCCAGCCGGGATTAAAGGGGTCCTACACCACCAGGTGTGAGTGAGATCAGACAAGTTACTGTCAGTCCTCCCTCTACAGTCTGTTACTTGGTGACATCACACGGTGGTCCAACCAGATGTGTGAGGGATAGATCCATCAGTTGGTACAGTCCACTGGGTAGGCATGAGAGATCTGCGTGGATACTGCCACGGTGTGATGTAACAGACACTTTTCTATATGACCCCTATTGCATCTGTGGTGAGTGTGTGTGGTTGGTGGCTGGTTGAAGCAGCCTCACCTGGCCCCAGTCAGACTGATTAGAGTCTGGTTGAAGCAGCCTCATCTGGCCCCAGTCAGACTGATTAGAGTCTGGTTAAAGCAGCCTCACCTGGCCCCAGTCAGACTGATGAGTCTGGTTGAAGCAGCCTCACCTGGCCCAGTCAGACTGATTAGCGTCTGGTTGAAGCAGCCTCACCTGGCCTCAGTCAGACCGATTAGACTCTGGGGAGGTCGGGTGAGCCTGAACATCGGTGGTGAATGAGAGCAATCAAGGCCTGCAGGTTAACCCAGCAAATCATCTACTGCCTCTGTTGTGGTGTCACAGGAGTCCAGAAAAGCCACTTCAGTGTTGTGTGACTGGGTTTTCCACCACAGCATGTTATCGTATATACATCAGCCTTACTTACTGTATAACATGCATGATGAAGAAGCCATGGTGTCTATTTATATCTAGATCCATCCATTTCAACCTTTTCTAGGAGGAAAACCTAAAACACATTTTAAATGTTTGTTTTTTTAACTCACGGGTCGTCGTCTGTGCAGGTCCACTTGAATCCTCGGTGCTGAAGGATCTCGATGAGGTCCACGATGGATCCTCGACCACATGACTCTCTGCCGGAGAGAAGCTCACAGTCACATACAGTGGCGCCGCCACGCACGCACGCACGCACGCACGCACGCACGCACGCACGCACGCACACACACACACACACACACACACACACACACACACACACACACACACACACACACACACACACACACACACACACACACACACACACACACACACACACACACACACACACACACACACACACACAAAAAAGCCGTCCATTGTTTTGGAGGTGTATAGATCAATGGGATGAATTTACTCGTTACTGCACCTGGAGGTGGGGTTTATCAACGTAATGTAATTGTAACATCGTCCAATCACAATAGTCTTCAGGTTGGGCGTGGTCCCGCCCTCAGACCTCGGTCCACCGCAGCAGAACAGAACAATACTAGAGCCTTTGAATCAGAGACAAGGAGACACTACACTCATATTCAACTATCATCATGGCATATGATAATCTGACTATCATCATTATGTCACAAGAAGGAGAGAAGACAAAGAGGGAACCAGAGACAGAATGAAAGGCTGAAAGAAGAGAAGTAGTTATTATTTCACATAGTAACACTCTCAGATGATACAATAGAAGAGAAGAAGGCAAAGAAGAGATAGATGGAGGAAAGATTGAAATATTAAGACATAAAAAAAAGATTAGACACAATCTGTCGATGTGTGAGTGTCTGCACATCCACAATGCTCACGCTATGCACATAACTCTAAACGGGTTTTTATTGTGTGTGTGTGTGTGTGTGTGTGTGTGTGTGTGTGTGTGTGTGTGTGTGTGTGTGTGTGCACGCGCGTGTGTGAGTGCGTTTGCGTGTGTGAGTGCGTTTGTGTGTGTGCCTGTGTGCGTGTGTGTGTGTGTGCACGCGCATGTGTGAGAGTGTGTGTGTGTCGGTGTGTGTCTGAGTGTGAGTGTGTGTGTGTGCGTTTGTTTGTGCGTGAGTCTCCGTGACAGAATTCTATAATAATCTAATAATGAAACCATTAACTGAGATGAACTTTGAGCTTGATCCAGAAAGGTTACTTACAAACCAGTACAAACCAGTTTCTGGTGGTGGAGGACAAAGCGGTTTCCATGGCAACCTTTTCTCATTCATGTCCAAAAACTGAAAGGAGGAGACCTGCGGTAAGCATAAATTCCACTTCAGTGTGTGTGTGTGTGTGTGTGTGTGTGTGTGTGTGTGTGTCTCGACCTGTCTGCGGCGTTCGACACAGTGAACCACCAGATCCTCCTCTCCACTCTCGCCGAGCTTGGAATCGCTGGAACTGCGTTATCCTGGTTCACCTCCTACCTTGCAGATCGCACTTATCAGGTCACATGGAACGGTTCCCTGTCCAGACCCTGCACCCTGGACACCGGAGTCCCTCAAGGCTCAGTATTGGGACCCCTTCTGTTTTCTCTTTACACTAAATCGCTAGGCTCTGTAATCTCATGGCTTCTCCTATCACTGCTATGCAGATGACACTCAACTGTTTATCTCCTTTCCCCCCTCAGAAACCCAAATAGCAACACGCATCTCTAAATGCCTGGCCGACATCAGCAGATGGACAGCCGCCAACCACCTGAAGCTCAACCTTGACAAAACTGAGCTCCTCTTCATACCGGGGAAAGACTGCCCTCAGATGGACCTACTGGTCACCATCGAGAACACCCAAGTCTCCCCCTCAACCACAACAAGAGACCTTGGTGTGGTGGTAGATGACCAGCTGTCCTGCAATGCCAACGTTACCGCGGTGGCCCGATCTTGCAGAATTGCCCTCTACAACATCCGCAGGATCCGGCCCTTCCTCACACGTGAAGCGGCGCAGATCCTGGTCCAAGCGCTCGTCATCACCCGCCTCGACTACTGCAACTCTCTCCTGGCGGGACTCCCCGCCTCTGCAACTAAGCCCCTCCAACGCATCCAGAACGCAGCAGCACGAGACTCAAGACCCACCTGTTCAGAGTCCACCTGGACTCTCCTTGAACCCTCCTTCTCCTTCGTGAAACCCCTAAACTTGCTTAAGTCCTGACATTAATAGCTCTTAGCATGTTGTATATGTTAGCAAGTGTATATCCTTAATGTTGATAACACGCTCTTATCACAGCTACTTAAGCAGGTGACCTAGCAGTACGAAATTGTTATTCATCTTGTTAAAATGAATACTTGTGAACTACTGTATTTTTATGTTTACGTACCCCAGTGTTATGCTATTCTCTACTTCAACTAATGTACACCTTGTAAGTCGCTTTGGATAAAAGCGTCTGCCAAATGCCCTAAATGTAAATGTAATGTAAGTGTGTGTGTGTGTGTGTGTGTATATGTATGACTTGCGTGTGTGTGTGTGTGTGTGTGTGTGTGTGTGTGTGTGTGTGTGTGTGTGTGTGTGTGTGTGTGTGTGTGAGAGAGCCGTGAACTCTTTCTTCCGGTAGTTACCACAGATACGTGACAAACTGTGGCCGCCTCCTCTCCTCTCTGTTATTGTGGTGTACCGGCTGTTTACACCATTACCCAAAGACAAACTCCTCCGCAAGTCTTGTGTAAGGCTGATAAGGAGGATGAAGGTCCCTCGTTTCATGTTCTCAGGGGTAGCGCGTATGTCTGCAGTTTGTACTTTGACAAGGAGAGCATATACGTCTCGAAAGGTGGGCGGAATAGGCTAATGTCGGGTATGTGTATTAAAAGCACTGGTCCTGACCCCCACACACACTCCATCTCTCATCCGAATAGAGCCACATATTGTCGGGTATGTGTGATTTAAAGCACTTGTCCCAAGTAGGGCTGGGCGATACGGACCAAAACCCGGTATTTTTTGGCTGCATCGCGATATACGATATATAGATAGATATATCGATATATATATATACATATCTCTATCTATCTATCGGTATTTTATACAAATTCGGTTTTAACTCAATGCTACAAGTATGTCACATTGAAATAATCCAAATCCATCAAATAAATCGCCTATATTATATACATAGGCATACCTCTGCTTCAACACAAAATCACCTTCGTTATTCAAGATTCAAGATAACTTTATTTATGTCGGGGAATTGTATGATTCGGATTTAGACTTCTTCACTGTAGTGTTCATTCACTAGTTGAACCACATCGTCTGGACCGACTTTTGGAAGGTTATGCTAGAGAGTTGGGGACTTTTCACTCAGGCGGTCAGAGCCCAGAGAAACACAGAGCTTATTACCGCCGCAATCAAAGATGGCCCGGAGGTTATGTTTTCACCCCTGTGTGTCTGTCTGTCTGTCTGTCTGTCTGTCTGTCTGTTTGTATGTTTGATCCGAATCCAGTTCAAGATTTTTTTTGCATTGGGAGATAGGGAAAAAAATCACACATTTTCCTCACATACAACCATGTGTGTGCGTGTGCGAGCGTGCGTGTGTTTTGTGTTTTTAAACCTGGAACAGTTGCAGCTCTCTTTCTTGCGGTGCTCTGTCAGCTTTTCAAACACAACTAAAATAAAATAAAGAAAATAATCTTTTGAAAATTGAATGTTCTATTAAAATGCTTATTTGTAGCCATCACAGGAGGAGCCAGTAGGTTTGACAATGTTTACGATAAGGAATCTTGAATGTGCAGGGACAGCTGGGAGCGGGCTGAGGGTGCAGCAGCGTCCTCTAGTGGCCGAGGACTTAAACTGCAAGGCAAATACGTTTAAACAACTCAATACAACTTTTAGTATTTTGGAGGAAGCAGTCTATAAAACTAGTTGTTGCAATACAATATTAATTGTATGTACGGGTTCGCTGTACCGTATTCCAGATGCTTTGTGTGTTGATTGTTATAATTGTTTCAGTGTTGTGTGTGTTAGTGTTGCTGTGTGATCAGCTGGCTCTCCGTCTCTCTATTTCCTGTCTCATTTAGTAAATTAATTTATTCCTCGTTTGTGTCACAGATCGTCGTGTCTTGAATGATGGACGTCTCTGTAGTTGTAGTGAAGTGTGGGGTTTTGATAATAATTAAGTAATTCATTATTGGGTTATAGAGTTATTGGGTTATAGTCTGTGGATAGCTGGAAGAGTCTACTCTATCTAAGTGGTTCTCTGCTGTTCTCTTTTCCACTTTAGGCTTTCCATCGTGCCCGTCGGTTTCACCGTCAATAAAGAGGTTGGTTTGTTAGGTATTACGTGAGTGTCTGTGGATACCTACTGTTGTTGTGTGGATTCTTCTTTTAAAAATAAACGCCCATATCTGTACCTGTGACTGGTAAAGACTTTTGCAATACGTCACACATATTTGTATCCCCGGGCAATAGGGCTCCAAAAGGTTGTGTACCACTTCGCCCATAGGTGGCGCTAAAACTCACGGTCAAAGTCAAACGCTCGGCCCTGATGGACTGACGATGGTCTGACACTTGGTATATCGGCCTTATTTCACATGCTGAACATGTTTGCCTCTTGGACCCATGAGGTCCAGGATAGATGTTGCTGTACGGTGACAATAGTATCTGTCGGCTGTTATCAGCTGTGATCTAAAGCGACTTTCAACCTCTCGATGGTTTGCTCAAGGACGCCGGCACCCTAGCGACTAGACTAGCCTGCTCATTAATTTATGTATTAATTAATTAATGCCTTAACATACTTGATATGATGGTATAGTTATGTTGTTAATACATTACTTATTGTATTATCATTATTGTTTTATTAGTGTCTGAATTGTGCAATACAAATAGCAGTGAAGTGACTGATGGATGATATGTACATGTGTTGAATTGTGCAAAAAGATTTAAAAAGCATTTTAAAGTGCCAGTAGCGCAGCAGCCCCATGAATACAGTGCAGTACAGTGCAGTGGTTGTAATGAGTCCAGAAAGTCCAGCAAAAGTATGATAGTGTAATGTAATGTGGATGAAAATGTTATGATAGTGGCACCACTCCTAGCAGTTCCTATAGAAGCCTGTTTCCGCCACTTGAAAAAATAGTATTATAGTATACATATATTATAGTATACATAATTATGACTTAATTATCTCATAGTTATGACTTAACTATCTGATAATTATAACTTAATTATCTCATAATTATGACTTAACTATCTCATATTTATGACTTAACTATCTCATAATTATAACTTAACTATCTCATATTTATGACTTAACTATCTCATAATTATAACTTAACTATCTCATAATTATGACTTAACTATCTGATAATTTTAACTTAACTATCTCATAATTATGACTTAACTATCTCATAATTCTGACTTAACTATCTGATAATTATAACTTAACTATCTGATAATTATGACTTAACTATCTGATAATTATGAGATACTATCTCATAATTATGAGATAGTTAAGTCATTATAATATTTAAGTCAATATCATCTGTCGTCCTCGGGGGCCCCCTTCCAGCTCGGGGCCCCACGCAATTGCCTACTTTGCCTACCCTGTTGCGACGCCCCTGCTCACACACACACACACACACACACACACACTTTTTCAAGTGGCGGAAACAGGCTTCCATACAGTTCAGTAGGTCACTGCCTGTGGATAAAAATCCTTAAACCTGGTAGTCCTTGTTGTACGGATGCTGCGGAACCGGCGACCGGACGGCAGGGCGGAGAAGAGATGGTGCCCAGGGTGGTTGAGTTCCTTAGTGATAGAGATGGCCTTATTCCGACATCTGGTCCTAAAGGTTATAGAATTACTTTTATATACACACAACCTACTTTTGTGTATATATATATATATATATATATATATATATATATATATATATATATATGAAACCAACACTCGACCCCTCTGAACTCAAGAACTACAGACCGGTATCCCTTTTTCAAGATTCAAGATTCAAGATGACTTTATTTTGCCCTTCTTATCCAAAACTCTTGAACGTGCTGTCTTTAACCAATTGTATCTCCACCAGAACTGCCTCTTGGATCCCCACCAATGTGGATTTAAGGCAGGTCATTCGACAAAAGCTGCCCTTCTGGCAGTAACTGAGTCGCTCCATGTTGCTAGAGCAAATTCGCTCTCCTCGGTCCTGGCCAACTGTCATTCTCGGCAAACATTGCATCTGTGACACGCTCCTGCAGATTCCTCCTCTACAACATCAGGAGGATTCTGCCTTTTCTCACTGAAAAGGCTGCGCAGGTGCTCATCCAGGCTGTAGTCATCTCCCGGCTGGACTACTGCAACTCCCTCCTTGCTGGCACCCCGGCATTTGCCATCAGGCCCCTGGAGCTCATTCAGAAAGCTGCAGCTCGCCTGGTGTTCAACTGCCCCAAGTACTCCCACACATCTACCCTCTTTCGGACTCTACACTAGCTACCTGTAGCTGCTCACATCCAGTTCAAGACCTTGGTGCTAGCCTACAAGGCAGTAAAAGGTACTGCTCCATCCTACCTCCAGGCAATGGTCAAGGCCTACATCCCAACTCGTCCACTTCACTCGGCTTCTTCGGGCCGTCTGCTTGCCCCCTCACTTAGGGGCCCGTGAAGACGATCTACGCGGTCACGGCTCTTCTCCGTCCTGGCCCCAATTAGGTGGAACAAACCCCACAGAGGTCATGACTGCAGAGTCTTTTTCAAGACTCATTTTTGGAAAAAAACCTTTTTGAAGACCAAATCTTTTTTTTTTTATAAAGAAAATAATTTTATTTGAAAATAATGATAACACACATCACACATTGTGTTCAAATTTGCCTAACTTGGCAAACAAAAACAAAACAGGCTAGATAGATTGCAATGAAACAGTAGTGCAATAAAACGGTAGTGCAATAAAACAGTAGAGCAATGAAACAGTGCAAAATTTCAGAACATCAGTCTATTTGTCACATCACGTCTTCTCATTCAGCTCGTCTTCTACATCGCTGGGTTGTTCGCTCTCACTCCCGCTATCGTCACTCACGTTGTCTGCTTCCCCTTTCTCCTCCCACATCTCTTCATCCTCGCTGCCATCCATGGCATTTGATACGCAGCATTTCTTAAACCCATTAATGATGCTTTCTGGGGAAACGTCAGCCCATGCTTGCAAGATCCATTCACAGAGCAAACGTACTGCAGGCTTTTGGATTTTTCCAGACGGTGTCAGTGCGTGATTACCAGCCAGGAGCCACTCTGTGTATCTCTTGCGCAGATTAACCTTGAATGGTTTGTTAACGACCACATCCAACACCTGCAGCTGGCTTGTCATTCCGCCCGGTATGATCACTAGGTCACCATTCAACTCTTTCACTTGCTTTTTGACTGGCTCAGTCAAGTGTCCACGGAAAGCATCCAGAATCAACATATTCCTCTTCTTTCTGAGTCCCCCACGCCGTCTGCCCCACACAACCTTGAGCCAGTCCACCACAAGCTCCGTCTCCATCCAGCCCTTTGCCTGGGCACCTACCATAATGCCAGCTGGCACTGCCTCTTTAGGTACAGTCACTGCCTCTTTAGGTACAGTCTTGTGTTTTAAAACCACGTATGGGGGAAGTTTTGTCCCATCTGCGAGGCACGTTAACATGACCGTTACTCGGCTCTTCTCGTTTCCAGTAGACTTCACAATCACTGATTTGTCGCCTTTCTTATGCACAGTGACAGATGTTGGCATGTCAAAATACACAGGCGTTTGATCAGCATTGCCCATTTGATCAAGGGGGTATGAGTGCTTCTTCCTTAACTTTATCACATATCGCTGATAAGACAGTAGCTTCTCTCTGAAGTCTGAGGGCAGGCGCTGGGCAAGGCTTGTCCTGCGTCGCAATGACAGCCCGTTACGCGACATCAGTCTTCTACACCAGCCCATGCTAGCTTTGAACTCGGTGGGTGGTATGTTGAGCTCTTTGCCGATTTCCAAGGCTTTCAGCTGTATGACAGCTCTGGTAATTGGCATACCTTCATTACGTTTTTCACTCACATATTCAAACACCCTCCTGTCAACCTCCGGGAAGCGGCCCCTTTGCGGACCGCGGAAGGCTTTCCTCTGACTGTTAACATTTCTCTTTCTCATTTGTCTTGTTGGGCTCGCCATCTTCTAACGTTACACTCAGTTACACCATACTTCTTTGCTGCTCGACAGTTGTTTGATGTCTCTGCTTCGTTTATCACCATTATCTTAAAATTGGCATCGTAACTTTGTCTCTCCTGTTTATTAACTTGCCCTACTTTTGAGCCACTGTTGCTATGTACTGTTACTTTAAGACTTTAAGTTACTTTAAGTGTTGCGCGGTGCCTCGGAACACTCGTTTGGCGTGATCTGTTGTTGTGACAATTAATGTGCAATTACATCGAAAAGTCTAAACCCCGATTATAAGACGACCCCTCTTTTTCAGTCTTGTCTTATATTCGGGTCAATACGGTAAGTGAGTCAAAAGTAGATTACATATTATAGATAGGTATATATTGTTCTAGATATTGTTGCATCTTGTTTGCCAACTTATTGTACTTTTTCAATATAAATATCATTTTAAATAAAATGAATAAATGATAATGGTATCTGTGTTGTTATCTGTTATATTACAGTGTTACGTTGATTTGTTTGTCTTTCTTGGTCCATGCACTACGCATTTGAGTGGTTTTGTGTTGGAAAAACAATGCAACCAATCAGATATTTTTCTGGGTTGCTGGGAAGAATATCCTTCAACCAAAGTATTCCCGATTGCTTTGGCCCTTAGACTGAATGAGAGCGTACGTTTGGATTGACAATTTGATCAACCAATCATATAGTGATTTGTAGCCAATGGGCGTATTCTAGGACATTTTAATATTATAAAAATATATGGAGGAACAGAACAGGACAATCTCGACTCACTGCATTAGCTTCCATAGCTATTGAAAGGCAACTTATTTTGGATCTGAAAAGCAGTGATCAGCTTTATGACCGGGTTATCGATCCATCCAGAAGGACAGGAGAATGGATTTGGTCTTTCATCATTGGTGAATGAGACTCATTTGTCTTTGCTGGTTTGGCGCAGTGTTGCATCTCGCTGAGCTGGTTGTTGCATTTTGTTTCCACACACTTGTTGACTGATTAATTAATGGCTGTCTTGAGTTTGTTAAGCATTGTTATGCATTTAAATTTAGAGTTTTGACTTGATCTTTCTCTGTATCGCTTAACGTGAAAAGACTTAACGTAACTAAGAGTTACAAAATCGCGATCAATAATCACCAAATTTTTCTGGCATATGTCTCGTCATTAGCACTCACCTGTCAACATATCTCAACTTAAATCCTCCCATTATGGACGTTATGTGACATTAAGTGTTTTCCTCTCATAAAGCTGCATTTAGACTTTTCCTTACTGGTTCAATAGAGACACACAGAGACATTTGGTGATTATTGATCGCTATTTTGGAACTTTAAGTTACGTTAAGCCTTTTCACATATCATTTCAGACCGTCCCTTTCATCGATAGCCTGTGTGTGGTGGTCTGTGTTGTGCTGTTACTTCACTACATGGACACTGCTTTACCAACTATGGTCAACTTGGAAATTGGCTGCGACAATCTGATCTTCCTAAATGAGATAACGCATAATGTGACTGCCTCCGTGACGTCTGACTACGAACAACTACGATCACCTTCCTTCATGAAGGAAGGTGAATTATATATAATTACAATCAATTATTTTAAATAATCCTAAAATCGAATTATTTTTGATTTTAGGAAGGTGTGTAGCTGAAGCACACTGATAACGGGCCGCCGACTGTGTTGTTGCAGTTTAAACGTTTGACCACAAGGTGGCAGCGTTGGCCACACATACCACACGCAACGCAAAAAGCGTCTGCACACATATTAACTCAATTCAATACGTTCAATGATTTGATTAATCCGTGCGTTTTATGTGTTCAACTGTTTAAAATCACAAGCTGTCCAATCAGGATACTTTTTGGTTATAAAGAATGTTATTATTTCATCAACGTTTTTAGCATGATTGATATATAGCACAGTCTTTGGTTCTGACGGAGATGGATCTGAAGAAAGATCAAAACTCACCAGAAGTCAGATCAACAAATCTACACGGTACCACAATCTGGTGTTAGGGTTAGGGTCTGATCTTTTTTAAATGTCGGTGATTCTTCTGTCACAGTAACATGACATGTCTGCTGCTATTTTGTTACACTCGTCTGACAATCTTGTATGAAAGTGATGGTTTTCCTTATAGCAGCCGTTACACGTGTGTACACATTGTTTCATGTACAAAATATGAATGCTTAAACAAAACAAACAAACAAACCAATGTGAGTCTCAACGGGCCCCCTTACGCGCCAAAGAACATGATATTTGCATATCAGGGGACCCCATTTTGGGCCCAGACCCACAGGTTGAGGAACACCGATTGGGATGATGCCACTTAACCATGAAGCAGACACAGACACTTCTGGTGTCTTCCGGGGGAACCTTGGTAAGGACGCGTGTCCTCCTGGTCCCCCCTGGTGTTTGGAGTTCTCATCAGGAGGCTTTGGGTGAAAGCTATGATTCTACCCCCTGTGATTCTAGACCACCTCCAGCTCTGTCGTTCTGTGGCCTAAAGAAGCTGAAGGGAAAGTATTTCTGACGACTTCTGCTCGGTTCTTCACGTGAGAAGGGCCATTATTATTGAAGAGGTGTTTCCAGATGTGTGTTCTAGTGTGTGTGTGTGTGTGTGTGTGTGTGTGTGTGTGTGTGTGTGTGTGTGTCAGGGTGTGTCAGGGTGTGCCAGGTGTGAGGGGCATGTCTGAACCAGTGCATCAAGTGCTTCCTCGCGATTTCTCTTCATCTCTATAGATAATATCTATATATTTCTATGTAGTATATATATATATATCACCTTACATCCATACAAATATCTCTATACTGTACACTGTATGTCTCTTGTAAAAACCAACAGGTTTTACATGGGTTTGGTTGTACCTGACGGCTTATTTTGTGTTCTCATGAGATAGACTTATGAGATTAACTTATCCCCTGTGTCGTAAACCAGCAGGTTTGACATGTTACACCCGTTTTTTTAATGGGTGTTGTCCTACTGTACTGTAGGACGACACCCAGACACCCAGAAGGGGGGTGGTAGCCTGGCCCTCGGCCGGCCCTCCCGCTCCTCGGCGGGCATTACGTGGGTGTTATTGTTTCATTAGACCCGGCTCTCGGTTCTCCCCAGGTTGGGGGTCTTAGCGGAGCGGAGACAGCAGCTGCGCTGACATTTAGCTTCACGCCGACGGCACGTCGTCGTCACGATTCAGTCAATAGACGGGGATTAGACCCAATCCAACCTCATCTATTCTCCTGTCTCGGTTCAGGAATTGACTTTTTATTACTCTAATATTGGTGTCAGAATGTATTTTATTTTATTTTTTTCATCTCTGCTTATTGTAACTCCATCTGGAGGGTGAAGGGGGTCACGTCCCAACTTGTAATTGACTGTGAGGTTGTAATCCAAACGTGTCTTATTTATATTTGTTATCTTTATTTCACTGTGAATACTTGGTAAATGGCACTGTGTATATAAAGAGGTTTTACGGTAATTTTCCATGACGCATTAGAAATGGTTAAATGATTAAAATAACGATGGTTTAGGTTTTAGTGTAAGGTATGTTTATGGTATGATTATGTTGAGTTAAGTGTAAGGCAGGTTTAGTCAGGCTAGGCTGGGTTTATGGTTCCGGGTGTAGTGTGAGGGTAAGGGTTTGGTGTAGTGTATTCGTGTATGAGATGGTTAGGGTTCAGGTTCAGGGTTCAGGGAATAGTTGCTGGTGGAAAAATCTGTGTGTGACAGAAACAGTATTTCTGTCACACACAGATTCCCCACCAGCTTTGTTACATACTGGGAATTTTTCCACCTGCAAAGTCTAGTCTAGTTGCACCACCATATGTTGAATTGGAATTTAAGATGTCTACATGACTCAGATGCTGGTATCTATGGAGGTGTCTATGGAATGTAAGGTTTGAACATTACAACACCGTTGCTTCTGTCAACAGCGCTACCAACGCAAACTCCCTTCGACAAACGCACGGAAGAGCCCAGAACAGAGCATGTGACCAGCATCACAGACTAACTGATAACTAATGTGATGCTTTTGTTGGGCCGTAACAAAGATTAGAAGGTATTTAAAGTCTTCAAAGCATGGCAGACATATGGGCCACTCCTAGAACTTGGTTCTTAGAAAACACACACTCACACACGCACACTCGCACACACACACACACCCGCACACACACCCGCACACACACACACACACACACACACACACACACACACACACACACACACACACACACACACACACACACACACACACACACACACACACACACACACACACACACACACACACACACACACACACACACACACACACAGAAGGCTAGCATGCAGGCCCCCCCCACATTGATTTCTCAAGAGAGTTTTAAAAGAAATTGCGATGGAAAACTACAAAGTAAGAGCGTGTACTGAAGCGAAGAAGAATGGACCGGAAGTGAGGAAACAGGAAAAGCTGAGAAATGCAACATTGATGTGCCAACCCAACCTCCATCGTACCACAGGGACACACCAGCACGACAACACATGTTTGAACCTTTCCTGTTAGTCGTACTCTATCTTATATGGCTTTTGTGCAGGTTATGGTAAACAAACACTTTAATTCTTACCATTAGTGGCACACATTCATTCACTCATTCACTCATTCACACACACACACACACACACACACACACACACACACACACACCACACACACACACACACACACCACACACACACACACACACACACACACACACTCATCCGCTCTTGCTCAGGGACACCTCGACACTCGTCTAGGAGGGAATTGGAAGGGCAACCTTTTGGTTCCCAGAGAGGAGCCTTCCGATCTCCTGAGCGACCGCCGCCCCGCTGTTCAAGTGTAGTCTTTGAGAACGAGTGGGGCAAGTCGGGTCTAGTCCGGTCGTATTAACGATCCCAGCTCCAGCCTCAGAGGGCTGCAGGGGCACAGACCCACATTCACCACCCACCTCAACCCCCAGGACCGCAGTAGAACAACTCAGAGAAGAAGAAACACAGAGAGGGAACCCTCCTTCCAGGGATGGGCGAGAAATGGCCGTTCAGGCCGACACGACAGGCAAGACACAACCGTGTCTGTTGCTCCACACCGAATTATGACGGTCGTTGTAACGGGCTTGTCCGTGTGTCGTGCCGTTGCTTGTCGGCCTGCGTTTGTGTGTGGTTCTGTTTTTTGTCGGGCGGCCCCGCGGTGAGGAAATATGCAGCAGGGCGTGGCCGGTACTTTTCCCTCTCCGAGTCAGATGTGAGATCCTTTAAATGAAGCGCTCCCTCAGCAGTTTACACGCCACTCCCTCTGACAGCCCTGCACACG
>CM051020.1:14547521-14550021 GCA_027704905.1 Muraenolepis orangiensis
ACACACACACACACACACACACACACACACACACACACACACAGGTTAGACACCCCCCCCCCCCCCCACACACATGCACACAAACGACAACACGTCGTGGGTTGGTTTCTTCATGAGTGTGTTTCTCCTTAGTTTCATCGGGGAGGAGTCGGTGGCGGCAGGTCTCCCGTGTATCCTCACAGACGACCCCACCTGGATCATAGACCCCGTGGACGGGACCACCAACTTCGTGCACGGGTGAGACCTCCTCACGTGCACAATTTTACGCCACTGTTTTGTACGCTACGTTACCTTAAAGAGGGACCACGCGTTAATGTTTGAAACTGCGGCGACAGCGCCCTCTGTGGTCAAACACAGGCTATTGCAACCGTAATTTCTGCTGTTTGATTTCTGTTAGTTAGTTCGTTTTAAATAAAATGCGTTTACCTCTCAGGTTTCCGTTCGTGGCGGTGTCCATCGGCTTTTCAGTCAACAAAAAGGTAAGTCACATCAACTTATGTTGTTGCAAGTCCTGATTTCCGATGTGTTACATCGTGCTTGTGATGTCACACGTCAACTGGGTTGTGACATCATCAGTGACATCATCTCTGTGCACAAATTTCAGCCAATCAGAACCTGTGATTCTAACACATTTGATTCTGCTCTTTCAATTGGCTCAACTTTTTGGATCTCAACCACCATGTGTCTCAGGGGAACGATTTGAGCCCATCGGAACCGGGAACTGCAATGTCCCCGCTATCTTTCTGTCTGCTCCCCTATCATTAATATATTTACGATCATAAAGTGTAGCAGACGTGCGCTGGCTCCCCGTGGGTGTGGGTGGTTTCAGAACCAGTGCTTGTGTGTCTCCCAGCTGGAGTTTGGCGTGGTGTACAGCTGCATCGAGGACAAGATGTACACCGGGAGGAAAGGCAGGGGAGCCTTCTGTGACGGGGAGAAGCTCCAGGTCTCCGATGTGACAGGTACCTCCAGGGACACCTCTGTGTGTGTGTGTGTGTGTGTGTGTGTGTCTCTGTCTGTCTGTCTGTCTGTCTGTCTGTCTGTCTGTCTGTCTTTCTTTCTTTCTATGTGTGTGTGTGTGTGTGTGTCTTTCTGTCTTGGTGTGTGTGTGGTATGTTAAGTATGTTACATCATAGTAGTATGTTATAGTGTTATGTCATGGTGGTATGTTATCATGTTATAGTATTTATGTTATAGTGGCTAGGGTTAGGGTTTATGAGTATGTTAGGGTTTATGTTTATGTCACATGGTGGTATGTTATAGTGAAGTGGTATGTTATAGTAGTATGTTATAGTGGTTAGGGTTAGGGTTTATGTTAAGGTGTTTGTTTATGTCACATGGTGGTGTCTCCTCTCCCCAGAGATCAAGAAGTCTATGATCATCAGTGAGTTGGGCTCCAACCGGAACCCGGAGGTCGTCTCCAAGATATTCTCCACCATGCAGAAGGTCCTCTGTATCCCCATTCACGGGTGAGCTGCACACACACGCACGCACTCACACACACACACGCACGCACACACACACACACACGCACAGACACACACACGCATACACGCACACACACACACACGCACGCACACGCACAGCACACGCACATGCACATGCCACACACGCACATGCACATGCACACACATACACATACACATACACACACCACAGCCACATGCACACACCCCCTCCTCCAGAGAGCAGGCCTCACCGTGTCTCTCCTCCGGGTCAGGCTGCGGGGGTCCGGGACGGCGGCCACCAACATGTGCCTGGTGGCCTCGGGGGCGGTGGAGGCCTTCTTCGAGATCGGCATCCACTGCTGGGACGTGGCAGCCGGGGCCGTCATCGTGACGGAGGCCGGGGGCGTGCTGATGGACGTGGACGGTGAGCTCCGAGCTCTTACTAACGGAAAACAGAGCGCAAAACACTTTGTTTTTTCCTGTCCTGTTTCTGTCCGGTTTATTGTCTGAAGAATGTTGTTTGTTGTCTATTACATGGAGATTAGCCTCTCTGAGCTGATCTTAATTACATCATTTTCATTCCGTTTTTCTTTCTCCAAAACCCAACGGGAAATGCAATTGTTAGGTTTTACTTGCACACTAACAAATGCACATTATGCGCAACACATGCAAGTTAACCAAAATTGGTGATAATTAGATACTTAATTGTACGTAAACGCTATCCACATGAGCTAGCTACCTCTACTTCTGAAACAGGCGGGGTTCTTGTGATTGTGTCACCAAGTCCATTCTGACCAATCAAAACACAGCCCAGGTGGGCGGACGTAGCTTTTTGACCAATAACAACACAGTTCGGGGCCTGATTTTCAGAGGGTTCGCAGGTGGGCAGGTGGGAAGGTTACCACCACTGTCGGCCAATCAAATCCTCCCAGTATGTTATGCATGTAACGCATTTTTGATGTTTCAATGGCGTTTTTTTTCCGTGGACCCGCAGGCGGGCCGTTCGACCTGATGTCTCGGCGGATGATGTCGGCGAACAACCAGACCATCGC
>CM051020.1:14567521-14577521 GCA_027704905.1 Muraenolepis orangiensis
ACACACACACACACACACACACACACACACACAAACACACACACACACACACCCTCCCCCCCCCCCCCCCCCCGAAAGGGAAAAGAAATAAGATAGAGAGAAAGCGGAAATAAATCAACATAATTCGACGGCAGGCAGCCTATTGCACGGAAGAATGCGCTTTTACTCTGAAGGCGTGTTGGCTAATTTGAGTCAGAAGCGGTAAGTAGCTGTAATGGGATGGGCACCAGGTTCCCGATGATTCCTGGTCCTGTAATCAGAGAGTGAAATGGTGTTGAATAATATCCCAGCCTAAAGGGGGCGGGGCCACACATCGACACACGACTGGAGGACATCCAACGTGAATGTCATGAAGTGAATTGTTGTGTTTAGATGGGAAAGTTGGCTGGTTATTGTGAAGCATCGATCACATCACATAATGGACACACAATACATAGAAATACATTATGATATTATGCTATGAGTATGCTGTATAAATAGACACTGACAAGATCATTTTCCCCCCCTGGTTTTTCTCAGCACTGACTGGGGGGCGTGGCCTACCATGGTAATGAGCAAGATTGCGCGTGTCTTGATCTGCTGCCGATGGGTGTGGGGTCACAGCTCATAGCCCCGCCCACTCTACACCCGCTCTCAAGGAAGGAGGTAATGATTTAAAAAAGTCTATAGATTGACTAATAAATAATATATTGTACTTGAAGCATGCACAGCGAAGCCAACAAGACCCTAATTAACCCATCGTCTGGTGCAAATCAGGGACATTAGGACCCAGGGGGGGGGGGGGGGTGCATTTTAAATATTTATAAATGAGGTTTCCAAGCTCTGCTTCATGAATATGGAACATGGGTACACCTGGAGTTTCCGAGAGTAAACCATAAATATAAATACTTATATATACCACAACCATGGTGGAAGTAGTCAAAGGAAATAAAGCTCATATAAATAGTAGCCAATGAGAATACAGCCGGTAGTAATAGCCAATTGGGATGGAGCCAAAAGTAGTAGGCATTATTAGAAGTAGCCAAGTGGCTACAACCAGTAGAAGTAGTAGCCAATGAGGATAAAGCCAGTAGCAGTAGTAGCTAATGGGGATAGTGCCAGTAGCAGTAGTAGCCAATGGGGATAGTGCCAGTAGCAGTAGTAGCCAATGGGGATAGTGCCAGTAGAAGTAGTAGCCAATGGTAATAGATCCAGTAGAAGTAGTAGCCAATGAGGATAAAGCCAGTAGAAGTAGTAGCCAATGGTAATAGTGCCAGTAGAAGTAGTAGCCAATGGTAATAGTGCCAGTAGAAGTAGTAGCCAATGGGGATAGTGCCAGTAGAAGTAGTAGCCAATGGGGATAGTGCCAGTAGAAGTAGTAGCCAATGGTAATAGTGCCAGTAGAAGTAGTAGCCAATGGGGATAGTGCCAGTAGAAGTAGTAGCCAATGGTAATAGTGCCAGTAGAAGTAGTAGCCAATGGGGATAGTGCCAGTAGAAGTAGTAGCCAATGGTGATAGTGCCAGTATAAGTAGTAGCCAATGGATTCAAGATTCAAGAGACTTTATTTATCCCGAGGGAAATTAAGATGCAACAGTTGAAACAGGGGGAATAAATGCACACACAATATACTAATACCTAAAAACTAAATAACAACAAACTAAACTAAACTAAACTAGTATAAACAACATATAACTAAATGAAATCTAAATTAAATGAAATCTAAATGTATTGACAGATGAATTGCACAATTTACAGTATTATTACAGTAATACGTAGGTATATACAATATACAACAATACGTATAATGCAAATTGGCAGTAATAAAATACTAATAAATAACTCAGATGAATACTGAAAAAGTGACATGTGAAAAGTGAAAAGTGAAATTGAATTTACAGTGCGAAAATACAGTGAAAGGATTTACAGTGCGTTGACCAAACAATAATAACACAGTGTGTTGACCTCAGGTCACTGAGTCTCCACTGTCCCTCTCACGACCCGAGGTAGATGAGTTAAAGAGTCTGATGGCCACAGGAAGAAAGGACTTCCTGTGGCGTTCTGTGGTACACCTGGGTGGAATGAGTCTGTTGCTGAAGGTGCTTCTGTATGAGGTCAGCACCTGATGGAGAGGGTGAGAGTTGTTGTCAAGGATACTACGCAGCTTGCGCAGCATCCTCCTCTCAGACACCACCAACAAGGAGTCCAGCTGGACCCCCAGGACAGCGCCAGCCTTCCTGACGATCCTGCTGATCTTGTTGGCGTCTGCTGACCTCAACCTGCTTCCCTAGCACACGACACCGAAGAAGATGGCACTGGCTACCACCGACTGGTAGAACATCCACAGCATCGTGTTACAAACGTTGAAGGACCGGATCCTCCGCAGGAAGTAGAGACGGCTCTGGCCCTTCTTGTACACAGCCTCAGAGTTCTTGGCCCAGACCAGTTTGTTGTCCAGGTGAACTCCCAGGTATTTATATTCCTGAACAACTTCTGCGGACACACCCTTGATGGAAATGGGTGTGGGGGTAGATTTCCTCCTGCGGAAGTCTACCACCATCTCCTTCGTCTTGTCTGTGTTGAGCTGCATGTGGTTCAGCTCACACCACTCAACGAAGGAGTCCACGACGCCCCTGTACTCCTCATCGTTTCCCTCGCTGACACAACCAACAACTGCAGAGTCGGAGATAAAGCCAGTAGAAGTAGTAGCCAATGGTAATAGTGCCAGTAGAAGTAGTAGCCAATGGGGATAGTGCCAGTAGAAGTAGTAGCCAATGGGGATAGTGCCAGTAGAAGTAGTAGCCAATGGAGATAAAGCCAGTAGAAGTAGTAGCCAATGGTAATAGTGCCAGTAGAAGTAGTAGCCAATGGGGATAGTGCCAGTAGAAGTAATAGCCAATGGAGATAAAGCTAGTAGAAGTAGTAGCCAATAAGGATAGTGCCAGTAGCAGTAGTAGCCAATGGGGGCAGAGCAGCCTAGTTTAGGACGAGGCGGCTCTCGTCCGAGGGCAACAACGGGGGTCAACAGGATGTGGGCGTTGTCTAACCGGTCGGCCATTCGTACGTCGGATCCCCGGTGCTGTTGCTTAGCTACGATGCGCTCCTCATGAATTCTAATTGGTCCACTATCTTCCCCCCCTGGATTCACATGCTCTCTGTGGTTAACCTCTGGTTCTTCATCAGACGCCGTCCGGTCATTCCGGACTTCTCGACTTCCCCGTCGAGATGATGGTTGCGGTGTGCGTGCAAGCGGAGCGGGAGGAAGCAGCGTGGGCGGCCCCCACGCTGCTTCCTCCCTCCCGGTCAGAGGTCATGTGATCTAACCGCTCTGTTGTTGTAGCTCATCAGCGAGGTGCTTGTTATTTCCCGGCGAACGCGATAATTCATAATTCGCCCGCTCTCCTCTCCTCCCACTCAACGCTGAGATACACAAAATATAGAAAAGCTCTGATGCCTCCTGAAAGGTGGGATCTCCCCCCTGGGAAGGGGGTGAGGAGGGGGAGGAGGGGGAGGAGGGGGAGGTTCCTGGTGATTAGGGGAGAGCCGGACTCCCACGGAGTCTGCGCTTTGTAATGAAGTCCCCCGCCCCTATGAGCGAGGCTGATATGAGGCTAATTGGCCCTGGGGTGGTGTTTACCATAGAGGAGGGTCCACTGGGAAAGACAGAACAACACCACCCACACCTCCACCATTACCACCACCACCTCCATCATCACCACCATCACCTCCATCACCACCACCACCACCACCACTACCACCTCAGCCACCACCAACACCACACCCATCACCACCACCACCTCTACCACCACCACCACCACCTCCATGACCACAACCAACACCACCGCCACCGCCTCTACAACCTCTACCACCACCACCACCACCACCTCCATCACCACCATCACCACCACCACCACCACCACCATCACCAACACCACCACCACCACCATCACCACCACCACCACCCACAGCAGGAAACAGGGTTCCCACCCATTCCTCCACCATAGTATTCTTCCAGCCCTGGAGCCACCACTCTCCCTCAGCCCGGTTGGGTACTGGACAGACACCACTGTGGACCCCAGAGAGATCCACAAATGAGCCTTCCTTACGTCAATTAAAAGTGATGCATTCTGGCCTTTTGCTTTTCTGGTCACTCTTTTCTGTGCATTATTTCCTCCAGAGCCGGGATAAGAAACGTCATCTCCTTTGTGATTGGCCCACGTCGGCGATAAGTGACTTTTAACGAAGACAAAGCACGATTTCATTCCATCTTATCGGGAAAATGTTTCTGCCGCTCTGCCCGCTGTTGATACAACTCAAGGGGGTTGTACGGGAAACTCTATGGCACACAGGAAGTGATGAGCTGGACTTCCTCTTTGCTGGATTCTGTCGGGGGGGGGAGGACGGACGACTATTACAGGGCTGCTCAGTGATTGGTTCAGGCCTGTCACTGCTCAGAGATAGTCCCGCCTCCTCAAAGTAGTTCATTGGCTGAGAATAGGCCAATCAATTTGATCATAAGGACCGCTGGGAAAAATTCTAATGTTTAGGTAGGAGACACACACACACACACACACACACACACACACACACACACACACACACACACACAATAATGCTATGCAGAAAAGGGATGCAACGTCACATCCCAATTTAAATCCTGGTATACATGGTTGTAAAGACTAGAGTTAATTACTTAATTACAACGTTAGTCTGGTATCCCCGCAGGTGGAATATAATCAGTCAACAATTGAGTGGAAGACTTTCACTCAAAGAGACTTCAGGTGAGTCCAGACACTAAGGAGCAGGTAGGACGGCCTAGGGCGACATCCTGGTCAACGGGGACCCAGAACCATCTCTACTGGCAGTTTCACACATTCCCAAGTCACAACAACACTGTCCTCCTCCCCCTCCTCCCCCTCCTCCCCCTCCTCCCTCTCCTCCCCTCCTCCCTCTCCTCCCTCTCCTCCCCTCCTCCCCTCCTCCCTCTCCTCCCCCTCCTCCTCTCCTCCCCTCCTCCCCTCCTCCCATGTTAAACCTTAGCACAGCCATGTGAGCCAAGGCCAGGGGGATAACAAGCATGTTGTGCGTACCCATCGCCGGGACACCTCTCAGAAACCCGGGGGATTGTGACCACAACCAGACGAATAATCCCTCTCACCACAAGCACCATCACCACCACCACCACCACCACCACCGCAAGCACCATCACCACCACCACCTTCACCACCACCCTCACCATCACCGCAAGCACCATCACCCACCACACCACCACCGCAAGCACCATCACCACCACCACCACCACCACCACTGCAAGCACCATCACCATCACCACCTTCACCACCACCACCACCATCACCGCAAGCACCATCACCATCACCACCATCACCACCTCCACCACCATCACCACCACCGCCACCACCACCACCACCACCACCACCACCACCACCGCAAGCACCATCACCACCACCGACCACCACTGCAAGCACCATCACCATCACCGCAAGCACCATCACCATCACCACCTCCACCACCATCACCACCGCCACCACCACCACCATTGTACCATGTATTCACCACCGTGTATTCTTCTTCTTCTTCTCTCTTTAAAGCGCGGTCTCTAGGTTGTTTGTTTGTTTGGTTGTTTGTTGTTGATGTTGTTGCCGCGGCGATGCCCCCAATTAGGCAGTAGATGATTATGGATCGCCGCCGCTCAGCACTGACGGCTAATCTCATCGGCGATGGCGGCGATGGCAGTCGTTAGCGAGAGGACGGAGGGAGAAACATGGTCATCACTGCGCCGTGTTCCTCGATGCTAATGCGGGGCCCGCTGGGCTAGCGGCAGCAGCTACCGCTGGGCTAGCACGGTGTAATTCATTGCGGTGGAGCCGTTCATTTCTCACTGTCGTCGTTGGCCTAATGTAAAGGGATAGATGTGTCATGTGACCGCACGGACCGGCGAGCAACAGCACGGCGACCCTCACCCCCCCCCGATGGGAACTCGTCTGTTGATAATTGATGACGGCGTTTATTTAAGTCTGAATCACCCTCTCTCTCTCTCTCCCTCTTGCTCCCTCTGTCTTCCTCTGTCTCTCTCTCTCTCTCCCTCTCTCTCTCTCTTTCTCTCCCCTGTACCTCTCTCTGTTTCGCTCTCTCTCTTTCTCTCTCCCCCTCTCCCTCTCTCTCTCTCTCATCCCTCTTTCTCTTCCTCTCTCTTCCGTGCTCTCTCTCTCTCTCTCTCTCTCTCTCTCTCTCTCTCTCTCTCTCTCTCTCTCTCTCTCTCTCTCTCTCTCTCTCTCTCTCTCTCTCTCCGACTTACTGAAGCTACTGTGTAAGATGACGACGTAAAAGTAAAAGTTCCAAGACTCTAGACTCTAGGCTCACATGAGAGAAAAACCGGTCTTTTACTTTGTTAACGAAGAGGAAGGAGTAAACGAAACTGACGCAAATCTGTAAAATAAAAGAGAACATTTCAAAGCGAGACTCGTGTCTCACATGCAAGGACCCCCCCCCCCCCCCCCCCTCCTCACTTTTAAATTCTTAATAAACAGGTAAATAAACCTTAAGCCTTGAAGATGTCCCGTTGGGACCGGTGTCACTGCGGGTAAACATGGAATATAGTGGCCTAGATATAAATATCACACCAACAAAAACAAACATCACGGACCACCAAAGAGTCCCTCCTGCGATGAAGCCCCCCCTGCAGGACCCTCGGGTCTCTCTCAACTCACCGTAATTATCAGCCGAGGTGAGCTAACGTCGTCACACCGGTCACACCGCTGCCTTCTAATGGATAATTATCACCAGAAGGTAATGAGCAGCCCTCTCTCTCTCTCTCTCTCTCTCTCTCTCTCTCTCTCTCTCTCTCTCTCTCTCTCTCTCTCTCTCTCTCTCTCCCCCCACTCTCCCCACTCTCTCTCTCGCTCTCTCTCCCTCTCTCTCTCTCTCTCTCTCTCTCTCTCCCCACTCTCTCCCGCTCTCTCTCTTCAAACATTTGTTCTTTGACAAACTTGCTGATGATGAAAGCGTTGTGTGGCGGGCCGACCCGGCGGGCGTGTGCGTGTGGCGGGCCGACCCGGCGGGCGTGTGCGTGTGGCGGGCCGACCCGGCGGGCGTGTGCGTGTGGCGGGCCGACCCGGCGGGCGTGTGCGTGTGGCGGGCCGACCCGGCGGGCGTGTGCGTGTGGCGGGCCGACCCGGCGGGCGTGTGCGTGTGGCGGGCCGACCCGGCGGGCGTGTGCGTGTGGCGGGCCGACCCGGCGGGCGTGTGTGTGTGGCGGGCCGACCCGGCGGGCGTGTGTGTGTGGCGGGCCGACCCGGCGGGCGTGTGCGTGTGGCGGGCCGACCCGGCGGGCGTGTGTGTGTGGCGAGACTGACCCACCGAGGACAGAAAGCCAATCAAAGCGCCGCTGGTCCGGGGGTCATTATTTCACACTGGGAAGCCGCTCTTCCCCGAGATCCCAACTCTGCGGTTCTCCGCTCTGAGGTCCGGGGATCTGTGAAGTGAAAGCGTTGCGTTTGAACGGGACAACTCTCTCTCTTTTCTTCATTGCTCGGTTGTGGACCGTCGTCTCACTAATCAGGACATTTACGCCACCGACCCTGAACAATGAAAAAGATGATTAAATCATTAACGACTGAAGGGTGCTCCGTCTGTTCTCCGGGGTCGCTCGTCATCGCCGGGTGATGTGGGGACTTCTCCGGTGGACGATATATATATAAACGCTTTTAATTTGAAATCAAATGGAGCAACCCGGGGTCACGGCAAGGCAAGGGCGCGGTCAAGGTAAACACGTACACTCAGGGTCTTATTTAAGGTCAGATAAACTGAAAGTGACGCAGAGATTAATTAAAATAGGGGGATAGGTTAGTGTAGTGGCTAGGGTGTTCTGGTGTTGAACGCCCCCACAATGGCTGCCGTCCACCTGTCTGTGAATACGACTCACTGGCTTAAGTACTCCACTCAGAAATCATTCTCCAGACATCGCCATGGAGTCTGTGTCGCCGTTCATTAATAACAAGATTAGTTCAATTGAGCTTTGTTATTCATATCTCTCCATCATTGTGACAGAGCGATATGTAGCACACACACAACCATGTAGATGACCACACCGATGATCCTTCTGCTTCTTAATCAGATCTCTGGAGAGATATACCCTTCATGTCCTCCCGTGTGGGAAAGAAGATGTTCTTTTGTATGTTCAAAATGCATGTTCTACAAATAAAAATGTCTAATGGCCACCAAAACACCACAACATCACACAAAACGGTTGAGTGTGGTTCACTTTTCGTTGTACACTTAAAATTGTAACACAAAACAAACACAAAATAATAAAACCTTGTTGTTTGTTGTTTGTTGTTGTTCAAAAATCAATTCCTTGCCATCACCGGGCCCAATTTCTGCCAATCAGAAACAACCGGTTGTATGGGAGTGACATCGCCGGGCACAATTTCAGCCAATCAAAAAGAAACAGACTCATGGCAAGCGACATCGGCCAATTGGCCGACGGCACACCGACGGCCAATTACGTTTCACGACCACAGTAACCAGTGTGTGACCAGAGGGGGCGCTGTCCACCCCTCTGGTTTCTGTTCTTAAAAAAAACATCAGGTCATATAATCCTATATTCCCACACACACACACGACATCCACTCCTCACACACACGCACGCCGCGCACGCACGCACGCGCGCACGCACGCACGCACGCACGCACGCACGCACGCACGCACGCACGCACGCACACACGCACACACACACACACACGCACACACACACACACACACACACACACACACACTCATACACACACACGCAACAACAACAATCACAAAGTGAGGCAGGTAGCTGCAACTCTTCAGTCAAAACTTTCTGCACGGCTCATTTGCCGAAGCTAGGTTAAGCTTATGTAAAAGAGATGCATCGCCGGTACTTTGGGAGGCTTGTCCCCCTCCCCCGCCCCCGCCTCCCCCGCCTCCCCCCGCCTCCTCTCGCCTCGCCATCCCTAGCCTCGCCTCCCCTCCCCTCCCCTTGCCTCCGACAGGACGGAGTGACAGCTGTGTAAATGCGCGTTGTCGTTAGCACACACGCGGCGCCGCTTTAATCGCGCCAACAAAGGAGCAGCAAGTGGCCGCGCAGGAGTGAGATATTCAAATTACAGGGGTGGGGGGGGGGGGGGGGGGTGCCGAGGGGGGATGCCGAGGGGGAGGCGGGGCTACGCCCGCAAACAACAACATCAAAAGAACAGGTGACGGCAGCAGCGGCGCCCTGGGGGGGGGGGGGGGGGGGGGGGGGAGGATGGGGGCATGGGGAGGGAGTGGGGGGGACGAGGATGGAGGAAGAAGGAGTGGGAGGGGGAGTTAGTGTTAATCAGCTTCATTTCCGAAAGTGATTCGGAAATGAGAGAAGAAGAAGAAGGGCAGGGTGGGAGGAGACGCAGGAAGTGGTGAGCGCGGTTTGGAAGCGCGGGAGGGAGGCGGGAGGGAAGTCGGTAGCGCAGCGCAGCGGTTGAAGCGTTCTGGGGCTCACGGAAGACTCTGGATGACGACAACATTACAGCGCTTTACTACTCGTTGTTGACGTTCACTTGCGTGAGCTACGATGACCCAGTTGACACAGGGAACACACAGGGAAACTGAATAACACAGGCAGGATAACTTTAGTTAAGACTAACAGGACTGTTTAAGTTAAGCTAGGACGGGTTGCTGGGGGTAATGTTTGCGATGCAGTTTGACCAATGGTTGCGTGCAGGACTTAAGTTGTAGCCTACATGACCGACCAATGGTGGCATGCGAGAAATGTCAAACTAATGTAAAGTGATGCGATGTTAGGAAGCAAAGGCCAAATCCTGGACATCTTTGTCGATTTAGAAATATGGACGCATTTTAGGTCCCAAAAAGAGGAGACATGTCAAGGAAAAAGAGGACATTAATCAGTGTTGTGCAGCGGTGCAGCGGGCGAGTAGACTAACCCCAGCCAAGAAAGGTTCCGGGTTTGAATCCCAATGCAGTCTACTTGGGAGCATCGT
>CM051020.1:14582521-14642521 GCA_027704905.1 Muraenolepis orangiensis
GTAGGCATCCTATAACAGGGCACCCTCTAACCCAGTGGTTCCCAAGCTTTTAGTCAGACGACCCACATTTAGAAATATTTTTTACAGCGACCCATGACAATTTTAATAAATCTCCATTGTACATGCAATCAAGACAAGCCAAAAAAACGGTATATTCTACAGGATCTGGCTCCAGTTGGGCTCGCTGGAGGAGAGAGCAACACGCATCACAAGAACCAGGCGCCGCGTTCAGTCTGTTTCTTTGTTTCATCTTCATAGTGGTTCGATTATCACCAAAATTTGGAATATCGGTAAAGTGACCGGATCAGCTGTAAAAGTAGCTTAGGTTTCCCTTTTTACTTTATTTTTGTTCACTTCTTTATAGCACCTTGCTGCGCAGTAAATTCATGTGTTAGAATTCTGGTGGATCGATCATTTTGGGCTCCTACATTGTTTTACTTTATTTCGGGTGGGTAAAATTGTTCAAAAGATGTGTGTGTGTGTGTAATCTTCTCACTCAATGACTGCAGCGCTTTGATTGGTTGAGTAGTGTCCGGTGACGTGTCGTAAAGGCTAGAAATGATGCGCCGGATAAAATACAATAATTATTGGTGCAATTTCAGACCGTGGAAAACCACTCACCTGGCTACATGCCAGCTGATATAAGCAGACATATATTTATACAGTAGCCTATGTAAATAAATTATTAGCAAGTGTTTCCTAACCCCTACCTGCAGTATCCTAGAGCAAGATGTCCCCTAACCCCTACCTGTAGTATCCTAGAGCAAGATGTCCCCTAACCCCTACCTGTAGGGTCCTAGAGCAAGATGTCCCCTAACCCCTACCTGTAGGGTCCTAGAGCAAGATGTCCCCTAACCCCTACCTGTAGGGTCCTAGAGCAAGATGTCCCCTAACCCCTACCTGTAGGGTCCTAGAGCAAGATGTCTCCTAACCCCTACCTGTAGGGTCCTAGAGCAAGATGTCCCCTAACCCCTACCTGTAGCATCCTAGAGCAAGATGTCCCAAATGATCCTTAATGACACAGATATGAAATCACTGTAAGTCACTTTGGATAAAGTGTCTGGTTTTAATATTTTTAAATTATTAGCAGTTTCACTCACAAAATAATATTTTTTAGTGTCAAATGGATTACTTTGAATGTAATCTTTTATCGGATTATATGTATTGAGTATAACAAATTATAAATTAAATGCATATAATATAATACAATTATTATAATATTTGGCTTTGGGGTATTTTCCATATATTTTTTCAAAACAACTACTCAACTACTAAATTATTAATTTAGTATTCGTAATCATACTAATTTAAAATCATATTATTATTTTACTCAATTCAGAGGGCTCATCCGAGATCGTCTTACATCCATCCGTGTATTTTAGAAGTCGCATGAAGCGAGGTGAGAGCCATGATTAAAGTCGGCTCTCAGATCCGCTTCCGACGGAACCCTCCGGAGTCTCCGAAGACCCGCTCTCTGTTCTGCCTCTCCGAGGACGGGGAGAGATGTGCAGGTACTGATAGCATTTGTGACATTACAAGTATATTGAACCTATCACAGCCAGATATGCTAATCTTATGCAAATGAGTCGGCAGATTGGCCTCGGGAGGGAAGGGGTGGTTGGTTGTGGGGGGGGGCGGTGCTCATTTGCATATTCATGAGGTTGGAGTTCTCAAAAGGTGCGTCGAAATTCCAAAGCACCGTTTGGTGTTTTTTTCGCCGGGAATATAAAAGTTTTTTTTGTGAAAAAAGATAAAAGATAAAAGAAAGTTATTATTTCATTAAGAACAATTCCGTGGGGTTGAAGAACAGCTTAAGAGGTTGGTTAAGTCAGTTTTTTTATCATTTTCTTTTTATTGTCTATCTTCATTTAGCCAATCAAGCTAGCGCCATATTTAATTTTGCGTGAAATGCATAAAATGTCTCGGCGGCTATTATGTTTTTTAAAGGAAGACAAATGTGGCCGCCGCTTAATGTCGGTTCTAACGGTAACTTTGTACAAAATGATGAACTGTTTAATATCCTACATACGGTACGCCACTAGGAAGTTCTTATTACTTGTTATTGTGTAACGGTGCGAGTGAGGGGAGGTTGTTGCAGTAATGATGAGGTGTGTGTGTGTGTGTGTGTGTGTGTGGATGTGCGTCTGCTTGTGTGTGTGTGTGTGTGTGTGTGTGTGTGTGTGTGTGTGTGTGTGTTTTGTTATTGTACTATTGGCCACTGATTGTGGCAACAATAGGCCCTATACAATCTTCTCCAAAAACGCATAAATTATCTTCAAAGTGCGGCCAACGCTATCTGAACCTGCACACATATTCTCCACATATTTACTGTTATATTATATTTACTTCTGTTAAAGCATCTGTTACCTACAAATGTTTGCGTTTGGCTCGCGTTTGCGGTCGGAGGTGAACAGCAAGCAAGTGTCTTTCATCACAGAAAGACGCTGCGGTACATACACTCACAGACAGTAATCCTTAATTAATTCACACACACGGACACGCACACAGACACACACACACAGACACACACACAGACACACACACACACACACACACACACAGACACGCACACGCACATGGACAAACACACACACACACACATGGACACACACGGACACACAAACACACACACACGGACACACACGTACAAACACGGACACACAAGTACACACACGTACACAGAGACACACACACACACACACACACACACGGACACACACGTACACACAGAGACACACACACACACACGGACACACACGTACACACAGAGACACACACACACACACAAGCGCACACACACACTCACACACACATGCTCAGGCATACTGTCTACAGGGCACAGGGAAGCTTGCCAGTCGCCTCGTTATCCGCAACGCTTTGGAGAGGGAAATGAATATGATTAATATTAATGCCTGAAGCGGAGGATTGCTAACTAGCACCGGCAGCTAGTCAACATGCGCTAGCAGCACCCGCCCTGACCGCTGGAGCAGGGCTAGCCTGACGGAGGAAGGCTGGCACCGCATCACCGCATCACTGCCCGGGGGTGAGGGTGCCCGGGTGGTGTGTGTGTGTGTGTGTGTGTGTTTTGGGGGGGGTGGTGGGGGGAGGAGGAGGCGGAGGCGGAGAGGGTGAGGTGGAGGGGTGGTAGAGGGGTGGGGGTGGAGATGGTGGTGGTGGTGGTGGAGGGAGGAGGCAGAGGTGGAGATGGTGAGGTGGAGGGGTGGTAGAGGGGTGGGGGTGGAGATGGTGGTGGTGGTGGTGGAGGGAGGAGGCAGAGGTGGAGATGGTGAGGTGGTAGAGGGGTGGGGGTGGAGATGGTGGTGGTGGTGGTGGAGGGAGGAGGCAGAGGCGGAGATGGTGAGGTGGAGGGATGGTACCAGGGTGGGGGTGGAAATGGTGGTGGTGGAGAGAGGAGGCAGAGGCGGAGAGGGTGAGGTGGAGGGGTGGTAGAGGGGTGGGGGTGGAGATGGTGGTGGTGATGGGGGTGCAGGGGACTGGGAGGATGACAGTGGGTAGGGTGGTGGAGGTAGGGCGGTGGGTGGAGGTAGAGTGGTGGGTGGAGGTAGGGCGGTGGGTGGAGGTAGGGCGGTGGGTGGAGGTAGGGCAGTGGGTAGCGGTAGGGTGGTGGAGGTAGGGCTGTGGGTGGAGGTAGGGCAGTGGGTGGAGGTTGGGTGGTGGAGGTAGGGCAGTGGGTGGAGGTAGGGTGGTGGAGGTAGGTGGGAGGTAGGGCGGTGGGTGGAGGTAGGGCAGTGGGTGGAGGTAGGGTGGTGGAGGTAGGGTGGTGGAGGTAGGGTGGTGGGTGGAGGTAGGGCAGTGGGTGGAGGTAGGGTGGTAGAGGTAGGGTGGTGGAGGTAGGGCGGTGGGTGGTGGAGGTAGGGTGGTGGAGGTTGGGTGGTGGAGGTAGGGCAGTGGGTGGAGGTAGGGTGGTGGAGGTAGGGTGGTGGGTGGAGGTAGGGCAGTGGGTGGAGGTAGGGTGGTAGAGGTAGGGTGGTGGAGGTAGGGCGGTGGGTGGTGGAGGTAGGGTGGTGGAGGTTGGGTGGTGGAGGTAGGGCAGTGGGTGGAGGTAGGGTGGTGGAGGAAAGGCGGTGGGCGTGTGCCCAACAACAGATGTGTGTATAAAATATAAAGCCGAGGATTCTGAGGAGAGACGGGGTGCTGCCCTGAAGCAGTACATCATCTTTTCAATGAACACAGCCCACACACACACACACACACACACACACATGCACACACACTAACACGCTAACACACACACACACATGCACACACACTAACACGCTAACACACACCACCCGTTCCCTGCCAGTCAACTCATGTGAAACGGCTGCTATTTCCTCTGACTGTTGCTCCCTAGCGAAGGCGACGAGGACGCTAGGAGGAAAATAAAGGAATCAACAAAGAAAGATTTGTGTTCATCTCCTTGTCTTTCTTTGTTCTCGTCTTCCGTCCGTCCGTCCTTCCTTCCTTCCTTCCTTCCTTCCTTCCTTCCTTCCTGTTTCCTCTGTCTTTTCCTTTTATCTCCTCCAGCTCTTTCACTCTTGCCTTCCTGACCTCACGTTCATGTCAGACTTTTTATTTTTATCCACTCTGACATAAATCTAAAACGTTAAACCGGTTAATTTGCCACCCGGTCCTCCTCCAGCTTACCAATAATGGTTATTTTATATTGGAGTGTTTCTGTAGTTGTTCTGGCTCCTCGCCTCCTCCTACATGCCGTGTCTCCGGGACACCCTTTGGCAGCCATGTTGGCTCCTGTGTGGGCGTCTCTGTTTGACTCTGGTTTCTCTCCTCGCTGTAAGACTAGCGTCGGGGCAGTTAGGCTAACTCAAAAGAAACATAACAACCCACAACTGTTTTGGTCCGGCAGGAGCTAATTAGCTAGTGAAATGTGTGTACGTACCTACCATGTGTGTGTGTGTGTGTGTGTGTATGTGTGTGTGTGTGTAATTGGTAGTTTAATAACTAATTACTGACTGCGGTGTGACCTCTTAATGTCATGGCGTGCCTCGCCAACTAGGATCTGGGTCTTCAGAGGACTGGAACGTTCCTTCCATGTCATGAAGAGCTCGGCGAAACACGGTTAGCTTCCCCTCATTCAGCGGCCACGACTTAACAGAAAAATTATATAAACTTTACATCAGCGCCCTTCCGTCTTTACAGAAAGGCCAAAAACTCTAAACCCCCGTCGCAAGCGCGCGACTAGGGTTGCCACCTATCATGCTAAAAAATAAAGGACTCATTGAGAATGAAAAAATTACGAAGGTGGTGTGTGTGCATGTGTGTGTGTGTGTGTGTGAGGTCCCGCCGAGGGTCCAGCAGTCAGCAGGTCTATTTTTCCATCCTTTATTTTCATTCGAGAGCCAACAGCACTGAGCCAGCCAGCCAGCCTTAGGGGTTAGGGGTTAGGGGTTAGCCAGCCAGCCAGCCTTAGGGGTTAGGGGTTAGGGGTTAGCCAGCCAGCCAGCCTTAGGGGTTAGGGGTTAGGGGTTAGCCAGCCAGCCAGCCTTAGGGGTTAGGGGTTAGGATTTAGCCAGCCAGCCAGCCTTAGGGATTAGGGGTTAGGGGTTAGCCAGCCAGCCAGCCATATAACTTTTATCATAGTTATCGTAGAATATTCGGGAAATTTTTCGAGTTTGTTCTATCGCCCAGCGATAGACCCACCTAATTTTACTCAATCATTTTACTGGAGCCCAGCTAAGCTTTTCACACTCTGCAAAGAAGACCCGCCCTACTCTGCCTCAGATTGGCTCTGATCCGGATATTCTTACTCTATCACAAACTGTCTCACTCTTCATGCCGTATACCCTCACCAATCCAAGTCAAGTCAAGTCAAGTCAAGTTTATTGTCACTTCACAGTTTACAGTTTAGTATAAAGCAGTGATGTGAAATTCTTGTGTGCAATACCCGACGACAGACAGCAGTTATAGAATAAGATAAAATAAAAATAGATAAAAATAGATAAAAATAGAATAAAAAATAGAATAAAAAATAGAATAAGGAATATAAAATAAAAATAAAAAATGCAATTTATAAAATGCAAAAATCAGCACAGAAAAGAGCAATATATATATATAAATCAATGTAATAAAATATACATTGTTATATGTTATACGCCCTTGTTCAGCAGCCTGATGGCCTGACTGTGGAAGCTATCTCTAAGCCTATTTGTATGACACTTGATACTGCGGTATCGCCTGCCTGACGGTAATAGTGAGTAAAGTTCGTGGCTGGGGTGGGCAATGTCTTTTATAATTCTTTTGGCCTTGGCCACGCACCGCTGGTTGTAAATGTCCAGGAGGGAGGGGAGCTCACCTCCAACGATATACTGGGCCGTCCGCACCACCCTTTGAAGCGCTCTGCGCTCGAGTGCCGTGCAGTTCCCGTACCAGGCGGTGATACACCCTGTCAGAACACTCTCGATGGTGCCGTTGTAGAATGTTCTCAGGATGCGGGGGCCCATGCTGAATTTCTTCAGACGCCTGAGAAAATACAGGCGTTGTTGGGCCTTTTTCACCACGTGTGTGGTGTGCGTGGACCATGTGAGGTCCTCGGAGATGTGCACGCCGAGGAACTTGAAGCTGCTGACCCTCTCTACTGCAACGCCGTCGATGGAGATAGGGCTGTGCTCTCCCCTCTGCCTCCTGAAGTCCACGATCAGCTCCTTGGTCTTCTTGACGTTGAGGGCGAGGCTGTTCTCCTGGCACCACTGCTCCAGCGATCCGACCTCCTCCCTGTAGGCTGTCTCGTCGTCGCCGGCGATCAGGCCCATCACTGTCGTGTCGTCAGCAAACTTGACGATGACGTTGGAGCTGTGCATAGCCATGCAGTCGTGGGTGTAGAGGGAGTAGAGGAGAGGGCTCAGCACGCATCCCTGGGGGGCTCCCGTGTTGAGGGTCAGTGGCTCTGATGTGGTGCTGCCCATCCTCACCACCTGGCGGCGGTCCGACAGGAGGTTCAGTATCCAGCTGCACATGGATGGGGGTACGCCTAGACCTCTCAGCTTGGTGTCGAGCTTGGCAGGAACTATTGTGTTGAATGCTGAGCTGTAGTCCACAAACAGCATTCGCACATAACAGTTCTTCCCCTCCAGGTGGGAAAGGGCAGTGTGGAGGGCCATGGCAATTGCGTCGTCCGTGGATCTATTTTGACGATATGCAAATTGCCATGGGTCCAGCGTGGTAGGTAACACGGAGCAAATAAAGTCCTTGACCAACCTCTCGAAGCATTTGCTAACGATCGAGGTGAGGGCCACAGGTCTGTAGTCATTCAGGCATGTTACCTTGGTTTGTTTAGGGACAGGCACGATGGTGGATATCTTGAAGACCGCGGGGACAACAGCCTGGGACAGGGAGAGGTTGAAGATGTCTGCAAAGACTCCTGCCAACTGGTCTGCGCATGCTCTGAGGACGCGGCCCGGGATGTCGTCGGGGCCTGCCGCCTTACGGATGTTCAGCCGCTTAAAGGTGCGGCGCACATCCGCCTCCGAGATGCGCAGCTGGCTGGTCTCCCCAGTCGGTGCTGGCTTCGGCGGGCTGCCGTTTACGTCGAACCGAGCAAAAAATGTATTTAGCTCTCCTGGGAGGGAGGTAGAGGAGTTCTCTACACAACTGGTTCTCCCTCTGAAGTTCGTTATCTTCTGCAGCCCCTGCCACATACCCCTCGCATCGTGTTTCTTGAATTTATCTTCCACTCTGTCCTTATACTCCCGCTTGGCAGTGACGATGGTCTTACGGAGGTCGTAACGGGCTCTCGTATATTCCTCCGTATTCCCGGAACCAAAGGCGGCGTTACGCGCATGTAGGGCAGCGCGAACATCGCCGTTAATCCACGGTTTCTGGTTGGGATATATCCGAACCGACTTGGTCGGAACAACGTCATCTATGCACTTCTTGATGAACCCGGTGACCGACGACGCGTACTCGTTGATGTTATTGTCCGAGGCAACTACGCTGCAATCCTGCAGCGTAGAATCTGATTGGTCCGACCAGCATTGGACCTCCCTCACAGCGATCGGTTGCTGCTTCAGTCTCTGCCTATAGGCGGGGAGTAGCTGGATAGAGCGGTGATCTGATTTGCCGAACGGTGGGCGGAGGAGGGCCTTGTAGCCATCACGGAAGGGAGTGTAGCAGTGGTCGAGGATCCGCTCGCCCCGTGTGTTGCTCTTTATGTGTTGGTAGAACTTCGGGAGAACCTTCTTCAGGTTCGCCTTGTTGAAGTCCCCCGCCACGATGAGAGCAGCCTCGGGGTGGGCCGACTCCTGTTCGCTGATAGCCCCGTACAGTTCCTTCAGCGCTGTGTCCGTGTTGGCTTGTGGGGGAATGTAAACAGCGGTCACGGTTACCGCTGTAAACTCCCGAGGTAGCCAGTATGGACGGCACATAAGCATCAGGTACTCCAGGTCCGGGGAACAGAAAGACTTGAGGGGATGTACATGACTTTGGTTGCACCAAGATCTGTTTATCATGAGACATACCCCCCCTCCGCGATCTTTACCGGAGAGAGCCTTTGTTCTGTCCGCCCGGTGTACGGAAAATCCCGTCGGCTCGATAGCTGCGTCGGTAACCCCCTCCGACATCCATGTCTCCGTAAGGCAGATAATACAATTGTCCCTAGTTTCCCGGTGGAATTGAATACGAGCCTGTAGTTCGCTTAACTTATTGTCCAGAGACTGTACATTAGCCAGTAGAATGGTGGGTAGTGGGGGGCGATCGGATCGACATCTCAGCCTGACTAGCACGCCGGCTTGCTTCCCTCGCTTCCTCCGGCGACGCTTGCGCGTAATCGTGCCCAAAATGGACGGAGATAATCCAGCTGTGACTTCGGGCGGGACGTCCGAGTCGAAAGAATGAAAAAACTCCGGTAGGCGGCGAGCGACTGTCGATCTGATCTCCCAAAGTGTGCAAAAGTTATAAGTGAACTTGCTGCTAACATCCTGAACTAAAAAAGTTGCAATAAAAAGAATTGCAACTTTTGAAGGCAACACATGAAGGCACATGAAGGCAACAAGTACTAGCCAATCAGAGGCAGAGTAGGGCAGGTCTTTGCGGAATGCGTGTGGGGGGAAAATACGGAACTCATTGTGTCAAGATTTAATTGTCAAATACGGGACGAATTTTTACGGACGGATGGCCTAGGTGCGACTGATGCGAAGTGTTTGCGCTGTTGTTTTGAAAAGCCGTGATAATTAGTGTTTTTATCGGCGTGTTGTGCACCTTCCCGAGAAAACGTTCAAACCTTCCTTGTTCCCCGAGTCCTCAGAGAATGAATATCGCTCATCAAAGGGTTTCGCCGGCATATTTATAACTTTTATTTTGGTATTCCGGCGCTGTGTTGTGCCTCTCTCTCTCAGAGAGATGAAGGAAGATGGCCGACTATTCCTTACATAAACATAAAAGTATGTTTGAATATACTTCGGAGACTTTAAACTTCATTTGAAAAAAGGCGCAGAGAGCGAAAGAGAGAGAGAGAGAGAGAGAGAGAGAGAGAGAGAGAGAGAGAGAGAGAGAGAGAGAGAGAGAAAAAACGCTCGTTCTCGCACGCTAGGTAGCTAAACGCAAAGGTAGCTAAACGCCATGGTAAGCAGAAACACATGTCCCCGTTTTATCCGGATCCCATCCCATAATATCTCCTGGTGCTTATGACTCATCCTGGCTAAGTGCTACGGACGACACGCCTTATATTTAGCTGTGTGATTGATCAGCCACTAAAAAGGACAATTTCGCCAACCGATCGTGTGAATTTAACTCCACCCCTAAGCTTGGGAACATTAGGTGCGTGTGTTTGTGTGTGTGTGTGTGTGTGTGTGTGTGTGTGTGTGTGTGTGTGTGTGTGTGTGTGTGTGTGTGTGCATGTTTTTGGAGGCTGATCCATCCCTTACAGTTCAATATATTTACCGCGGTCGGTCCCTGTAAAGCAAATAAAAAAGGCGGGAGATGGATTGCGTCTGAATTCAGTGTTGAATCATATAAATAAGACGCCTCCACCGGTCCCAGAGGCCCGCAGGTTCGATACCCAACCGTGCAACACCGCTCCGTTCAGAGTAAGTCACCACATGGAACCTCAGGACAAGAGAGAGAGAGAGAGAGAGAGAGAGAGAGAGAGAGAGAGAGAGAGAGAGAGAGAGAGAGAGAGAGAGAGAGAGAGAGAGAGAGAGAGAGAGAGAGAGAGAGAGAGGGAAAGAGAGCGAGAAAGAGAGAGAGAGAGAGAGAGAGAGAGAGAGAGAGAGAGAGAGAGAGAGAGAGGGAGAGAAAGAGAAAGAGAAAGAGAAAAAAGTGAGAGCGGGAGAGAGAGAGAGAGAGAGAGAGAGAGAGAGAGAGAGAGAGAGAGAGAGAGAGAGAGAGAGAGAGAGAGAGAGAGTCCCAGTGCCCAGTGTAAAAAAGTGAGAGCGGGAGAGAGAGAGAGAGAGAGAGAGAGAGAGAGAGAGAGAGAGAGAGAAAGAGAGAGAGAGAGAGAGAGAGAGTCCCAGTGTAAAATAAAATAAATGACAGGGGTGAAATATGCAATATTAGTTGGGGAAGACATCGCCCGAGGGAGGGAAAGAAAGATGGGGGGAGGCGGTGGGGGAGGCAGGCGGGGGGGGGGCGGGTTATAGGATGTTACGGAGGATGATTTAGTAGCTAACCCCGGGACGTGGCGTGGCGTTGGGGGGAGGTCATGTACATATCCATTTATGTAATTAACTGGGAGTGGTCCCCACCGCTTAATAACAGCCTCCCCCTCTCCCTCTCCTCCCCCCCCTACTGGGACCCCCACCCCACTAAATCACAAGGGCCCCCAACAAGCGCTGGAACAGGACGCAAATGGGCCGGGGGCCCATTTGCGTCCTGTTCCAGCGCTTGTTGGGCACCTCATAGAGAGACACCAGGGGTGACCTCGGCCCTCGGCCCCCCCCTGGGTCCTCCGCTGACCCCCACCCCCCTCCCCCCCCCCCCTCCAGCTCCATCCTCTCCATCGCTCACACACCAGCGCTATACATTAACCTCCCCTTCTCGGGCTACATCAACACGCGGACAGAGGGGCTGTTGGGCTGTAATTGGCTGCTGGATGGATGGATGTGTGGTTTTAATACATCTAACGCCGGCAGGGAGGGAGGCAGGGAGGGAGGGAGGGAGGGAGGGAGGCAGGAGTTGGTGGAGAATGGGCGGGACCTCATACTCCCCTCCTTTCCCCCTCCCCTCTCCTCCTCTCCTCTCCTCTCCTTTTCTTTCCTGTCCTCTCCGCTCCTTTCTCCTCCTCTCCTTTTCCTCTTCAGTCCACCCTTGCCCTTTCTCCTCTTCTTTCCTCCCTCTCCCCTCCTCTCCTCTCTTCTCTTCCACTCTCCTATCCTTGTCTCCTCCTCTCCTCTCTCCTCCTCTCCTCTCCACTTCCTCTACTGTCTCCTTTTCTCCTCTCCCTTTTGCCTCTCCTCTCCTCTCCTCTCCTCTCCTCTCCTCTCCTCTCTCTCCTCTCCTCTCCTCTCTCTCCTCTCCTCTCCTCTCCTCCTCCTCCTCTCCTCTCCTCCTCCTCTCCTCCCTTCTCGTCTCCTCTCTTCTCCTCTCCTCTCCTCCCCCTCTTCTTTCCTCCCTTCCCCTCCAGACACACAGTGCGGTCAGGAGGTTATAGGCATGTGTAAAAGATGGTGTAAATAATGGTCTAGAATCGCGGTGCCCGTGTGTCATTGTAGCAGTGTCCTCATGGCATCATGGTCATGGTCATCACGGTGGTTGTCAGGGCGGTGAAGTTCTTGTTTTTAGGGGTGCTGTTTGGTGACCTTAGCACTACGTTACCCACAAATCCACGGTGTAACCGGCAGGTAGACTGTCTCTTGTGTTGTTTCCCTTCCCTTCTCATGTTTTGCACCAAAAGCGCTGTGCAAATAAAGTTCGATTTGATTTTGTGACACAAACATGAAACCTCACATTCGGTAGTAGCCAACTGCTACACAACAACATTATGTAACAACACATCCAAATAATAGAATCAAGAAAAAATAGAAAGTTATTCCCAACAAACAGAATGGTCTCATAGTTGTACACACTGTGATGGATTTCTTCAGAGATTTGTTACAGGACTTGGGGTCTGCTTTCTGTTCAGCAAAAATAAGGGAAAAACCAAAACTAGAAAACCAAGCCACCATGAGCGATCATTTCCCAAACGCCAAACCGCCATCATTTCCCTTCAAAATAAAAGCGTAGGCCACTCGAGAGGGCTGGTGATTGAACAGGAGAACAGAGGGAGCATTACCTCCGACTATTTAGCTAAGAAAGTTTTAAACCGTCTCCGCCGACAACAGCCGCCGAGCTGGCTTTCCTTCTGTTTCATCATGAAACAATTATATCTTAAAAATAATGTGGAAATATCCCCGTTCCCAGCGCAGAGCACAGCTAGTTACTCCGGCTAAGCATGTTTAATAGCCTTGTTTTCTGGAGGGGTTTCAGTGAGAGAAGTTTAATCAGTCCTCTGTCAGATCACAGCACAGAAATATGAAGGGCTTTTCTCCCGCTCGCGTGGCGTCCTCGATTGTACCCCGACGACGACAACAACAACAACATAATAATAACAGAAATAATGAGAATGATGATATTTTACAAGTAATCCAAATATTCTTCCAAAAAAGAAAGTCGATAAAAGATAAAAAAATAAAAAAACAGTAAAAAAAATAACACAAAAGTGCAATTCCTTAATGCAAAGCAAGTCATTAAAAGGCGTGTGAAGATGCTTCTAATGAGGAGGGGGGGGGGGGAAATAAGAATAAATATGATTCTCCACAATTGAGATTTTAGAACGGCGGAAGTGGTGCTTTGATAAGTGCTTCCTCTTGAAGCGCCTTTTCTTTTGTGTGTGTGTGTGTGTGTGTGTGTGTTTATTTTTTCATGAGTGCCTCTGTATCTCGGTGGCGTGGGGGAGAGAGGGGGAGGAGGGGGAGGGAGGGGGGAGGGAGGGAGGGGGAGGGAGGGAGGGAGACCGACCCCATCCCGGGCCGGTCGACTCTGACTGGTCTTTTCTTCTTCTTCTTCTTCTTCTTCTCTTCTTGGTCAGTTAAATATTGAAGTGTGTGCGTTCTTCCTCTCAGCGCTGGCCCTTGTACAGCGCAGCCCTCTCATGAAAGAGTGTTTGGATGACGGGGTTCTGTCACCATAGGCGGGGCTGGAGAGACAGACAGACAGACAGGCGGACAGACGGACAGAAAAGACAGACAGACAGACAGAGGGACAGACCGATGGACAGATGGACAGACGGACAGATGGACAGCCGGACAGAGAGACAGAGAGACAGAGAGACAGACAGACCGCAGAGAGACGGACAGACAGACAGACAGACAGACGGAGTTTGGAGCAAAGTCACCTTCACAGGATGAGGTTTCCCCTCAGAACCAGGTGCAATGTTTTTCATCTCTCCCCTCTCTCTCTCTCTCTCTCTCTCTCTCTCTCTCTCTCTCTCTCTCTCTCTCTCTCTCTCTCTCTCTCTCTCTCTCTCTCTCTCTCTCTCTCTCTCTCTCTCTCTCTCTCTCTCTCTCTCTCTCTCTCTCTTGTGTCTCTCGAACATTCCAACTCTCTCCCTCATCTCTCTCTCTCTCCGCTCTCCTTCTCCCCCCCCACTCTCTCTCTCGCTCTCTCTCTCTGGCCCTTTATCCTAATCCCTCCCTCCCTCCCTCCCTGTCTCCCTGTCTCCCTCCCTGTCTCCCTCCCCTTTAATCCCAGACACCATGTAAGGTCTGTAAGAGAGCGAGCGAGAGAGACATCAGGAGTCCTCGGTCTGAAATGAAATCTTTTCTCTCCCTCCCTGTCTTCCATTAAGTACACACACGCACACATATGCGTGGTTCAAACAACACTTCTAACACACACACACGTACGCACACGCTCACGCGTGCGTGGTACAAGCAAACACACACTTCTAACACACACACACACACACACACACACACACACACACACATGCGTCTTTTAGCGGCGCAGTGAGCCGAGGCGGCGTCCCCCTAGGGGGTCCTGGTTAATACAGAACAGGTAATAGCTAAAGGTGCGCCATCGGGGTTTTACCAAGAGCTGCAGTTTCCTCATTTGCATATCCAGTCCCTGCAAGCTTCCCCTCTGAGTTTGTTTATGCGGATGAACTCACCTGCCAGCTAGGCTACCTGACTGCTGTTAGACGGGGGTAGGGTTGAGTAGTGTCAGTGTTAGAGAGTGATAGTATAAGTGTTAGACAGTGTTAGTGTTAGACAGTGTTAGTGTTAGACAGTGTTAGTGTTAGACAGTGTTAGTGTGGACAGTGTTAGTGTTAGACAGTGTTAGTGTTAGACAGTGTTAGTGTGAGACAGTGTTAGTGTGAGACAGTGTTAGTGTTGTACAGTGTTAGTGTTAGACAGTGTTAGTGTGAGACAGTGTTAGTGTGAGACAGTGTTAGTGTTAGACAGTGTTAGTGTTAGACAGTGTTAGTGTGAGACAGTGTTAGTGTTAGACAGTGTTAGTGTTAGACAGTGTTAGTGTTAGACAGTGTTAGTGTTAGACAGTGTTAGTGTTAGACAGTGTTAGTGTGAGACAGTGTTAGTGTGAGACAGTGTTAGTGTTAGACAGTGTTAGTGTGAGACAGTGTTAGACAGTGTTAGTGTTAGACAGTGTTAGTGTTAGACAGTGTTAGTGTAAGACAGTGTTAGACAGTGTTAGTGTTAGACAGTGTTAGTGTTAGACAGTGTTAGTGTTAGACAGTGTTAGTGTTAGACAGTGTTAGTGTGAGACAGTGTTAGTGTGAGACAGTGTTAGTGTTAGACAGTGTTAGTGTGAGACAGTGTTAGACAGTGTTAGTGTTAGACAGTGTTAGTGTTAGACAGTGTTAGTGTTAGACAGTGTTAGTGTTAGACAGTGTTAGTGTGAGACAGTGTTAGACAGTGTTAGTGTTAGACAGTGTTAGTGTTAGACAGTGTTAGTGTTAGACAGTGTTAGTGTTAGACAGTGTTAGTGTTAGACAGTGTTAGTGTGAGACAGTGTTAGTGTGAGACAGTGTTAGTGTTAGACAGTGTTAGTGTTAGACAGTGTTAGTGTGAGACAGTGTTAGACAGTGTTGGTGTTAGTGTTAGTTCAGTTCAAATGTTTAGTGTACTGTTTAGTACAGTTTATTAAAAAAAAAACGTACTCTTGTTGCTTAAGAAACAAGTTCTTTACTGCTGATGACTACCCACCACAGTGTGAATATGCAGTCATCTCAGATTGCTGGCTTATAAACTGCATATATTTAATAGATACATCATTGAAAATAAATCTCCTAAGCTAAAATACACAGTACACAGTTACACGACAGTTATACTACCCACCACAGTTACACAGTCACCAGATACACGTTACACACGATCACAGTTACACAGATACACAGTACACAATACACATCCACAGTAACAGATACACAGTACACACAGTTACACACGGATACACCAGTTACACAGATACACACAGTTACACACAGTTACACACAGCATTACATCACACAGTACACACAGATACACACAGTTACACACGGATACACACAGTTACACACAGATACACACAGATACACACAGTTACACACAGAAACACAGATTTATACACATATACACACAGTTACACACAGAAACACACATTTATACACATATACACATAGTTACACACATAAACACACATTTATACACATATACACACAGTTAAACACAAAAACACACATTTATACACAGATAAACACAGTAACACACAGTAACACACAGTAAAATACACAGTAACACGCTGTTACACACAGTAACACACAGTCAAATACACAGTAACACGCTGTTACACACAGTTATACATAGTTACACACAGTTACACACAGTTATACACAGTTATACACAGTTATACACAGTTATACACAGTTATACACAGTTGCACACAGTTACACACAGTTATACATAGTTATACACAGTTACACACAGTTCTACATAGTTATACACAGTTACACACAGTGCTGGTGGAGGTTTGAGGCTGTCGGAGGGCAGCTCTGCGTCTCTTCAGCCATAATTAAGCGACGGTGTGGCGCCTGGGGAGAGAACTTAGACCTTGAATAATGAGGAGGGAGGAGGGTGAGGAGGGGGGTGAGGAGGGGGGTGAGGAGGGGGTGAGGAGGGGGGTGAAGAGGGGGGTGAGGAGTACCTGGTGCCTGCCCTCCCTCTATTCCAGAATCAAAAGACTTCCATAGCTAATTGGATGCTGGTGGAACTGCTCTGTTTCCTGTCCAACACTGTCCCCCCAGTCCTCCCCCCCTTCTCCTCCCCCAAACCCTCCACCAACACCCCCCCCCTTCTCTCCCTAGCCTCCCCCAACAACCTCCCCCCTCCCCCAGCTAATGAATACATCTCTGTCTTCTGGAAAGTGATGATGGCGTCCTATCTCCATACAGCAGTAACACAGGTGTGCTGTCTCTGAACAGAGGGACGTGTGTCGTGCCGGTAATCTAAACATGTGTGTGTGTGTGTGTGTGTGTGTGTGTGTGTGTGTGTGTGTGTGTGTGTGTGTGTGTGTGTGTATTTGATTTTTCCGGGACAGACCGACCCACTGAGTACAATAACTAATATCTAACACATCTCCAGTGTGGACCATTGTGTGTGTGTGTGTGTGTGTGTGTGTGTGTGTGTGTGTGTGTGTGTGTGTGTGTGTGTGTGTGTGCTAGAAGTGACTAGTGAGTAGGCCTTTGTTGACTTGTAAAAGTGGGATTTGTAAAAGAAAAAGATTCTCTTAGAAGAAACACGCCGCAGACGCTCATCAAGTCAACAACTGCAGCAGCGGGGAACGGGTAATGAGTGTGTGTGTGTGTGTATGTGTGTGTGTGTGTGTGTGTGTGTGTGTGTGTGTGTGTGTGTGTGTGTGTGTGTGTGTGTGTGTGTGTGTGTGTGTGTGTGTGTGAGACAATTTGCTTACGGCTAAAACAAACGTTATTCACCATAGTCTAAACTACGGCCTTTCTCTTAGTCTCTTATATTATTATAATATTTGTTAATTATAGCATTAGTCTATTATAATATTAGTAATCAATATTATATTATTCGACTATAATATTATTAAGTTATTAGTCTATTAAATGATTTGTCTATTATATTAAGGAATTACATTACATTACAGTCATTTAGCAGATGCTTTTATCCAAAGCGACTTACAGTAGTGTGTTTCAACAAAGGAAGGTGAGTCTCCAAGAACAGTGCTTAGGTAAAAGTACAATAAGTTGGCAAACAATATAACAATATCCAACTAACTATACTACTATTAGTCTATAATATGAGTCTGATATATTATAAATATATTATATTATTAGTCTATTATAATATTAGTCTATTATATTATTAATCTATTTTAATATTAGTCTTTTATATTTTTAGTCTACCTTTTTAGGTTTCAGGTCAGTAATTCAGGAAAGCATTTGAATGAATTATCCAAACATCGTATTATCAAAATATCATTGTGCGTGCGTGCTTTGCGTGCGTTGCGTTGCGTGCCGTCTCTATTGTGTTCTGGGTCGAGCGGAGAGTCCTGTGTGTGTTCTTTCCTTATGTATGTATTCTACGAGTTGATATATTTCTCCACCACAAACCCAAGATATTTCCGTCTCCCATTGGGTGAATGTTCTGCTCTCACCCGCTCATCCCTTATTCCACACGCTGTTGCTGTACTCTCTGTAATTGGTGACCACCTCACAGCTGAATTAATTAATCTATATATAGACAGGCCTGTTGTATACGCACTGTGAGTTAACTGGGTTTTATTGCAAGCTGCTGTAAAAGAGACTTCCAGACTTGTGCAGAAAGGGGAAGAAACCTCCTCCACGCTGGACCTTTTGCTCAGCGGTGCGTGGAAAGTTGACGTCATAAAAATGTGGATTCTGAACAATGGCAAACATCATATTTCAGCAACGTGACAAATATCTCATTCAGTCCACAAGCTGGTGTTCTTTTGTTTATTTCATTTTTTGTTGCACGATGCTGGAACGCAATCACTGGAGAGTTTGACTGATTTACTGCAGATTTTGATGGGCTGGCGTCCGAGGTGGCCAATCACATAGTGTAGTGTGTTAGTGTAGTGTAGTTAGTGTAGTGTAGTGTAGTGTAGTGTAGTTAGTGTAGTGTAGTGTAGTGTTAGTGTAGTGTAGTGTAGTGTTAGTGTAGTGTAGTTAGTGTAGTGTAGTTAGTGTAGTGTTAGTATAGTATAGTGTAGTGTTAGTGTAGTGTAGTGTAGTGTTAGTGTAGTGTAGTGTTAGTGTAGTTTAGTGTAGTCTAGTGTTAGTGTAGTGTAGTGTAGTGTTAGTGTAGTGTAGTTTAGTGTAGTGTAGTTTAGTGTAGTCTAATGTTATGAAGTGTAGTGTAGTGTAGTGTAGTGTAGTGTAGTGTAGTGTTAGTGTAGTTTAGTGTAGTCTAATGTTAATGAAGTGTAGTGTAGTGTAGTGTAGTGTAGTTAGTGTAGTCTAATGTTAATGAAGTGTAGTGTAGTGTTAGTGTAGTGTAGTTAGTGTAGTGTAGTTTAGTGTAGTCTAATGTTAATGAAGTGTAGTGTAGTGTAGTGTACTTAGTGTTAGTGTAGTGTAGTGTAGTGTAGTTTAGTGTAGTCTAATGTTAATGAAGTGTAGTGTAGTGTTAGTGTAGTGTAGTTTAGTGTAGTCTAATGTTAATGAAGTGTAGTGTAGTGTAGTCTAGAGTCTAGTGGTAGTGTAGTGTTGTGTAGTCTAGTGTTAGTGGAGTCTACGGTTAGTGTAGTGAAGTGTAGTCTAGTGTTAATGTAGTGTAGTGTAGTCTAGTGTAAGTGTTGTGTAGTCTAGTGTTAGTGTAGTCTTAGAGTATACTAGTGTAGTGAGTCTAGTCTACTATTATCTCACTACCACAGGTTTCTCTGGTACTGTTGCCAACACCGAGTCAGTACATTATTTTACTTTCTCCACCAGCCGATCTCTCGTCAAATGGCGCTTAAGACAAGCTCCGGTACTCAAACGTAGCGCTCTGTTGTTTCCCGAGCGCCATCGGCCTGCAGCGGTGCTTCATAAGAGGGTTTGAAGAGAGCGAGAGAGAGAGAGAGAGAGAGAGAGAGAGAGAGAGAGCGAGAGAGCGAGAGAGAGAGCGAGAGAGAGAGAGAGAGAGAGAGAGAGAGAGAGAGAGGGGGTGGGGGGGGGAGAGGGAGAGGGAGATCTGACCTTAGCCATGTGTGGTGGGGTCAGCATTAAACGTCGTTTTGAAAGGAGAGTCTTTGTTCCGGAACATCCGAGCAGTCGTCTCTCTACACAGCAGATCCCAGCGTGGTGCGGTGATTCCAAGGCTGGTGGAGGTGGATGGTGGATGGTAGATGGTGGAGCCGGGCCTCCATGGGTTTGTGTGTTAATCATGTTCACAGTCCTTGTTCTAGAAGAACTGTTGACCTACATAGAAAATTCCACAAATGGTGCCACCATCAGTAATGGGTGTTTCTTTATATGGGTATTTCTATATATATATATACTAAACATAACTCAAATCTAAGCACATATTCAGTTGAGTAACTGAGGTTTACATTAAAATGATATATATATATATATATATATATATATATATATATATATATATATATATGTAAATATATATTTATATATATATATAATATATAAATATACTATAAATTAAAAAATATATATAAAATGGTATATACATACAGTATATATAGGTAGGTTTTTATATGTTTTGTAGGTTATTATAGCATTTACGTATAATCTCAGATTATACGATTATACGTCTCAGATTTTGATATAAATATGTGTGTGTGTGTGTGTGTATGTGTGTGTGTGTGTGTGTGTGTGTGTGTACTGACACGTGCACATGCATGCGTGTGTCAGTCTTTCTCTCGAAACTCCAACTCTCCATTAAAACATCCACACATCTGCTTCATCTATTTCATCATGGATTGAAAACATAAACACGCGTGTGTACTGTCTGGAGGTACACACACCTACTCCTGGTACACACACACCTCCTCCTGGTACACACACACCTACTCCTGGTACACACACACCTCCTCCTGGTACACACCTCCTCCTCGTACACACACCTCCTCCTGCTACACACACCTCCTCCTGCTACACACACCTCCTGGTACACACAACTCCTCCTGGTACACACACCTCCTCCCACACACCTCCTCCTGGTACACACACCTCCTCCTGGTACACACACCTCCTGGTACACACAACTCCTCCTGGTACACACACCTCCTCCTGGTACACACACCTCCTCCCACACACCTCCTCCTGGTACACACACCTCCTCCTGGTACACACACCTCCTCCCACACACCTCCTCCTGGTACACACACCTCCTCCTGGTACACACACCTCCTCCTGGTACACACACCTCCTCCTGCTATACACACACCTCCTCCTGGTACACACACCTCCTCCCACACACCTCCTCCTGCTACACACACCTCCTCCTGGTAAACACACCTCCTCCTGCTACACACACCTCCTCCTGCTAGACACACCTCCTCCTGGTACACACACCTCCTCCTCCTATACACACCTCCTCATCTGTGATGTCGAGGAGCTCAGTGTCTGTGTGCTGTATTTCTTATTTTAATCCACTGAGTCTCTCTCTCTTTCTCCCTTCATCTCTCTCTCTCTCACGTTCTCTCTCTCTCTCTCTCTCTCTCTCTCTCTCTCTCTCTCTCTCTCTCTCTCTCTCTCTCTCTCTCTCTCTCTCTCTCTCTCTCTCTCTCTCTCTCTCTCTCTCACACATTCTCTCTCATTCTCTCCATCCCTCGCTCACCCTTCATCCCTGTCTCTCTCCCTCTCTTTGTCTCTGTCTCTTTTCTCCATCTCTCTCTGCATCTCTCCCCTCTCCCTGTCTCCTGTCACAGTCAGGGTGATTAACTGCAGTCACAATGCTGCCTGGCAGATGAAAGCGGAGGAGAGAGAGAGAATGAAGAAGGCTGGTATTAGGGTCTGGGGTATTAGGGTCTGGAGGTCTGTGCTCCTGATCTCAGGGCTTTAGGAGATGATGGAGCGGGTGGAGGAACAACAGACGGGGGGAGGGAGGATAAACAGATAAACAGCAGAATGTGGGGCTTTTCAGAGATTCCAGGGGGGAGAATAAATGGTGTCGCTTTATCGTCTGTCTATCAGGAAAATACACACAGATAGACAGACAGGTACACAACAGGCAGGCAGACAGACAGACAGGTAGAGAGACAGACATGGAGGAAGAAGAGGAGAATAAATGGTGTCGCTTTATCGTCTGTCTATCAGGAAAATACACACAGATAGACAGACAGGTACACAACAGGCAGGCAGACAGATACACAGAGAGATTGACAGACATAATTATTAGTGTCCTACAAATTACCAAATAGTTGGACTGCTCCTCGAGACAGAGACCGACGGAGAGAAGGGGCCGCTGGATGCAGTTACCATGGTGACCATGAGCGTGCCCACTACTACCTCCACTTTCAATCACCCGATGATGTCCTGGTCCGGTAGGATGAGAGGGGGTTAATATGGACAGAATCAACAGATCTCTTCTCCTAACTCATGGCTGATTGGGCGACTGCAGAACATACAGTATTGTACTCAGTGGTGTGTGGGGGAAAACACACGGGCACCCTGCAGAGCAGAGGAATCTGTGTCAGGGTGAATTTGAATATTACGTTCGCTGCTGTTGTTGATGTTGTTGTGTTGTTGTGTTGTTGTGGCGTTCGTAGCTTCATTGTGTCTTGTGAGCCCCAAACCTTTCCTGTTTGATTCAAATCCATTGATATGTCATCGCTCCCTCGGTGGCTCCAGAGAGAGTATCTGTGTGTTGTCAATAGCACCCGCAGGTCAGACAGGGCCGATTCGTGAGAAAATGCGAATCTTAATTTGACTGCTTGTTTTCTGCAATGTAAGACGTTGAATTATACGTCCCGGGATACCATAAGATGTTTAATATCGCACAAACAAGGTATAAAAAAATAAAAAAAGAAGCAAAATTGGGACCACGGCTCATTTGCATGCAAAGATATGCAGACGAGGAGACACAAGCATGCTAAACGCTGCGCAACGTTTAATACAAATGATCAATTGTCTGTAATCACTCGCCTCTCGGTCCCTGGTGCAGGGAGGCTGCTGTGTGTCACACGATTTATGTGATTTAAATCTTTATTTCTCCCTCGTCTTCCCCCCTGCCTCAATCTCCTCCTATTCCGTGTCTCCTTTCTCCTAATTTCCCCTCCTCCTCCTCCTCCTCCTCCTCCTCTTCTTCCTTTCTTCCTCCTCTTCCACGTACCTCACTTTCTGCTCCTGTTCATTCTCATCCTCCTTTGTCATCATTCTCCTTCTCTCCCGCTCCTCCTCCTCCTCCTCCTCCTCCATCCTCGCATACACCTCCTCCTCTCCTTCTCCCCCACCTCCTCCTCCTCTTCTTCCATTTCCCCGCATTTTTCTTCTCCTCCTCATCTCCCTCCACCCCCCTCCTCTCCTTCTCCTTCTCCTTCTCCTCCTATTCCTCCTCCCTCTCCTCCTCCTCATCTACTCCTTCTCTCCTTCTCCTCTTCCTCTTTTCCCTCTCCTCCTCCTTCTCCTCCTCCTTTTCCTCTTCTCCTCCTCTTCCTCTCTTCCCCCTTCTCTCCTTCTCCTCCTCTCCTCCTCCTCCTATCGTCCCCCTTCTCCTCCTTCTCCCCTCCCCTCCTCCTCCTCCTCCTCCTCCTCCTCCTCCTCCTCCTCCTCCTCCTCACATTAAAAGCCATAAAAGGGAGGGAGGGAAGTTACGATGGCCGCGACGGGCGGCCGCGGTGGAACATTCCAATTACATCACGGTCGCCGTCGACGACGCTTCCTCCGTCTCCATATGTTGCCGCGGCGACAGGGCAGCAGGTGCTCCAGACAGCCACCAATCAGAAGGAGTTATGACCACGGCTGACACTTCCCGCGGAGCCGCACACAACACGACACAACGCCACTAAGAGACGGCAGCTCCATGGTTCTTTAGCAAATTAGCTGCACGGTAAGCATTAGATTATGTTATTTGTTCCCCTCATCTGACAGATTAAGTATCGTTGGATGAGGGAGGGACGGGGGAGGGGGAGGAGGAGGGGGAGGAGAGGGGGGAGGGGAGGAAATAGAGAGATAGAAAAAGAGATAGAAACGTTTCTTTAATCGACGTAATCCTAGTTCTGTCTCAAACCTCGAGGAATCCTTCTCTGGAGACACGATTGGGTTTCAAAAGAAAGACGGCCGTCACAAGGAAGAAGGGAACCGAAAAAACGGAAAATAGCAGAGAATATAAAAAAGGCTGGAAAACCAAATAAACAAACTGATAATTACTCAAATAGCAATCTTAAAATGAGCTGCAAAGTCAATCTCTATGGGCTTTTGTTCAGCCAATCACGGGAGTTACAGAGAGAAAGGAACCGCAAAGGACCAACAGAACATAACAAGAAGAATCCAACTGGAATCTTGAGATGTTGCGGCAAAAATGTTTGACACGTCTCTTGGTTGTGTGTGCGTGTGCGGTGTGTGTGCGTGCGCGCGCGTGCGCGTGCGTGTGTGCATGCGCGTGTGTGTGCGCTCATGTGTGTGTGTGTGTGTGTGTGCATGCGTGTGTGTGTGTGTGTGTGTGTGTGTGTGTCGGTCGGTCGCGGCGGCGGTGGCAGCAGCAGCAGAGCTCAAGGCCGATTCCCGGGCATTGTATCCGCATTAAGCGGGCGATTTTCCCGAGCACAGCGGAAGGATTCTCCAGGATCACGGAGACAATGTCCCCTCTGCTCTTATCTCGCCGCCACACTCACGGTCCCCCCCACGGCCCTCGGGACCCTCACCCACGGAGCGGGGGCCCCGTGACTCCCGCATGGGCGTCCAATCAAACAAAAACACACCACTCTTTCATCGTTCGTTTAACTTCTTCATGCTGCTGCTGTTTGGAACATGAGTGTGTGTGTGTGTGTGTCTCTTCTGCTTGTTTACTCACTTAATATCTATATTAAGTGAGTGAATCGAATTGGCACGGACTGAATTAAATCCCTGTTCGGTGTGTCTAGAGTACCAACAAGTACCCGTCCCCTCTGCGTGTGTGCGTGTGTGTGTGTGTGTGTGTGTGTGTGTGTGTGTGTGTGTGTGTGTGTGTGTGTGTGTGTGTGTGTTGTGTGTGTGTACGAACACATACTGTATCTGTTACAGCAAGTGAAAGTATAAACAGCAGGAGGCGCGCCGCATCTCTTGACGACCCTCGTCCAACGTCTCATGGCTTGACCTCCAGAAAACACGGAGCGCGACCGTCATCAGAAAAGAAAAAACAAATTGCCTTGGGAGTCACAGAGGGAAGGTCTAACCACCCCCCCCCCCCCTCTCCCCCCCACCCCCTAACACATACACAGTGAATCCCCCCTCCCCCCTCCCCTCCCTCAGAAGCCCCCCTAAAGAACCTCTCGTTAAAGACCTCCATTTTGTGGCGCCAAGCCTGTCACATCTGATAAAGCGTCAGCCGGCGTGACCGCCCGACCCCGGGACGCCGGCCGGTGATGGGGAGAGCCCCACCCCCGCCACACACACTTGTCACGGTGTTCTGATTCCTCCATCTCCTCCGCCGGGGAGACAATGAGATTCAGACTCGAGACTCAAGACTCGTGGGGGGGGGGGGGAGAAAAAGACCAGAAAAAAGCGCCGGTCGTTCTGTTCCACGGAAACAGAAGCGTAAAGTTTCCGTTCGCTCGGCGGTATCTCGCCGGTGCCAGCTGCTAAATATGTTATGTGTTTCTACAACAGCTTGCGCACAAAAAATCTCGTAAAAAAATCTGTCGGAAACAAATGAGCTCGGAAAGCGTTTAGCGGGCTTAAACGGCGGGCCGTGAAAAACATCGGAATAAAGCGAAAGGCGGGGAAGGTGGTTTGTGCGGATGAAATGGATAAAATGGTGAAGGAACACATTAGCGCTCCGCTGACAGACGAGCCTTAATTGTTACCTCCGGCTATCGGCTCTTCACAGGAGGGGGAGAAGCCCCTCTGTGATGCAACGCTGGGATGACCTTGCCGCATGGCATCCTTAAAGACCCCCTCCCTCTCCTTCTCCTGCTGATTGCCCCCCCCCCCCACTCACACACACGCACCCTCGTCCCTCTTTTAGAGAAGGACTCTCAGGTGTCAGGTTGAGAGACCACTTAATTTGTCTCACTGCCACTGTTCGAGGGTCTGCGGTCTCTCTTGCAGAGTCTGTCCCAGAGTCTGTCACTGATCCAGAGTCTGACACTGATCCAGAGTCTGTCACTGATCCAGAGTACGTTCCAGAGTCTGTTACTGTTCAAGAGTCTATCACTGTTCCAGAGTCTGTCAATGTTCTAGAGTCTGTTCCAGAGTCTGTCACTGTTCCAGAGTCTGTCACTGTTCCTGAGTCTGTCACTGTTTCAGAGTCTGTCACTGTTCTAGAGTCTGTTCCTGAGTATGTCACTGTTTCAGAGTCTGTCACTGTTCTAGAGTCTGTTCCAGAGTCTGTCACTGTTCCAGAGTTGGTTCCAGAGTCTGTAACTGTTCAAGAGTCTGTCACTGATCCAGAGTCTGTTCCAGAGTCTGTCACTGTTCCAGAGTCTGTAACTGTTCCAGAGTCTGTCACTGTTCCAGAGTCTGTCACTGTTCCAGAGTCTGTCACTGTTCCAGAGTCTGTCATTGTTCCAGTCTGGAGGTCTTGATGAATCTCCCCTGTCACGTCTGTGTTCGTCTGGTGGTCAGTGAGACATTGTTGTTGTTATTATAAAAAGCTGCTCTCAACCGAACAACTGAACCTTTGTTCGAGGCTTTTTGTGTGGATGTTCCATACCTCTTCGGCGAAATGTAATTTCCACCCGGTGGGAAATGAGTTATCGTCAGTGAGTCTCACCTTTGAGGATAGATAGATCTGTTGCTTTATTTTTTGGTCAAATTGGTTCACATTACATCATCTTTAAAATTGTTAAATGTTCTGCGTTAAAAGCTACTCAGTGTTTACCCTTTTGTTTTCCTGTCAACATCTTGATAGGTTCTTAACACCTGCACCAAAACACAGTTCTACAGTGTTCCTTCACTTTGTTTTAATGTCTCAGCGTGTTCTCCGAGTGTGTTTTGGCAGAGTGTGCTTCATAACGACAGAGGCCTGTGAGTCATCATCAGGCTGATAGTCTTTCCTGTATCAGATGATGATGAAGATGACGTTGATGATGATGATGATGTTGATGATGATGATGATGTTGATGTTGATGATGCTGATGATGTTGTGGCAATCTTGTCATCTTGTTCAATAATAGACTTTTAATGTTCAAAACAACGTGGATGTGTCTGTCGAGACAGGTCTGAAATAAGACAAACCTCAGAAAACGTGCAAATTGCGTTGCACCTCAAATGGTCTTAAAAAGCTCATCGGTTCTGCGCGATGTCATTTTCATGGATTCCATATTATGGCCGACCATGTGGAGACATGCCGAAGTACCGGAGTATAATGTTGCAGCGGATCTTCACACGTCAACAAGGTCTTCATCACCTGCTAATGTAAAAAAAAAAAAGGTCCACTCACCCCACACCGAGACCGAACCGTTCATCTCGGAAAAGACTGTCACTGTTAGTCTGTTCCAGAGCGATTACTGTTCCAGAGTCTGTTACTGTTCCAGAGTCTGGTACTGTTCCAGAGTCTGTTTCTGTTCCAGAGTCTGTTCCAGAGTCTGTTACTCTTCAAGATTATGTTCCAGAGTCTGTCACTGTTCCAGAGTCTGTTACTGTTCCAGAGTCTGTTCCAGAGTCTGTTACTCTTCAAGATTATGTTCCAGAGTCTGTCACTGTTCCAGAGTCTGTCACTGTTCCAGAGTCTGTTACCCACTCCAAACCGAGACTGAACCGCTGTCTTCTGTCTCATCTGTGAAACATCCAAAGGGATGACGTTGCAACGGTTCAATGGGAATTGTACGTATGCTCAGATGGGGGTCATGAAGGAGCAGGTGGGGGCTGAGAAGGGATGACTACTCAATGTTAACCTGCAGACGTCGAGGAATTGAACCCAGGGGAATTGAACTGTTAGAATCAAACACCTCGCCCATTTATAGAAGTGGTTGGGTTGTGACAGTGTGGGAGAGGGTGTGTGTTAGATGAGCCATTGATTGGCCCCCCTCACACACACCCTTCAAACACACACACACACACACACACACACACACACACACACACACACACACACACACACACACACACACACACACACACACACACACACACACACACACACACACACACACACACACACACAGTCATACACACACCCCTCAGACTCTCACACACACACACACACACATACACACACCCCTTACACACACACACACACACACATCAATACACACACATGCTAAAACACACTCACCACCGCTAACAGATACACCTATATACCTATGCTATATAAAAACATACACACACACACACACACACATTTGATCATGCACACACATATACACACATGTTGACTCACACACACAACACACTTGCACACGGATATAAGCTAACACACAGTGTACACGCACTAACTCATGCACACACACACACACACACACACTGAGACATAAGCATGCACAGTCACACTCTCTCACACACACACATATGGACACAGCTACCACACTCAGACACACACATGCACATTTGTCATTGACATACACACACACACTCGCTAACACTCACAGACAGACAGACAGACAGACACACACACACACACACACACACACACACACACACACACACACACACACACACACACACACACACACACACACACACACACGTCATTGACTTCCTGCCATGCGGCGTGGCAGAGGGACCGGCTGGTTTAATGATCCTCTGATGGACCGCCTTCACATTCATCAGGGGCGACCAGCTGTGACGGGCCGGAATGAGGCCCAGAGACCCAGAGACCGAGAGGCCGAGAGGCCGAGAGGCCGAGAGGCCGAGGGACGAGAAAACATGAACCCATCACCGGACTGAAGAAACTCCCAACCCCAAAAAAACCAAACACAGATGTGGCCGGCTGGTGAGGGACAGCCAGAGTCATGGAGAGTCTCCCCTCGCTGGGACACACACACACACACACACACACACACACACACACACACACACACACACACACACACACACACACACACACACACACACACACACACACACACACACCAGAGGGAAGCAGCTGGAACCATCTAGAAGACTCTGTCCAGAATGGGGAGGCAGGAGAGTGTCTCAGTGTCTGGTGGCAAAGGATGGATGTTTGGCTTCCAGACCTAGAGGTTGTGGGATCAGATCCCCTGAGGCAGCAGTCTTAGCCTGCAGGCGTCCTAGGGCAAGATGCCCTCTAACCCCTACCTGCTCCTTTATGACCTCTAACCCCTAACTGCTCCGTAATGATCCCTATCCCATACCTGCTCCTTCATGACCTCTAACCCCTACCTGCTCCTTCATGACCTCAAACCCCTACCTGCTCCTTCATGACCTCTAACCCCTACCTGCTCTTTAATGACCTCTAACCCCTACCTGCTCCTTAATGACCTCTAACCCCTACCTGCTCCTTAACGACCTCTAACCCCTACCTGCTCTTTAATGACCTCTAACTCCTACCTGCTCCTCAATGATCCCTAATTCCTACCTGCTCCAAAATTACTTCTAACCCCGACTTGCTCCTCAAGTACCTCTAAACCCTACCTGCTCCTCAAGTACCTCTACACCCTACCTGCTCCTTAATGACCTCTAACCCCTACCTGCTCCTCAATGACCCGTTAACCCTACCCTTTACCCTGAACTATAATTTTTTCCGATCTTACTTTGTGTATAGTTATATATTCTGTAGTTTTGTCGTTGTATTATTATTTATATTATTTTTATTACGATTTAACGTTACTACTAGTGTCTTGTACTTTTTTCTGTGACACCCGTGTTCTCTGTCTGGGATTAACAAAGGGATTACTTATCGTGTGGTATGAGGATCCTCTGCTCTGAGGCTGTAGGCTCGTTGGACCTCTAGATATAGAGTTCACTCAACCAGGAGGACCAGATCATGGAGATATCGTCTGTGGGGAGAGACAGTTCTCTCGCTCTGTTTTCCTGCACAGTCAAATGTGTTTTGCAGTTTCTTTAAGTTTACTTTACACTTTCAAAGTGAGTACAGTACAGGACAGTACAGGACAGGACAGGACAGGACAGGACAGGACAGGACGGTACGGTACAGTACGGTACGGTACGGTACAGTACAGTACAGTACAGTACAGGACAGGACAGGACAGCGGGTCTGTAACATTTCATAATTCCATGCACGCATTCAATGACGATTGGCAATAAAGTTCTCTTGAATTAAAATCAGAAATCGTCAATTCATAAGATAACAACAAAAAAATGTCAAGCCATTAAAGGGAACCAAAATGGCCGGTTCATAAAAAACGCTTTACGTTTGCGGCCTGCCAACAATAGGAGAAAGAAAACCTATAAGGCCGATGAAAACACTCGGGCTAATAGACGTTAATGCACTCGAGAACATAATTGGCTACGCTAACGAGCTAAAAGCGTTTGCGACTCAATACAAAAGTGATTAAGAAATGATTGTGTTTTGGCTGATTGTGTTTCGCTTTAACATGACATTACTTTACCATACCTTGTTCTCCATACAGTACAGCAGGGGGGGGGCATTCATCCCCCCCTCCCCGGTCCAGACCGGTCCTGTACCACTAGTGAATAATAGTGTTTTTATTTATTTATTTGTTTGTGTAGGACCCCAGTGGCCTCCTCTGTACCAAGGGGACTGTGATTTAGAGACATATTTGTTTCATGGAAATATAGAAAGACAACTAGACACCCACACACACACACCCACACACACACACACACACACACACATTCTCACACACACACACACACAGACAAACACACACGCGCGCACACACACACACACACACACACACACACACACACACACACACACACACACACACACACACACACACACACACACACAGGGTAAACAGCTAATTTATTTATTTATTTATTATTTATTATTATTTATTAATTCATTTATTATTAATTTATTTAATTATTTTCGCTGTACTGTACTTGTGCTGTACAATGACAATACATTGGAATCTAATCTAATCTAATCTAATCTAAGATGTGCTCTATTTTTGGTTATAAAGCTTTTTTTTGTTCGCCCGAGAATTAACGCAACTGTTCCCTTCGGCTAGTTATCGCACACTGCTGTTGCGTTTCACTCTCTAGTTGTCGCGTTTCAGAGGTATTACAGCAGACAGGTTTGTAACGCGGGATGAAATCATAAACCCCGAAAAAATACTAATGAATATGGACCAACCAACCTTTTTGAGACCGGTTTGGACCGCCCCGAGCCGCTCGGTGGGTCGGTGCCACACCCGGGGAACAGAGAAAGCCGCGAGGCTAGCGCTGGCTGGAGATACATCCCGCCTCGTGACGTATATAGTGCTCCTTGAACGTGAAGAGAAGAAGGGGAAAGTGCTAATTTTCACCCACCAGGGCGAAAAAAAGGAGGAACTGAAGGAGATGTGTTAATTCACTAAAGGGGAGAGAGAATAAAGGACTTAATTAATCGTGCTGCACGGTGGGAGGGAGAAGGGGGGGGGGAGAAAGGGGGGGAGGGAGAAGGGGGGGGGGGAGAATGGGGGGGAGGGAGAAGGGGGAAAGTGCTGAGTCCCGGAGACACAAAATATTTATTCATCAGCCCATTAAAGTTTAATTCCCCCTTTTTCCTATTTTTAAAACGGATCGAGAGCACAGAGAACGCTTTGAACATTTGACCTTGTATGTAAAAAAAGTGCCGGTGAGTGTGACACGCCCTGGGGGGAAGGCTGCCTTCATCACTAGCTCTCTACCTACCACTGACCTGTCTCTCTCTCTACCTACCACTGACCTGTCTCTCTCTCTACCTACCACTGACCTGTCTCTCTCTCTACCTACCAGTGACCTGTCTCTCTCTCTACCTACCAGTGACCTGTCTCTCTCTCTACCGACCAGTGACCTGTCTCACTCTCTACCGACCAGTGACCTGTCTCTCTCTCTACCTACCAGTGACCTGTCTCTCTCTCTACCGACCAGTGACCTGTCTCACTCTCTACCGACCAGTGACCTGTCTCTCTCTCTACCGACCAGTGACCTGTCTCTCTCTCTACCTACCACTGACCTGTCTCTCTCTCTACCTACCAGTGACCTGTCTCACTCTCTACCGACCAGTGACCTGTCTCTCTCTCTACCTACCACTGACCTGTCTCTCTCTACCTACCACTGACCTGTCTCTCTCTCTACCTACCACTGACCTGTCTCTCTCTCTACCGACTAGTGACCCGTCTCTCTCTCTACCTACCAGTGACCCGTCTCTCTCTCTACCGACCAGTGACCTGTCTCACTCTCTACCTACCAGTGACCTGTCTCTCTCTCTACCTACCAGTGACCTGTCTCTCTCTCTACCGACCAGTGACCTCTCTCTCTCTCTCTCTCTCTCTCTCTCTCTCTCTCTCTCTCTCACCACAGTGGCTCAGGATATCACCGTGCTCTTATTTTGTGTTCCCCTTAATGCTTTGTATTATTTCCATATCAATTTCTCTTTGTTTGTTATCATTCTCCCACCTGAGCTCGTGTCAAAATCCAAAACTCAAATATTAAAATATAATATAAATAATAATAATAATAATAATATAGTGGTCCTATAATAAACTATATAAACATTTTGTGACTGTGTACTACTGAGTCATTTAGCGGACGCTTTTACCCCAAAAAACACCAAAGGTTCAGAGTGAATCTGAACGTTCCCAGGCGGGAGTCGACGGCTAACCCCATCGAGACCATCGAGGTATACCCTCGTACACACACCCCCATCCCTCTCCCCTCTCTCCCCTCTCTCCCCTCTCTCCCCCGCCCCCCCCCCCCCCCCCCCCTCACCCCTAACCTCTAACCTCTACCTTTCACACGCCATACATGACATAACACGCAGTTAGCGCGTTATGCGTATTGGCGGTTAGGGAAAAGCGGCGATGGCGGTGTTTCAGATTCCTCTGCGTTATTCCTAATTGCGCGGCTGAGGGACGGACTCGCCAATCACCGTACGCCGTTTCTATCTCGCCCCTCGCCCGGCCGGAGGGGGGGGGACAACGATTAAATGCGGCAGTTGGAGAACGGCCCCCGACAAACGGCGCTCTCATTCGGTTAATTCATGATTGCCAATTAAAGCGGGATAGTGGGCAAAGATGTTAAGCCGTCAGAAGGGGCCAAGGCGAATTACCCTCTTCCCTCTTTGAATGATGGATGCTTTCATTGCGCAGAACCTTATCTTATTTATTCTCCGGGTGGGGAAACCACGGGAGGGGGAGACCACGGGAGAGACCATCCCTAATGGAGAAAGGGAGGGGGGGGGGGAGACCACAGGAGAGACCATCCCTAATGGAGAGGGGGGGGAGACCACGGGAGAGACCATCCCTAATGGAGAGGGGACGGACAGGGGGGGGACGGGCACATTTTGTTAGTTATTTTCTCTCTGTCGGGTGCAGGTGGTGGTGGAGGTGGTGGTGGTTGTTGGGTGGTGGAGGTGGTGGAGGTGGTGGAGGTGGTGGTGGTGGTGGAGGTGGTGGAGGTGGTGGTGGTGGTGGTGGAGGTGGTGGAGGTGGTTGTGGTGGTGGAGGTGGTGGTGGTGGTGGTGGTGGTGGTGGTGGTTGTTGGGTGGTGGTGGTGGTGGGTGGTGTGGTGGTGGGTGGTGATGGTTGAGGTGTTATTTGGCTTTAAATATTCTCAGTGCTACACTTGTTTAATTAACTCAAGTATCAACCCCTACCTCCACCTCCACCACCTTCACAGCATCACCTCCTCCACCACCACCACCACCACCCCCCACCACCACCAGCACCACTCCCTCTCCACCTCCAACACAAAAAGAAAACAAACTATTCGCTTATGCTAATGCTTTTTTTTTTCATCTACTGAAAAAAAAAGATGGATTTGAAAGTCTTGAGGTGTTTTCATACACCGTATGTCGGCTGTATGAACATTAGATGTGACATCTGCTGAGGAGCGGTGAACACATCGCCAGGCAGACGGTCGATGGAGTCACGGAACACGATTCACATCAAGACTAGCACCAATCCCAGGTGGGCAATCTATTTTATTGATAATTTTATTGATTCATTTCCTATTAATCCACTGCACAGCTGTCATTAGGATATATTATTATTATTATTATTATTATTATTAATATTTTATTATAATTAATAAATAATATGTTAATAATAATTCTAACAATAATTATAATATATTATAAAATAATACAATTTTTAGAATAGGATGGTCTATAAATAGATTACTCCCTACCTGCTCCTTAATGACCCGTCTCTGTACTGTCTAACCCCTACCTGCTCCTTAATGACCTGTCTCTGTACTGTCTAACCCCTACCTGCTCCTTAATGACCCGTCTCTGTACTGTCTTACCCCTACCTGCTCCTTAATGACCCGTCTCTGTACTGTCTAACCCCTACCTGCTCCTTAATGACCCGTCTCTGTACTGTCTAACCCTACCTGCTCCTTATGACCCGTCTCTGTACTGTCTTACCCCTACCTGCTCCTTAATGACCTGTCTCTGTACTGTCTAACCCCTACCTGCTCCTTAATGACCCGTCTCTGTACTGTCTTACCCCTACCTGCTCCTTAATGACCCGTCTCTGTACTGTCTAACCCCTACCTGCTCCTTAATGACCCGTCTCTGTACTGTCTAACCCCTATATGCTCGGTAATGATCAGTATACGAATTCACTGGAAGTCGCTCTGGATTAAAAGCCTCTGATAAATGACTGTACACAGTAAATCGTAAGTCAGCGGGTGGGTAAGTAAATGATTAATAAATAAATAATAAATGACCGGGGGTGACTAGCCTTGAAATAAGTGCCGACTTTGCGCTAACTAGACACTTCCTGTCAGAGGTCGTAGCTCTCAAACCGGCCCCTATTACAAGAGGAAACACACCGCGGCGTAAACACAGTGACACCTGGAGGAAGTTATCACCCCTTAATGAGCGGGCCAAGCAGAAGCGATGCGGTGTGTATGTTTCCCTGTATCTCATTAATTACTGCATCATTAACACCTCTCCCCCCTCCCCTCCTACCCCTCTCTCCCCCTCTCTCTCCCCCTCTCTCCCCACCTCTCTCTCCCTCCCCCCCTTCAGACCCTCGGCGTTTTCAATCCAGCGATCTCGTTCCAGACCGCCGGTCGGACATTGAGAGACGTCCGCTTAAATATAGAACCAATAAACTAATGGGAGCCGGACGTAACGACGGGGGGCTAAATGTAATTATTTTAAAAGACTTGTCTTCTCGAGGCGTTTTCATTAGAGCGCCGTGCATCAGCATAGTGCTGAGAACATTAAATATTATGTGTCCACAGCAGTTAAAGGCCGTCCTGTGCCAAGGTTGCCAGGCTATTGATGGTCCTAATTAAAATGTGCCAAGCCTCAACCCACGTCACGTTTGGTCTTCCTCTTTCAAAGCCTCGACTTACTTCATGGCTTACATCAATTTCCACTTTTTCACTCTCCTGATAACCCCGTCTCTGTACCGTCCAACCCCTACCTGCTCCTTAATGACCCGTCTTCGGACTGTCTATCCCCTGCCTGTTGCTTATTGACCCGTCTCTGTACTGGCTTACCCCTACCTGCGCCTTAATGACCCGTCTCTGTGCTGTCTAACCCCTACCTGCTCCTTAATGACCCATCTCTGTACTGTCTAACCCCTACCTGCTCCTTAATGACCCGTCTCTGTGCTGTCTAACCCCTACCTGCTCCTTAATGACCCGTCTCTGTGCTGTCTAACCCCTACCTGCTCCTAAATGACCCGTCTCTATACTGTCAATTTAGTATTTATCTTAAGCCTTGACTTACTTGATAGCTTACATATATCCCCCCCCCACCCTCCACCCCCCCTCTCCCCCCCCCCCCCCCCCCCCTCCACCCTCCCCCCCCCTCCTGATATGACCTTTAATGTTGGCGCTGGTCTGAGGAAACACACGACGTGTGTGTGTGTGTGTGTGTGTGTGTGTGTGTGTGTGTGTGTGTGTGTGTGTGTGTGTGTGTGTGTCTCCTTCCTCCTCTTCTGCGGACTGAAACAATATGTCTGCCCTCCCACTGACAGCGGCATCACACCCGGCACGCCACCCGGAACCGAGGGCGGCGCGCCGGGGGTGAAACCAACTGAACTCTGGGCTTTCGTTTCTCAAATACCCACTTTAAAAAAAAAACACTCCCTCGGGAGACACGGCTCACAAGCTCTCCCTCTCTCACCCCTTTATGGGTAACTTGAACCTCTTCCTCATCCTCCCCTCCTCCTTTTCCTCTTCCTTCTTCTCCTCCTCCTCCTCCTCCCCTTCCCCCTCCTTCTCCTTTTCCACCTCTTCCTCCTCTTCCCTGTTCTCCTCCTCCTCCTCCTCCTCCTCCTCCTCCTCCTCCTCCTCCTCCTCCTCCTCCTCCCTACTCTTCCTCCTTTTCCTCTTCATCCTCTTCCTTATATTTCTCCCCCCTCCTTCTCCCCCTCTCCTCTTCCTTCTCATTCTCCTTCTCCGCCCTCTCCACTTCTTCCGACTCCTTTTTCCTCCTCCTCCCCCTTCTTCTTCTTCTTTTACATCCTCCTCCTCCTCCTCCTCCTCCTCCTCCTCCTCCTCCTCCTCCTCCTCCTCCTCCTCCTCCTCCTCTTCTTTCACTTTTGGCAATTTGCTTGCTGTTTGCTCTTTCCCGGAGCACTGGAGCGCCGTCCGGGCTGCTCTCTCATATCATCCCCCCACCCCCAACCACCCCCAACCACCCCCACCCCTACCACCACCAACACCACCACCACCACCCCCACCACCAACACCACCACCACCACCACCACTAGCCATCCATTCTTAAGTGTCACAGTGACGTAACCCCACCAGCACCCACCCCCCCAACTACACCCCCCCCCCCCCCCCATGCAGACTCCAGCCTGGGAGAGGGAAAGCTCAGTGGCCGGAGAGGGAAGACGTGTCGACGTAGGAGGGGTGAGGGGGGAGGGTGGAGGGGTGGGGGAGGGGTGGTGTGGATGGGGGAACCTCAGGGCTGCGGGCGTAGCCATAGATTAAAAGAGAATGTCACCCGAGTCAGCCATCTTGGGACTCGGTGGAGCCCGAGTGTGGGGAGTGAAAGAGTGCCGTGACGGACACCTCCGTCAAACTGTACCCGCTCCGTCTCCCCCGCGCTGGCAGGGCCCCTCTGACCTCGGGTGGGGGTGAGGGTGTTAGTGGTTCTGGAGGAGGTGGTGGTGGTGGTGGTGGCGGCGATGGCGTTGGGACAAGGCTGTCATCCAAAGCGAGCGAGGCCTTCGTACGGGCTCTGGACAGCTGACAGGCCCGCCAGGAGCGGCTCAGACCGACTCAAAGCGGTTTAGGAGAGCGCCAGGAAAGTCCCGGAACCTCGGCCAAACGCTTCATTCAACTGCTCCTCTGGGCTCCTCTGCAGGGCGCCTCTTCTACTGCTGCTCCCCCCCCCCCCACCGCCCCCTCTCACCGCTCCTCCTCCTCCTCCTTATCCTTCTGCCTCCTGTTTCTCCTCTTCCTCCTCTCTATCGTCCTTCTCCTCCTTCTCCTCCTCCTCCTCTTCCCATTCTCCCCTCCTCCTCCTCTTCCTCCTTTTTCTCCTCCTCTTCTTCCTCCTCCTCCTCCTCCTCCTCCTCCTCCTCCTCTTTGCCCTCCTCCTCTCCAGCCTCCACCCTCACAGCGAGGAGTGAGAACCGGGTGGAGAACGGACAAGCGCTCCGTCTGAGAACCCGTGTCCCGTGTGAAGGAGGCAAGGAGGAACGAGGACGGGTCCTATATAACAATAACAGGGTGAGCGGTTCTGATTTTACGCTTCGGGTGACCTCGCCAGGAGACTCATCATAAGCTGCTCCAACATCACATCAGCGTAATCAGTCCGATGATTAAAGCACACACACACACACACACACACACACACACACACACACACACACCACACACACACACACACACACACACACACACACACACCACACACACACACACACCACACACACACACACACACACCACACACACACACACACACACAGACGTCGTTACGATCTTTATCAAACTAAACTTAACACCGAAAGAGTTGGTGATTAATGTGTGGATGTATATCTTTTACTATCCGATACTTCATTTAAGTATCATTTAACCAATAATAATTATACAATTAAAGACACTTTAGGTGGGGTTCTGCTCAACGTGATCTATAGGAGGTGATCGTTGAGGTGATAATCACATGTTTATAACTCTCCTAGTATATGTACTATAGTAGTAGTCTGACTGTGTTAGGAGCCCGAGTAATGACTATATACAATATCAATTTTTATTTAGCAAATCCAATTTGACCAAATTGTAATCCAGGAAAAGGTTTCGGAAACGTTTAAAAAGTCATCAAACGGAAACTGAGTGAACCGATTAACAAAAAAACGGAATTGCGTTTATTAAAACTTATATTGGCACTTTGAGTCAAAGTTTGAAATCGGGGGCCAAATAATAAATAATAATAAAAAGACTTATGATTATGACCTTTGAGGAAAAGAAAACGTTGGACTTTTTCTTTCTCACATTCTCGTTTCCTTTTTCTCTTGTTTTGGTTCATTCTGTGTTATATAAGTGTGTGGAATAACACACTTTCCTCAGAGAAAGGCGCTGAAGGAGCTGATGAATTTCAATGGCCGTCCTTTTTCCCATTATGTGTGCCCGCCTATTGTCTTGCTGTGATGAGGGAGGCCTGTCATACGTGACAATATTTAATACATCAAATATTTAGTGTTTGTTTGTGATATTCAGCGCAGTTTGTCCGACTCCCAGCGATGATTCAAGTAACCGTGTTTTGTTTGCTTAACTGCTGATGTGATGTATTTGTTTCTTAGTCACACACACACACGCACACACACACACACACACACACACATACACACACACACACACACACACACACACACACACACACACACACACACACACACACACACACACACACACACACACACACACACACACTCATGGTGTGATTGAACTTTATGGTAACTACGGTGGTTGCTTAAGACTCAAACTACTTTCTCCCCTCACACACAGCACAGTATCGCCCTGTAGGCTTCCAGTCCCAGGGAACCACATCCTCGAGCAAGGTCCTCAATGGAAACACCACCACCAGCACCACCAGAACCATCAACACCACCACCACCACCACTTCCACAAGAACCACCACCACCACCACCAACATCACCATCACCACCACCACCACCACCACCACCAACATCACCACCAACATCACCACCACCACCACCACCACCACTTCCACAAGAACCACCACCACCACCACCACCGCCACCAACATCACCATCACCACCACCATCACCACCACCACCATTACCACCAACACCACCACCACCACCACCACCACCATTACCACCAACACCACCACCACCATCACCACCACCATCACCACCACCATCACCACCACCACCATTACCACCAACACCACCACCACCACCACCACCACCACTACCACCACCACCTCTGAAACCACTGTCACTACCACCACCCCCACCACCACCACCACCACCACCTCCACCACCACCACCACCACCTCCAACATTACCACCACCACCACCACCACCGCTATGCTTTACACCAGCGGTGAAAGGCGCTGCTGGCTTCCTGCTTCCTGCGGAGGAAGGCATGTGGCGGATGGTTCAGGTAAACACAATGCAGACACTGGGGGATGATGAAGAGGAGTTAGAGAGAGAGAGGGGGGGGGGGGGGGGGGAGAAAGGAAGGAGCAAGGAGGCGAGTGTGGTTGGGTGGGTGGGCGGCTGGGGGTAACAAGCTCTTTGACAACAACCAGGCAAGCATGAGAGAGAGCTATTCCTCCGTAGGAATGAATGCAAAAGTCCTCCGTGTTCCTGGGCTTGACTGTTGGAGCATGGGGGCCCCCCGCCACCACCACCACACCTCCACCACAACCTCCTCCTCCTCTACACCTCCTCCACCTCCACCTCCTCACCACCCAGGAGGGAGACTGTCAGGACAAAGCCAGCGCTTCTGTCTTTCCTCTTTTCTTTCTTTGGGTTTTCTCATTCTCCCCTTGCCTCCGTCGCCTCCCCCCTTCCCTCCCTCCCTCCCTCCCTCCCTCCCTCCCTCCCTCCCTCCCTCCCTCCCTTACTCTCTCTCCCTCCCCCCATTCTGTTCACCCCTTCTCTCTCATTTCCCCTTCCTCTGTCTTTTCTTGTTTGTGCTTGTTTGCTCTCGTGTTGTTCACCTCTCTCTCTCTCTCTCTCTCTCTCTCTCTCTCTCTCTCTCTCTCTCTCTCTCTCTCTCTCTCTCTCTCTCTCTCTCTCTCTCTCCTCTCTCTCTCTCTCTCTCTCTCTCCTCTCTGTTCCTTTGTGGATGTATCTAACATTAGGTGACATTCTCTTCCCGGGTTTAAACAGGGTGGCCGGGGTGGAGGGCTAGTCTGGGGACTGTCAAAGTCTGGTACCGTTTGTTTCCTTTCACAAGGGAACCTACACCACCTCCTCCACCATCGCCTCCTCCTCCACTACCTCCTCCTCCATCTCCTCCACGTCCACCACCACCTCCACCTCCACCACCTCCACCTCCTCCACGTCCACCACCACCTCCTCCTCCACCACCACCTCCTCCACCTCCTCCACGTCCACCACCACCACCACCTCCACCACAACCACCACCTCCACGTCCACCACCACCTTCTCCATCTCCTCCACGTCCACCACCACCTCCACCACCATCACCACCTCCTCCACCTCCTCCACCACAACCTCCACCTCCTCCACCTCCTCCACCACAACCTCCACCTCCACCACCACCACCACCACCTCCTCCACCTCCTCCACCACAACCACCACCTCCTCCACCACCACCACCACCACCTCCTCCACCACCACCACCACCTCCTCCACCTCCACCACCACCTCCACGTCTACCACCACCTCCACCTCCACGTCCACCACCACCAACACCACCACCACCACCTCCACCTCAACGTCCACCACCACCACCACCACCACTAGAGGAGCGGACACAATACTACTAAACTTCATATCTACTCCCATACAAAGAGCCATTAGGAAGGAATTAGTCTGCTAATTAAAATAGGTATTAGGAGTGATGAGACGCTATGATTAGAACACACACACACACACACACACACACACACACACGCTCAGGAGGTCTGTAATAGGATGCTTTTTGGGACATCACTTCTGAAAGACAAGACAAAGAACGGACGTGATTTCGTCTTTTAAAGTTTCTGTCGAGTGGGAGACAAAAAATGCTAGCCGGTGTTGCCTCAGACTCCCCGAGACTCTCAGGAACACTCACAGCGCTACTTTAGCACAAGCTATAATATTGACATTCAATAAACAATTGAGTGGCTCAACTGTCAAGTACAAGTACAAGTGCACCCACACACACCCACACACACACACACACACCACACACCACACACCACACACCACACACACACACCACACACACACACACACCACACACCACAGACACACACACACACACACACACACACACACACACACACACACACACACACACACACACACACACACACACACACACACACACACACACATACCACTCTCTCACACACACTCACATACGTCTCTCCTGGTCTCTCTCCTGGTTTCTGCTGGTCTCTCCTGGTCTCTCTCCTAGTCTATCCTGGTCTCTCTCCTGGTTTCTGCTGGTCTCTCCTGGTCGCTCTCCTAGTCTATCCTGGTCTCTCTCCTGGTTTCTGCTGGTCTATCCTGGTCTCTCTCCTGGTCTCTTAGCACCCTTATATGTATACGTAATTTACATGTGTTTCCTGTATGCCATGAGGTAATGTGATTAAACCCTTGTGTGTCTGTATACACAGTGTATATATATATATATATATATATATATACAGTACATGGACACAAATGAGCTACCACTTAAGTGCTATTGTTCAACTCTTGACATGCGTCAACCTGATGTATCTCTGGCTGCATCACCGTCGTCCTTGAAGGCTGCGAGCCTCGCCTCAGCCTCGCCGTGTCACCCGTCAGCCGCGGCACGCTCCCCACGCAGAACTTGCATGTGCACACATGTCAACACGCCAAGTCAGGGGGAAAAGGAGCAGAGGGGAGGAGGAGAGAGGGGCAGAGGGGAGGAGAGAGGAGCAGAGGGGAGGAGAGAGGAGCAGAGGGGAGGAGAGGGGAGGAGAGAGGAGCAGAGGGGAGGAGAGGGAGGAGAGGGGAGGAGGGGAGGAGAGAGGAGCAGAGGGGAGGAGAGAGGAGCAGAGGGGAGGAGAGAGGAGGAGAGTAGAGGAGAGAGGAGAGTTCACCTCATCCGACGGCCATCTCCGCCGCGACTCCTCAAATGACCAACAAGCGGGAGGGGGAGGGGGAGGGGAGGGGGAGGGGGAGGGGGGGAGGGAGGCAGAGGAGAGGGGAGGACAAAGGAGGGGAGGGGGGAGAGGGGAGGAGAGAGGAGAGTGGAGGACAGCGGGGCCCGGGACTCCGCCTTATAAACCTCGTTGTAGTAAATTATTCCCAGCCTCTGGATGTCAGGTCTTAAAACTGCAATTCAGCAGGACTTTCATCTCCTCCTGGTAATCTATTTAACCCTCCGGGGACTGGCTGAAGCATGGGCTAAATTAGTGTAATCTGAATAAAGGGTGCAGCTTTGTGGTGGTGGGGGGGGGGGGGGTGGAGGTGAGGTGAGGTGAGGTGGGGGTACGGGGGGCAGCAGCGGGGGTGAGGAATCTGCCTGCGGTGGCCCCGGCAAAACAATAGGTCTCAGACGAGCGTCTCGATCGAAGCGTCCGATCCACGGTGATTAGGTCGCCCGTTCGTCTGCTTCATGACGGGCCCCTCTGGGGGCGTGGCCAGGGGACGAGGTCGCTCTGCGTGATTGGCCCTGAGGCGGGGGGTGGGGGTGCGAGGAGCGGCCGGAGGTCGAGGTGACACAGCTCGAGTATGCTTTTGTGTTTTAGTCGGCCACCTTGGCAGGTCGATGGGACCTCAGGATGAGCTGGTCGGCTGTGATGGTGATGGTGAAGGTGGTGGTGGTGATGGTGGTGGTGGTGGTGGTGGGGGGATGGTGATGGTGGTTGTGGTGGTGGTGGTGGTGGTGGGGGTAGTGGTGGTGGTGGGGGGGATGGTGATGGTGGTGGTGGTGGTGGTGGTGGTGGGGGGGATGGTGATGGTGATGGTGGTGATGGTGGTGGTGGTGGGGGGGATGGTGATGGTGGTGGTGGTGGGGGGGGTGATGATGGTGGTGGTGGTGGTGGGGGTGGTGATGGTGGTGGTGGTGATTGATGGTGGTGGCGGTGATTGATAGTGGTAGTGGTGGTGGTGATGGTGATTGATGGTGGTGGTGGTGGTGGGGGTGGGGGTGGTGGTGGTGGTGGTGGGTGTAGTGGTGGTGGTGGTGGGGGTGGTGTTGGGGGTGGGGGTGGTGGTTCAAGGTGGTGATGGTGGTGGCTTGGTGGAGGTGGGCATGTGAACCGGACGTAGGATCACTGGGAGTGTGAGTGAGCCTGTGTATGTGTGTGTGTGTGTGTGTGTGTGTGTGTGTGTGTGTGTTTGTGTGTGCATGTCTCTATGTATGTGTGTGTGTGTGTGTGTGTGTGTGTGTGTGTGTGTGTGTGTGTGTGTGTGTGTGTGTGTGTGTGCATGTCTCTATGTGTGTGTGTGTGTGTGTGTGTGTGTGTGCATGTCTCTAGTGGTGTGTGTTGTGTGTGTGTGTGTGTGTGTGTGTGTGTGTGTGTGTGTGTGTGTGTGTGTGTGCGGACACCAAAACAAGAGTTAGGTCAGCATGTCTCCTCATGATTGCTCGAATGACAAGAAGTGGCGGGCGAGGTGATGGACGGAGGTCAAAGTGTCGGGTTCCAGAGGCGGGAAAAGGTCACCTGCTGGTGAATTATGGCTCCCAGGACAGCGCTGGCGGCTAGTGGCAAGCGGCTAGCGGCTAGCGTTCGGGGCTAACGCGCAAGAATCATCAAGAGAAGTAAGTAGTAAATGTGTGTGTGTGCGTACGCAAGTGTGAGAATGTCCCTAGCAACCACCAGTGCAACCAGCGTGTGTCTGGTTTCCAGGGGCTAACGCTAGCGGCTAATGATCCTGTGTTTCCATGGTTTGTATATCTGACAGTTTCACCATCGTATCGGACAGACCATCTCTGCTCCAAGGGATATTATTTCACTGCACTGACACACACACATATCCCACTCAGATTATCGTAATTTATTATCATCTCATATTAACTCATCTCATGTGATATTATCTATCTACTTATTGTCAGATCTCATCTCAGCTTGTCTCATCGTATCTCATATTGTTTTTGTGTGCCGTCATTCTATCTCATCTGATATTATGTTATCAGTCATTTTGTCTCATCGGATGTGTTCTAATAGCATCTCATCTCTGTCTTATTTCACGAGGAGACACAAGCCTGTCAAAGGAGAGACCAGGAGAGGGACCACGAGACCAGAGAGAGACCAGAAGGACCAGAGAGAGACCAGGACAGAGACCAGGAGAGAGACCAGCATATACCAGGAGAGAGACCAGGACCGAGACCAAGAGAGAGACAAGCAGAGACCAGGAGAGAGACCAGGACAGAGACCAGGACAGAGACGAAGAGAGAGAGAGACAAGCAGAGACCAGGACAGAGACCAGGAGACAGACAAGCATATACCAGGAGAGAGACCAGGGCCGAGACCAAGAGAGAGACAAGCAGAGACCAGGAGAGAGACCAGGACAGAGACCAAGAGAGAGAGACAAGCAGAGACCAGCAGAGACCTGGTGCAGAGACCAGCAGACCCCCCCACCCCCTGTTTACACACATCTTTTCAAAACAGTTTTTATTCCACCATGAAATCCCCAAATCCCACCTGAAGATCTGTAAGAGAGTTTGTGGTCTGACGATGGTCCTCTCTCTCTCGGGTCTGTCGGCGTGTGGAGCTGTGATGTTACGTTCACGGAGACTACACGAGAGAGAAGTAACCCACCTGTTCTCCCGTTGTGTCGACTTGTGTGGACTTAACAGGGGGATCGATATGAGATGAAAGCCGCTCGCTCCACGTGTCTTCGTCCAGTCCTGAATTCAGATTCAGATTCAGATTCAGATTACTTTATTAATCCCGAGGGAAATTAAGGTGCAACAGTTGACACAGGGGGAATAAATGCACACACAAAAAATACTAATACCTAAGCTAAAAAACAAAACAACTAACTAAATAAAAATTGTATAAACAAAAATATAGTTAAATGAAATCTAAATGTATTGATAAATGAAGATAAATTTACAGTATTATTACAGTAATACGTAGGTATATACAATACACAACAATACGTATAGTGCAAATTGGCAGAATAATATATTAATAAATAACTCAACTGAAAAGTGACATGTGTAAAGTGAAAAGTGAATTAGAATTTGAAGTAGAATTTACAGTGCAAAGTTATAATGAGATGATTTACAGTGCGTTGACCAAAAAATAATAATAATAAGTACGTTGGCCTCAGGTCACTGAGTCTCCACTGTCCCTCTCACGACCCGAGGTAGATGAGTTAAAGAGTCTAATGGCCACAGGAAGAAAGGACTTCCTATGGTGTTCTGTGGTGCACCTGGGTGGAATGAGTCTGTTGCTAAAGGTGCTTCTATATGAGGTCAGCACCTGATGGAGAGGGTGAGAGTTGTTGTCAAGGATACTACGCAGCTTGCGCAGCATCCTTCTCTCAGACACCACCAACAAGGAGTCCAGCTGGACCCCCAGGACAGCGCCAGCCTTCCTGACAATCCTGCTGATCTTGTTGGCGTCTGCTGATCTCAACCTGCTTCCCCAGCACACGACACCGGAGAAGATGGCACTGGCTACCACCGACTGGTAGAACACATTCAGCATCTTGTTGCAAACGTTGAAGGACCGGAGCCTCCGCAGGAAGTAGAGACGGCTCTGGCCCTTCTTGTAAACAGCCTCAGTTCTTGGCCCAGACCAGTTTATTGTCCAGATGAACTCCCAGGTATTTATATTCCTGGACAACTTCAGCGGTGAATGGCGGTGATTGAAACAACAATGTAACCGCTAATGTCACACCGAGAGCGCCACGCTGGCGTTCTGCCGCCATTAGTACCCCCGGGCTCATTCATCTACCTGCCTTCCATGGCCATTACTCCATAGCAACGACACAGCAATCACCCTCCAACTAGCACTGACACAGGCCTACAGGTATATGAACACAACGGGGGGAGGGAGAGAGAGAAAGAGGGGGGGGGGGAGAGAAAGGGGGAGAGAACGAGTGGATAAGAGAGAGAGAGAGAGAGAGAGAGAGAGAGAGAGAGAGAGAGAGAGAGAGAGAGAGAGAGAGAGAGAGAGAGAGAGAGAGAGAGAGAGAGAGAGATATCGAGTATATCATACTATATATGATATCATTGTGTTATATAGATGCAATAAAGATGAACAGATCAGCCTATATGGTCGGCTACTTCCTCCAATGTGTTCACATTACATTTAGTCGTTTTACAGGCGTCATTTTATCCATTGTTTTTATTTTATTTTATTTGCTTGAATGTGTGTGTCTTATATTCTCTCGTTTGATTTGCTCACTTTCCGTTTTGCTGCTGTAACACAGGAATCTCCCTTCAGGGATTCATAAAGATGATATATATATATATATATATATATATAATATGATATATGATCGTATCTCTCGTTATGTGTTCTCGTTAGGCTGCGGCCAATCAGGACCCGTCTAGACCAACGAGGGGGGAGGGGCCATCAGGTGAGGTCATCTCCAGTGGAGAGAGAGCGTCAGAGAGGTGACCAGAGAGGCATGGCCCGAGGATGGTGGGGTGGATGGGAGGGTGGAGGATCCCTGGGGGTGGGGGTAGGGGGAGGCGAGGGTGGGGGTGGGGCGGGGGGCCAGGGGTGGCCAGAGACCAGCTCACCCTGGGGGCCCCTCCTGGACCGGCGTGGGATTGATGGAGAGAGCTGACGAGCGGAGGGCCCCAATGTCACTCTCCAATTAAATAACTCTCAGACCCCACTGGTCTCATAGCCCCTCCCCCCTCACGCTCTCCCCCCGCCGTGACCCCGTCCACCCCACACACACACACACACACACACACACTCGCACACTTTTCTCCTCCTGCTTTCATCTATCTCTCTCTGTATTACACACATACACACACACACACAGTTAGAAAGGCAACCCCACACACACACACATGCCCACACTCACACACACACACACACATACCCACACTCACATACACACACAGGCAACCAGACACACACACACACACACACACACACCAGGGTTATACATACAGGAGCACACAAGCACACACATTAGTTACAGACTCATTGTGTGTGACACACACACACACACACACACACTGGCAACCACACACACACACACACACACACACACACACACACACACACACACACACACACACACACACACACACACGCACACACACGCACACACACACACACACCAGGGTCATATATACAGGCAGGAGCACACAAGCACACACACATTAGTTACACACTCATTGTGTGTGACTCTTTTCATCTCCATTCATCCCTTTAGGAATCTGCTCTTTAGTCAATTCAGCTGATTTCACCTGCCCTCTCTCTCTCTTCTTCTCTCTCGCTCTCTCCCCCCCTCTGTCTCTCTCCCTCTGTCACTCCCTTTCTCTCTCGCCCCCCCTCACCCCTCTCCCGGTCCTCCCCCCCCCCCCCCCCCCCCCCGTTTCTCCGGGCCGGTCCGTATCCGTTAACCCGGACACTGATTGCCTTCCCTCGGCTGGCAGACAGGGGCCGCTCTGCCGTTAGTTTGGGTCAGCGGAGAGCTCTCTCTCTCTCTCTCTCTCTCTCTCTCTCCTCTCTCTCTCTCTCTCTCTCTCTCTCTCTCTCTCTCTCTCTCTCTCTCTCTCTCTCTCTCTGACAGCTCAGACAATGAGAGCTTGACGTTTCTATGAATTATGAATATTCCTTGGATGACGATACTATGACGTACACACGTGGATAGATAGTGGTGATTGATACACACAGGGATAGATAGTGGTGACTGATACACACGTGGATAGATAGTGGTGACTGATACACACACGGGGATAGATAGTGGTGACATATACACACGTGGATAGATAGTGGTGACTGATACACACATGGGGATAGATAGTGGTGATGGATACACATGGGGGATAGATAGTGGTGACTGATACACACGTGGATAGATAGTGGTGACTGATACACACGTGGATAGATAGTGGTGATGGATACACATGGGGGATAGATAGTGGTGACTGATACACACATGGGGATAGATAGTGGTGACTGATACACATGGGGGATAGATAGTGGTGACTGATACACACGTGGATAGATAGTGGTGATGGATACACATGGGGGATAGATAGTGGTGACTGATACACACGGGGATAGATAGTGGTGACCGATACACACGTGGATAGATAGCGGTGACTGATACACACGGGGATAGATAGTGGTGACCGATACACACGTGGATAGATAGCGGTGACTGATACACACGGGGATAGATAGTGGTGACTGATACACACGGGGATAGATAGTGGTGACTGATACACACGGGGATAGATAGTGGTGACTGATACACACAGGGATACACACACACACACACACACACACACACACACACACATCTATACGCACGCACGGTGCAGCCAAACTGAGGATGCACCGGAGATAACCTAAATAACTCGTGAACATACTGTACGACGTACATACGTGCATACGTCATCACGTCGTGATAATTGGCTCCCGCTGTGGGGAATGTGCCGGAGCGCCAATTAGGGAGCCTTTTGGTTTCTGTTGCGCCGGCCGCGCCTGGAGACGCTCGGTTTACGCGCCACCGCTGAGGAGGTCACGCAACTCTCAGCGAAACTAATTGGATTTAGAACTTTACTTTAGAGCCAAATTATTTATAGGGGCCATAGTAACAAAAAAATAAATAAGAAGAAAACACATTTGGCTTCCGTCGAAGTGGAGACCTGTGAATGTGTTTCATTGCTAGGACTTACACCTCTTGAAGAAGCACTTTTCATTACAATTACGATGAATAATTATGACTATAATGGGCCTATAATGACCGTATTGTTTGGCGGCAAATGTTGAACAGGTGAGGGTATAAACGGACCCAGTTGCTATGGAGACGCCGGTAAGCCACACATGTCGTGCACGTGTGTGTACCGGACAGCGGACCCGCCATCTGCCTCGCTAAAAGTTGGAGGGTCATCTGGGCCGCTCTCTGCCGGCCGGTGCCGGTGTGTTCGCGGTACATCCTAACGGTTAAGAGAGGGGGGGGGGGGGGGGTTGTTAGTTCTGGAGCATCCCGGGTCTCGTCCGGTCTGTCCCCCCCGCGTGGGTCCAGTTTTAGCCCGGGACCCGCAGCTATGGGCTTCCAACGACACACACACACACACACACACACACACACACACACACACACACACACACACACACACACACACACACACACACACACACACACACACACACACACACACACACACACACACACACACACACACACACACACACACAGCGCAGTCGGAGAGGACGGAGCATTCCTACTTGAGAGGCAGTGTGAGGGAGAGAAAGAGAGAGTCAGAGAGAGAGAGAGAGAGAGCGGGGATAGAAGCAGGGAGAGAGAGAGAGAGAGAGAGAGAGAGAGAGAGAGAGAGAGAGAGAGAGAGAGAGAGAGAGAGAGAGAGAGAGAGAGAGAGAGAGAGAGAGGGAGGGAGGGAGGGAGAGAGAGGTGGGGAGTGTGGTCTCGGACTTGAGTCGCTCGCCGCATCACAAGAGGTGCGCATTTACGCGCGATTCTGTAGCCGGTCGTTCAGCAACCAGCAGCAGCGGCTCCACCAAGCAGGACTACTTCCCTTCTGGAAACTTCCTCTCAGTGTTCAACCATACATTTGGTGTCTCGGTTCTTCTGTCTTGGAAATCAACATCAACTTTTACCAACCAGAGGCTGTGCGACACTGACGGCGGTTGAAGTTCATCCGCTTCTTCGCGCTGCGCCGCTGGTGAGTATTTTTTTTTTCAATTCACGTATTGAAAGCCGTTATGTCACACACACACACACACACACACACACACACACACACACACACACACACACACACACACACACACACACACACACACACACACACACACACACACACACACACACACACACACACACACACACACACACACACACACACACACACACACACACACGTCGTGTCGACCCGGTGGAGCCAAAGGGTTGACTTCCCAGTTCCCCGGTAATTAGTATTCCGGAGACGGGCGGCTCCTGCGGCGACTGTCGTTGTTTTCGGTGCGCCTGCATGGCTGCACCGCGACTCCTGTCTCCTCGGCCGGTACACCCACTGCACCGTGGCATGGAGAACGGGGTTTACCCCACCCCTCACCTTTCGTTATCCCTCAGAATCCATCCAAGTGAAACACCGTCGTATATTATGCCGGAACGTGTTCCCCCTCCAAAGTGCTAAAGACACTGCGGAACAGGTGCGGAACAGGTGCGCCTCGGCAACTTTCCATGCATGTCGTGGACCGTGTCCACATCGAGACAGATCACTCATTATCACCACATGGGTATATCACGATACTCGCATGCACGATGCGTCCGTCGGTCGCAGAGAGGCGACATGCTCCTGAGGGAGAGGACTGTGCATGCATTTACAACTTTATTTTCATTGTTGTCATTTCATCTCATCTACATCGCCCCACACTGTGTAACACTTAAAACACAAACCAGCAGTTGCCAATACGTCAGAATCTATAGGAACATTCGGATGTTTTGTAAGAAAATGTATAATATATATATATATATATATATATATATATATATATATATATATATCTTTCTCTCTCTATCTCTCTCTCTCTCATCGGCTCATCCTTGCTGCAGATATCTATCCTCGAGTAGTTCCACTCGAGATAACTTCAAGTGCTATCCGTGGTGTAGTTATGGTTGTATTTCATAAATAGCTCGTTATGTGAAGGACAGCAGCACCTCGAGGGGTCATCCTCATTAGGTCACTTTTCAATTAACCAATTAACATAAGTGTCATTGATAATGGGAGACCACTTATCTATTCATATGAGATGGGAGGTCAGCAAAATAATAAATATCCGTAACTATGTAAGCCAGGGTGAATGCAGGGTGATAGAAGATTCATTTGTATGTTTAATCGCAACACGAGGTGTTGTGAGGTGTTGTGTTGTGTTGTGTTGTGTTGTGAGGTGTTGTGAGGTGTTGTATTGTGTTGTGGTGTTGTGAGGTGTTGTGAGGTGTTGTGAGGTGTTGTGTTGTGTTGTGTTGTGAGGTGTTGTGAGGTGTTGTGTTATATTGTGTTGTGTAGAGTTGTGTTGTGTTGTATTGTGTTGTGTTGTGTTGTGTTGCGTAGAGTTGTGTTTTGTTGTGTAGAGTTGGGTTGTATTGTGTTGTGTTGTGTTGTGTTGTGTTGTGTAGAGTTGTGTTGTATTGTGTTGTGTTGTGTAGAGTTGTGTTGTATTGTATTGTATTGTATTGTGTTGTGTTGTGTTGTGTAGAGTTGTGTTGTATTGTGTTGTATTGTGTTGTGTTGTGTTGTATTGGATTGTATTGTATTGTGTTGTGTTGTGTTGTGTAGAGTTGTGTTGTATTGTGTTGTGTTGTGTAGAGTTATGTTGTATTGGATTGTATTGTATTGTGTTGTGTTGTGTTGTGTAGAGTTGTGTTGTGTTGTAGTGTGTTGTGTTGTCGTGTGTTGTGTAGAGTTGTGTTGTAGTGTGTTGTGTAGAGTTGTGTTGTGTTGTAGTGTGTTGTGTTGTGTTGTGTTGACGTGTGTGGTGTAGAGTTGTGTTGTGTAGAGTTGTGTTGTAGTGTGTTGTGTAGAGTTGTGTTGTGTTGTGTTGTGTAGAGTTGTGTTGTGTTGTAGTGTGTTGTGTAGAGTTGTGTTGTGTAGAGTTGTGTTGTAGTGTGTTGTGTAGAGTTGTGTTGTGTGTGTGGTTGTGTTGTGTGTGTAGAGTTGTGTTGTGTTGTGTAGTGTGTTGTGTAGTGTGTTGTGTTGTCGTGTGTGGTGTAGAGTTGTGTTGTCGTGTGTTGTGTAGAGTTGTGTTGTGTTGTGTAGAGTTGTGTAGAGTTGTGTTGTGTTGTAGTGTGTTGTGTTGTCGTGTGTGGTGTAGAGTTGTGTTGTGTTGTAGTGTGTTGTGTTGTGTTGTGTTGTGTTGTCGTGTGTGGTGTAGAGTTGTGTTGTCGTGTGTTGTGTAGAGTTGTGTTGTGTTGTGTAGAGTTGTGTTGTGTAGAGTTGTGTTGTGTTGTAGTGTGTTGTGTTGTCGTGTAGAGTTGTGTTGCAGTGTGTTGTAGTGTGCTAGCCGTAGACCTTGAGTGATTGTGCTCTGAGGTCTTTCAGCAGTGTAGTTCCAGCCAGCCATGGCCGGGTGAAATGTGTTTCTCCAGACAGAAATGTGGACCTAACAACTCCTCAACTCCCCCTTATCCGTCCTGACACAGAGTCAATGAGCAAGGCATTAAATCTCTTTCTCTTTACTGGGATTTTGTCTCATGGGTCGGGAGTAATGATATTGTTTTGTATTTTTGTAAACTATTACGTCCATAACATCCTACATCCTTCTACTTTTGAGCTGTCTATTAGAAACTCTTAATAATTAATATTTCTAAAATAAATACCTTAAATCCTGACTGCGATACTTTATTATTATTAAGTATTGCATAAATCCCAGACGATAAAGTCTGAAAGGTGTATTTGTTTATTTTATTTCTGTAACTGATGGTTAGGTAATGGCCAACTATACATGAATTAAGAATAAGGCCAAGCCCAGAGTCAGAGTAACGTGTCGATACTAATCTGAGGGTATTAATGCTGGTAGCGCGGCCGCCGCACACCTTGTTCTTCATGGTCACCGCCGCCGCGGCCCTGCCGCGCACAGCCAAACGGATCCGCCGAGGGATTTTCTATTTTTTACCTTATAAGCCACGTCGACGTACCGGCGGTTCTAAAGACATAACGATGCGCTCCTAGCATCTCTCCGTCAGAACAAAAGATTTGCTTTTTTACTCACCCGCAGTATTTATCCACGCTGCGATCCACGGTGCGATCGACAAGCAGCGGGGGGGAAATATGTGGCGTAGGCCCCCCCGAGAGGAGAGCCACGGACGGAGTGGTGGTAGTAGAGGAGGAGGTGGAGGTGGAGGAGGAGGAGGAGGTGGAGGTGGAGGTGTAGGAGGAGGAGGAGGAGGAGGAGGAGGAGGAGGAGGAGGAGGAGGAGGAGGTGGTGGAGGAGGTGAAGGAGGAGGAGGAGGAGGAGGAGGAGGAGGAGGAGGAGGAGGAGGAGGAGGAGGAGAGGAGAGGAGGAGGAGGAGGTGAGGAGGAGGTGGAGGTGGAGGAGGAGGTGGAGGAGGAGGAGGAGGAGGAGGACGAGGTTTACGACTGAACATGGGCCTCAGAGTCTATATCGTATATATATATATATATATATATATACGATCTACAAGCAGCGGGGGGAAAATATGTGGCGTAGGCCCCCCCGAGAGAAGAGCCACGGACAGAGTGGTGGTAGTAGAGGAGGAGGTGGAGGTGGAGGAGGTGGAGGAGGAGGAGGTGGAGGAGGAGGAGGTGGAGGTGGAGGAGGAGGAGGACGAGGACGAGGAGGACGAGGAGGACGAGGAGGACGAGGTTTACGACTGAACATGGGCCTCAGAGTCTCAGTTGGGGTGATGGCCCGGAGGTGGATGTTTGTGGTTTTTAGCGTACAGCAGGATATATATATATATATATATATATATATATATATATATATATATATATATATTATATCAATTATTACAATTTTTTTAGTAAGTAGACAAATTACAACTGTATTCCCCAACTGTACATTATATATCACCATGCGCTTTACTGCAACATTTGCACTCTGGTTAGATGCCAAATTCCTTTTCGATGTGCTGTGCTTTTGCTGCTGTGCACTGACAACACATTAGAATCTAATCTTTGAATCTAATTTATATTCGGACCTGGGAAGTAGTAGTCGCAGTGTTCTTCTCCCTAAAAAGGTTTGGGGTTTGGATCCCCCTGATATCCTCGCCCTGACCCCCCCCCCCTGACCTGCTCCTTAATGATATGCACAGGGACCCCCCCACCCCCCTCTCCTCGGACACGACCACTCATCGACTTAAAACCCGGAATTCACCGGCAAGCCGTGGTCTTCTTCTTCTACGGGTTAATTAAGGAGCCCCCCCGACCCCCGGGTCGAGGAGGAGACGCCGCGCTTCTCCAGGCGGTGATTGAAATGAGTATGAAAGAGCGGAGGCGTGTGATTGGCTACTAAGCACTGGTAATCCTTTTGAGAGTCGAGCAAATGGGATTAGAGAAGAAGAAGAAGAAGGAGGAGGAGGAGGAGGAGGAGGAGGAGGAGGAGGAGGAGGAGGAGGAGGAGGAGGAGGAGGAGGAGGAGGAGGAGGAGGAGGCGGGTGTGAAGTTAGAGACTAAGAGAGAGCAGGGGGGCAAGAGACATTGAGATACAGGAGGGGCAAAGGGAGAGAGAGAGTGTAGGAATGACAACAGGAGGAGGTAAGGGTTAAAGCTGGAGAGGGAGAGAGAGACGAGAGAAAGAGAGAGAGAGAGAGAGAGAGAGAGAGAGAGAGAGAGAGAGAGAGAGAGAGAGAGAGAGAGAGAGAGAGAGAGAGAGAGAGAGAGAGAGAGAGAGAGAGAGAGAGAGAGAGAGAGAGAGAGAGAGAGAGAGAGAGAGAGAGAGAGAGAGAGAGAGAGAGAGAGAGAGAATTAAAGGAGAGAGAGAGAGAGAGAGAGAGAGAGAGAGAGAGAGAGAGAGAGAGAGAGAGAGAGAGAGAGAGAGAGAGAGAGAGAGAGAGAGCGAGAGAGAGAGAGAGAGAGAGAGAGAGAACAAGAGAGTGAGGGAGAGAGAGAGAGAGAGAGAGAACGAGAGAGAGACAACAGCTCTGTTGATACAGATGGTTTAGTGTATACTTTGTATGAATTAAGCTGAAAATCAAAGGGCCATAGTGGAACGTGCCAGACCTCTTGCCTACTCTGTTTCTCCTCTCTCTCCTCCCTCTCTCCTCCTCCTCTCTCCCTTCATCCTCTCCCCTCTTCTCTCCTCCTTCTCCCTTTCTACCTCCCCTCCTCTCCCCTTAACTGTTGCGACTAGAACAGAAGCACTGGTTTGTCTTCGTAGGTCCCTCCCCCCCTTCCCCACACACCACACACACACACACACACACACACACACACACACACACACACACACACACACACACACACACACACACACACACACACACCACACCACACACACACCACACCGCTCTCCATCCCCATCGCCACAGCAACGCAGCAGCCAGGCCTGAAGACAGCATAGCTCCATTTTCACCACCAACACCCGTAAATCACCATGTAGGGCCTGACACACACACACACACACACACACACACACACACACACACACACACACACACACACACACACACACACACACACACACATACACCATAATGTCTGTTTAGGTTGAGTGTGTTTGGTTGGGAAAGAGAGCGACACTGTGTGTGTGTGTGTGTGTGTGTGTGTGTGTGTGTGTGTGGTGTGTGTGTGTGTGTGTGTGTGTGTGTGTTGTGTGTGTTTGCAGGGAAGAGCGAGAGGCAGAGATAGCATGTTTGTGTTTGTGTGTATGAGGCGGAGAGCAACAATTCATTCAAACACCCGTGAATATGTGTGCACGTGTAGCGGCAGAAGGTGTGTGCTTTGCGTGGGGGTGTGTGTGTGTGTGTGTGTCTGTTTGTACGACGGTGTGTGTATAACGGAGAGAAAGTGTTAGACATGTCTGGTCCCTCGTCATCTTCATCCTCCTTCTCCTCCTCTTCCTCCTCCTCCTCACCATCCGGTCTTCGGGAGAGAGAGAGAGAGAGAGAGAGAGAGAGAGAGAGAGAGAGAGAGAGAGAGAGAGAGAGAGAGAGAGAGAGAGAGAGAGAGAGAGAGAGAGAGAGAGAGAGAGAGAGAGAGAGAGAGAGAGAGATCTGGGGGTTCTGATGTCAGAAGCGCCCGAGGCAAGGTGACACTGGTTTGGTCCAATGGTAATCACCGATACGCGCTAATGACCACCGTTCACGCGCGGGCTGTGCTCGCCCTCCCGTCTAACCACCGGTTCAGAGATTTGCTTTTCCCGCCGGCCGGTAAACGAGAGGAATATGGAAAGTGAAAAATCTGGTGTGAAAGCACAAGGTTGTTGTTCTCTCTCTCTCTCTCTCTCTCTCTCTCTCTCTCTCTCTCTCTCTCTCTCTCTCTCTCTCTCTCTCTCTCTCTCTCTCTCTCTCTCTCTCTCTCTCTCTCTCTCTCTGAAATCCTGCCCGTACTCGACAGAAAGCAAGAGATGAAATCAGAGGTGGTAGTAATTATTTAAATGAAAAGACACGCGGTGAGGTCGATTTTGTTCTGACGCTCAACTCCACATGGAAAACCACTCTGAGAAACCAGGGCTGGACTGTCGGATTCTGTTCCCTTAGTTTATAATAAGGGTTTTCCAGATCAAGTTCAAGGTTTTAAGGTTTTGGAAGTTGAGGTGTTAGGTTGGAGATGGTTATTTGAGGTGTTAGGTTGGAGATGGTTAGTTGAGGTGTTATGTTGGAGATGGTTAGTCTAGGACCTAGACTAACCATCTCTAACCTAACACCTACACTCTAGGTGTTAGGTTAGAGATGGTTAGTTTAGGTGTTAGGTTAGAGATGGTTAGTTTAGGTGTTGGGTTAGAGATGGTTAGTCTAGGTGTTAGGTTAGAGATGGTTAGTCTAGGTGTTAGGTTAGATATGGTTAGTTTAGGCGTTAGGTTAGAGATGGTTAGTTTAGGTGTTATGTTAGAGATGGTTAGTCTAGGTGTTAGGTTAGAGATGGTTAGTTTAGGTGTTATGTTAGAGATGGTTAGTTTAGGTGTTGGGTTAGAGATGGTTAGTTTAGGTGTTGGGTTAGAGATGGTTAGTTTAGGTGTTAGGTTAGAAATGGTTAGTTTAGGTGTTGGGTTAGAGATGGTTAGTTTAGCTGTTGGGTTAGAGATGGTTAGTTTACGTGTTGGGTTAGAGATGGTTAGTTGAGGTGTTAGGTTAGAGATGGTTAGTTGAGGTGTTAGGTTAGAGATGGTTAGTCTTGGATAGGACATGGGGGGGAAAGCATTGCATCATGGGAATAACCACCTGAAAAGTCAGGTAAAACTCCAGCATAGAGCGTCTAGGAATCAAACTCCATCTTCAGCCAGCTTGCAGATGGTTGCCATTTGCCTATAGATAAAAATAGTAACCTACTGATATAGAACCAGAAGAATCCGAACCAGGACAGCGGTGCAACAAAGTGGTCTATTCATTCCTGGAGTCCTGAAAACGCCTGACATGCGAGATGTGTTTTTTCTCATCTGTCACAGCGTGGAAGCGTGTGTCTGTTTTGACAAGTCATTGTGCTTCATCAAGCTTCTGGGGGGAAGTCTGTCACAGCCTGCCAAAGATACCGTCTCTCTGCACCACCACCACCACCACCACCACCTTCTCCACAACTACTACCACCTCCTCCACCACCACCTCCACCACCGCCTCCCTAAACTACCTCTACCTCCATCAGCACCCTGACACCACCGTCACTACCGCCGTCTGCGCCACAATCACCACACACTCACAGCGCTGTCCTCTCTAAGAGCGGAGTTTGACGGTGACAGAGACAGAGAGACAGACAGACAGACAGAGAGAGACAGACAGACAGACAGACAGACAGACAGACAGACAGACAGACAGAGACAGTGTGAAAGAGAGAGAGAGAGAGAGAGAGAGAGAGAGAGAGAGAGAGAGAGAGAGAGAGAGAGAGAGAGAGAGAGAGAGAGAGAGAGAGAGAGAGACAGACAGACAGACAGACAGACAGACAGACAGACAGACAGACAGAGAGAGAGGGATAGAGAGAGAGACAGACAGGCAGAGAGAGAGAGAGAGAGGGATAGAGAGAGAGAGAGAGAGAGAGAGAGAGAGAGAGAGACAGACAGGCAGAGAGAGAGGGATAGAGAGAGAGAGAGAGAGAGAGAGAGAGAGAGAGAGAGAGAGAGAGAGAGAGAGAGAGAGTCCATATCCAAGAGCCATGGCTCTGCTGACAGCTAAGATGTATCTATAATGTAGTGACGAGGGCTATACACACACACACACACAATCACACATCATGTCATCAGGTGACCTTGGGCCCCAAAGGCAGCCGGATTGGACCGCTGAGGGGAGTGCTGTTTGATTGTTATTCCTGACACCTGGCCGGGGCTCCATTGAGTCGGAGAGGTTCTCAGCTCATTCCCACTTATTAACATTTTGATCAATTCCTCCCATCGCTGTACTGCTGCGCTTGTGTGTGTGTGGGTGTGTGTGTGTGTGTGATTGCATGTGTGACAGTGTGTGCATGTGTGTGTGTGTGTGTGTGTGTGTGTGTGTGTGTGTGTGTGTGTGTGTGTGTGTTTATGTGTGTGTGAGAGACAACAGTGTGTGACAGTGTGTGTGTGTGTGTGTGTGTGCGTGTATGTGTGTGTGTGTGTGTGTGTTTAGTGTGTGTGTGTGTGTGTGTGTGTGTGTGTGTGTGTGTGTGTGTGTGTGTGTGTGTGTGAGACAGTGTGCGTGTGTGTGTGTGTTTATGTGTGTGTGTGACACAGTGTGTGTGTGTGTGTGTGTGTGTGTGTGTGCACGTCCCAGATGAAGGACAGGGTGTGGACATGGTCTTTACATGTTTCCTGACTGCTCATTTGAACCCGGCCTCTCTGTTGTTGAAACAGCGGTCGCCCCAACAGGTGCTCCGCTCTCCGTCAGAACTAAACCGAGGTCACCGAGGTCATTCCTCTGACAGTGGTGTCTCTGTTCCTCCCCCCCCCCCCCCCCCTCCTCTCCCCCCTCTCTCCCTCTCTCTCCATCTCTTTCTGTATTCTCTATCTTTCTCTGATAGATGCCAATTTACCTCTAAGCAACGGAAGGCTCCTCTCCTCTCCTTTGTGGTCATCGTTCAGCGGCTAGCTTTGATGTCGACGGCGACGCTTGCGGGCCGCGGAGGAGCTAGCGCTAGCGGGCCTTAATGTCAGCTCTCCGGCTACAAAGTGGCGGGAATTACCTGGCTTTGATCTGCAATCAAGACGGGCCAAGAAGAACCGCCGTCGCCACCGCCGCCGCCGCCGTGCCGGACTTCAGATCTCCGACGGCGCCGTCCTCTCCCCCGCAGCCTTGATCGCCCGTCGAGAGGTCAGGGCAACAGCCGCCAACGCCGCCATCGAGAGAGCGAGGCCTGCCGGGGTTTTCTACGCACACTTCTGACTTCCCGTTGTGATCAACCTGGTTCCCCGGGGTTTGATTCTTTCACTCCTCCTTCTGGCTGCTGCTTTGTTTTTTTTTGGTTTGTGTTTTTTTGTTTTTTCGTCTGTTTTTTTTCCCCTTCCTGGAAGAGGGACTCTGAGAGATGTCGGGGTGCGGAGCTCTGGCTCTCCTGGCCCTGCTGGGCTCCCTGGGGGGCCGAGGATGCTGGGGATCGGACCCCGGCCCGGGGGACCCAGACGGTCTCCCGGGCCCCCCTCCCAGGAGCCTCTGGGAGGCCCACAGGCACAAGCGCAGCTGGGTGTGGAACCAGTTCTTCGTCCTGGAGGAGTACACGGGGAACGAGCCGCTCTACGTGGGGAAGGTAAGGGGAACCTGTCCAGTGTGGACACATGTGTGCTCCTGTCTAGCTGGAAAAGCAAGGCACTAACACTGCCAGGGGTTAGGGGTTCAATTCCCACTGGTAGAGCAAGGCACTAACCCGGCTAGAGGTTATGGGTTATATTCCCACTGGCAGAGCAAGGCATTAAGACTGCTAGGGGTTAGGGGTTCAATTCCCACTGGTAAGAGCAAGGCACTAACATGGCTAGAGGTTATGGGTTCTATTCCCAATGGTAGAGCAAGGCATTAACACTGCTAGGGGTTATGGGTTATACAAGATACAATATACAAGATGTTTTATTGGCCATTTGCAACAAGTACAATGGATTTTATGGGTTCTATTCCCACTGGCAGGGCAAGGCATTAAGACTGCCAGGGTTAGGGGTTCCATTCTCGCTGGGACCACCCATGCAAAGAGTGTACGCCCTCACAGTATCCTAAGAAGCATCGGATCAAAGCGTCCATTTAAAAGTGGCCTACATTTGATATTAATTTGGAACACGAGGAACTCATCCGCTACAAGAACGTATTTCTCCTGAAACCGATTCCTATCAGACTGAATCAGACCAGTGATTACCTCTCAAAACTTGTTTAGACTCCAGGAAATCAAGGAAGGGAGCTGGGGGGGGGGGGCTAGTGCGACACACACACGCCCACGCACACACACACACACACACACACACACACACACACACACACACACACATACAAACACCTTATATATGTGTGTGTGTGTGTGTGTGTGTTCAGTGCTTGCTTCAGGGCTTCTGTTTGGTAAATGAAAAGTAGACCAGAGACACTTTGGTGCATTTGATCAATTATTGAGGAGACTGAATATAACAACTAATCTTACAATCTACCCCAGCCTCCACCCACTCCCCCCTGTGTAGTTTCTACTAAAAAGCTCTGAGCCAAAAACCCTGCTAGGAGATTACTCTGACAAAATCACTCAAGACCGTTCAGAACACGGGGAGAAAGCAAATCCACTAAAACGTTATTTAAGACCGGAATTCCAAGCGGCGTCTTGCTGGGCTGCCTTGTGTCTTATCTCTCTCTCTCTCGCTCTCTCTTGTTGGCGGGTGAAAGGTTGGTAAACTTAAGTTTCTCTAAAGGCCCCTTAATGCGACTGTTTATTAGCAATTAGCACTTTTAGCGGTGTTGTCTGTGTGTAATGAACCGGTGTGTTGTGATTGGCTGTTACTCT
>CM051020.1:14647521-14657521 GCA_027704905.1 Muraenolepis orangiensis
TTCCGTGTTTAAAACAGAACGCTTCACGCTCCTCACACGGAACGCCGCCGCTGCTGCCGCGGCGCGGCGCGGCGCGGCGCGTCCTGACACATCGTCGAGATGAGAGTCAACGGTCGTCAAGGACGAAAGTGTTCAATTACCAGCGAGAGTTATGGGGCTTCCGGCGGTTTCCGGGCCGACTTTTCCCGGCCGCTTTAGCGCAACTCCCGCTGTTCCACTCACAGGAAGTGGTCCCCTTCTTTTTTTTACTCCCTCGAAAAACAAATCAATTTTAAAAGGTCTCCGGGTGGGAGAGACTCATTCTCATCGCTGTCAGACCTTAATTGTGTATTATTGAAAAAATAAAGTCTCAATGTCCCCGAGAAATAAGCCGGCCGCTGAAGTGAACGGGAAAAAGTAAATGGCGGGACTTTCTTTGGGTGTTTTCACAGGGGGGGAAGTTGCCGGCGAGGCAACGATGAGGTCCTTCTCATTCAGCCTGGTTCTCCTCCTCCTCCTCCTCTCCCTCCATCACACCCAGGACATTACATCCTATTCATTACATTCAATTGATTGATTAAAACACAATCAATAATTGTGTGTTTGAACACCAAACGCCAAACACACCGTTCTAGGCTACAGCAAACTGTAAATGTTTTGTAATTGTTTAGGGTTGACTAAACCTGAAATGGTTTTACTACTCACTGCTAAATAGTTTCTTTAAACTACAACAACAACAAAAATTACATAGTAACACATGCGGAATTAATCTGACAAACAGAACAGTATGAATATAAATATATAGTGAAAACATGTAAAGTGTGTAGTGCAGATATTCCAGTGTTGTTGTGAAGGGGGGGGGGGGGGTGATCTTGTTGGGGAGGGGTGTGGGGTTGATCTTGTTGGGGTGGGGGGGTTGATCTTGATCTTGTTGGGGTGGGGTGGGGGGGTTGATCTTGATCGTGTTGGGGTGGGGTGGGGGGGTTGATCTTGTTGGGGAGGGGTGGGGGGGTTGATCTTGTTGGGGGTGGGGTGTGGGGTTGATCTTGTTGGGGGTGAGGTGGAGGGGTTGATCTTGTTGGGGTGGGGTGGAGGGGTTGTTCTTGCTGGGGTGGGGGGGGGGGTAGTTGATATTGAGGTGGGGTGGGGGGTTGATCTTGTTGGGGTGAGGTGGGGGATTGATCTTGTTGGGGTGGGGTGGGGGGGTTGATCTTGTTGGGGGTAGTTGATATTGGGGTGGGGTGGGGGGGTAGTTGATATTGGGGTGGGGTTAGCTAAATTAGGAATGCCTTCAAAGCGAAAGAGATTCCCATCAGTGATCCCGACAGGTTGTTCCTGGGGTAATTACATCGAGAGGGCAGCGGCGGTCGGATGGTGCCCGCTACGCTATCTCTGGGCCATTAGCATTCCGGTCGCCGCTGCTCAGCGCCAACGTGGGGGTCAGCGCTACGGAGTGCCACAAAGGTCAACCCGGCCGCTAGCATCTGCTCACGCATTGCGTTGCTAGCACCGCCGCGGCAGAGTGGAGCATCGGCAGCTACAGGGGACGGGTGTAGGAGAGCTGCTGGGGAGGAGATGTGATGATGATGAGATCGTGATGGGGGACGACAGAACGGGACGTCACACATGCCAGCCGGTATAACCATGAGAAACCTCATCGCCAGCCTCCTGGGAGCCTCTGATGGGAGACTCTGGGGAAGGGGGAGGTGGGGGGGGGGGGGGGGGGAGAGAGAGAGAGAGAGAGAGAGAGAGAGAGAGAGAGAGAGAGAGAGAGAGAGAGAGAGAGAGAGAGAGAGAGAGAGAGAGGCTGGGAATGGGAAGGCTTGGAGAGATCAGAGGAGGACTGCTGGAGCACACACACACACACTTGAATCTTGGCGCCAAAATGCGCCAAGTCCTTTAAACCACTAAACTTTGTCTGTACTCCCATTTACACAGCAAATGTTATTTTTGGGCCTTGACAGTAGTGCAAATATGAGTATTGTAGTCAGACAGGCAGACAGACAGGTAGCTAGTCTGCGTTAGAGTACATCAATACACAGATTGTGTGTTGAAATCCAAATGATCTTGGAATTTGTAGTAAAGTACGTCTGTTGTTTTTTTTGCAGTGGTTCACCTCACATTAAATATCAGTCGGAAGCATGTCCGCAAGGGAGGGGTGATGTGGGCATGGTGGTGGTGAAAGGGAGGGAGGGAGAGCGAGAGAGAGAGAGAGAGAGAGAGAGAGAGAGAGGAGAGAAGAGAGGGAGAGAAGAGGAGAAGAGGGAGAAGAGGGAGGAAGAGAGGTAGGGAGGCAGGGAGAGAAGGAGAGAGGAGGTGGGGGCAGATGGTTTTCAAAAATCATCTGAGAGGTAGTGTAGCTTGTTCTGCCTTTCATGTGTTCTTCTGGATGGGATATGGCTCATTGAAGTACTTTCTGAAGAGCTGATGTATTGACTTTTAGACACCGGGCACCCCTCGACGGGTCAGACCTTGAATAATTCACAAGGCGGCCTCCATCCATAGCTGGAAGTGGGGGTTGTTTGGTGAGTCGTAGTGTGAAGAACAAACACAAAGCAAATAACAACCGCCTTCAGCCGCTCTCAGATTACCGGACAGCCTCCCTGGAACCACCGGCCCGATCAAACTCTCCTCCAGAGAAGAGCCGCAGGTTGACGGGATCCAAGCACCTTGGTCCTGAGAAGTCATGACAGTTTACCATGTCACAACACAGGGGTCCTCAGAAAACCTGCAAAGACCTGCATGTCAAGAACAGTCCAGTCCTCCGAAAAACCTGTAAATCCATCACCTCAAACAGGTCTTCACAAGACCTGCAAGCCTATCATGTCAAAACCATGTGAAACCTATTCAAACTAGAGAGCCCTCGGTAGAGGTCGTACCTTCACCCGTTGATCCGGATTCGTACCAGATCTGCAGATCCCAAATCAAATCAACTGTTCCCATAAGTAATCTAGCCACCAAGTTTTGTCCAATTCCGTATCGACATTTTAAGATTGATCTTGCTAACAGACAAACAATCAGACAAACAGACCAGGGCTGAAAACACTGCCTCCTCCCATCTTTTGGGTTTTTGAGATGACCCATCTTTGTCTCTCTCTCTCTCTCTCTCTCTCTCTCTCTCTCTCTCTCTCTCTCTCTCTCCTCTCTCTCTCTCTCTCTCCTCTCTCTCTCTCTCTCCCCCTCTCCCTCCTCTCCTCCTCTCTCTCTCTCTCTCTCTCTCTTCTCTCTCTCTCTCTCTCTCTCTCTCTCTCTCTCTCTCTCTCTCTCTCTCTCTCTCTCCCCTGTTTTGGTGAATAACACGGCGTTATAACATTCTAAACTCCTCCCACCTTCTCCCAACGAGACATCATGGAGAAGCCGTGTTTTACGGGGGACCCTTAGCGGTTGAAACCCTCGACTGCTAACCCTCCTGCTTAGGTTTCAGTAGCAGGCCCTGTTTGTGTCCAGGGAGCGGAGGTGGTGTTCTGCAAGGTGTTCTGTAAATCAAAACCAAATCAGGTGGTTCCATTGATCAAAGAGATGATGAGATCATCCCCTGCAGTGAAGGGGAATTCATCACAATGTGGGCATGTAACACACGCGAGCACGCACACACACACACGCACACACGCACACACACACACGCAAGCACACAGTGAAAACATCACATATGCACACTGCTTTGCCGGCTTATTGCTCAATGGATCCCAGGAAGACTCAGTCATCCCTCCCCATCGCACACCCCTGTATCCCCGCCTCTTTTCTTCCCTCCCGTCCTCTCCTCTCCTCTCCTCCCCCCTCTCCTCTCCTTCTCTCCCCTCTCCTCTCCTTCTCTCCTCCTCTCCTCCTCTCCTCTCCTCTCCTCTCCTCTCCTCTCCTCTCCTCTCCTCTCCTCTCCTCTCCTCTCCTCTCCTCTCCTCTCCTCTCCTCTCCTCTCCTCTCCTCTCCTCTCCTCTCCTCTCCTCTCCTCTCCTCTCCCCTCCCATCTCCTCTTCCCTCTCCTACTCTCCTCTCCTTCTCTCCTCTCCTCCCCTCCTCTCCTCCTCTCCTTCTATCTTCCTCTCCTCCTCTCCTCTCCTCCTCCCCTCCTCTCCTCCTCTCCTTCTATCTTCCTCTCCTCCTCTCCTCTCCTCCTCTCTTTCTCTCCTCCTCTCCTCCCCTCCTCTCCTCTCCTTCTATCTTCCTCTCCTCTCCTCCTCTCCTCCCCTCCTCTCCTCTCCTTCTATCTTCCTCTCCTCTCCTCCTCTCCTTCTCTCCTTCTATCTTCCTCTCCTCCTCTCCTCTCCTTCTATCTTCCTCTCCTCCTCTCCTTCTATCTTCCTCACCTCCTCTCCCATCCTCCTCTCCCCTTGCTTCCTCTCCTCTCCTCTCCTCTCCTCTCCTCTCCTCTCCTCTCCTCTCCTCTCCTCTCCTCTCCTCTCCTCTCCTCTCCTCTCCTCTTCTCTCTCTCTTCTCCTCTCCTCTCCTCTTCTCTCCTCTTCTCTCCTCTTCTCCTCTCCTCTCCTCTTCTCCTCTCCTCTTCTCCTCTCCTCTTCTCCTCTTCTCCTCTCCTCTCTCTCCTCTTCTCCTCTCCTCTCTCCTCCTCCCCCCCTCTCCTCTCCTCTCCTCTCCTCCTCTCCTTCTCTCCCCTTCCCCTCCTCTCCTCTCCCATCCTCCTCTCCTCCTCCCTTGCTCTCCTCTCCCCTTCTCTCCTTCTCTCCTTCTCTCTCCTCCCCTCCTCTCGCCTCTCCTCCTCTCCCCTCTCCCCCTGTCCTCCCCTGCTTTCCTCCCCATCATTCCCCCATGTGGATCTACCCCTGTGGATGTGGGCCACTGTGAGACCACCTCCTCCTCTAATTAAATCCTCCCCAGTAATGAATCACAGCTCCTGATCCCGAAGCAGGCGTCCGTCTGCGTCTCCTCGGGGACGGCCGGTGACCTACATGCGCGCGGCTAATGCTAATACAAAAAATAAATAAATAAATAAATAAATAAAACTGGCTACAGGCTAGGCCCTAGCGCTAGCGGCTAGCTGGGTCCCGCCGCCTGCCAGACCCTCGCCAGGGAACATGAATAGTCATCGCCCGCCCCCCCACATCGATCCATCGCTCTTATTTAATTAGGGCTCCGCGAAGAAAAAAAAAGAAAGAAAAAAAGCAGGACATTGTTTACATGTAGCGCTGGAACGCACTGGAACAATCCATTCACTTACTATTCAATTTGATGAATACTTTATTTATTTGTTCTAAATAACAGGACGCGCGGCACGGCGATGGGAGCAGAGCGGTGCTGTGTTGAGATAACATTTTAAAAGGCTAAATGACACGCGTGTGCTTTGTGGAGAGCAAATTCGATTTTTTTTTCCCCCCCCCCCCCCCTGAATGGAATTGAGGGCCAGATAACGCACTATGGCATACAGGAAGTAATTAACGGTTTGGTACGCACACACACACACACACACACACACACACACACACACACACACACACACACACACACACACACACACACACACACACACACACACACACACACACACACACACACACACACACACACACACATGAATCACACATGTTCACAGACACAAACCACACACACAGACACACGCCACACACACACACACACAACACACACACATATGCTAATAGACACACAACACACACACACATTTGCATATAGACACACACAGACACACAACACACACACACACACACATATGCACATAGACATGAAGCACACATGTTCACAGACACAAACCACACACACAGACACACGCCACACACACACACACACACACACACACACACACACACACACACACACACACACACACACACACACACACCACACACACTTCGCTCTCTCTCTTCCGTGAAAACAAACAGTGGATGTAAATCCTGGGCTGTTGCTCTCGTGCCGTGAGACCAGCCTCAAACTGCGCAGCCTTTCAGAAGGCATCTGGCCACCCTGCTACCAATCCAGGAGCCCCTTCAGTGCATTTTAAAACAGTCCAACGGTTCACAAATTGCATTTCTTCATATTTTTTTGTGGTTGCATGCAAATGTCCACCATCTGAAACACAACATCGCCTTCCCCCCCCCCCCACACACCCACAGACACACCGCACGCACGCACACAGACACACACACACACACGCGCATGCACGCACACACACACACACGCGCATGCACGCACACACACACACACACACACACACACACACACACACACACACACACACCCCCCCCCCCCACCAGGGGCACCGATCCATCCATCCTACCATACTCCAACAATCCACACCAAAGAATCAAAATTGCGGTTCCCAGCGGTTAATTACGGCGGAGGAGAGGACCAGCTGTTAATCATCGCCGAGCGGCATCCATCACGCCACTCTGTCGCCGCGGCGGACCGGCCTGATTTGCATTGTGTTTCCTTGGCAGTAATGCAGCTATTCCCGGTGATTTACGCACGCCAGCCTACATCTGGGGGTAATTAAATGGCCGAGCCTCGGGAACCCCTTGTCCGCGCCTCCGTTTGATTACCCCGATAGCCTCCTTGACGGCCGGCCAAGCGGCGTGCGGCTATATCATCGGGCGTGATTATATTTCACTCTGCTCCGCCGCTTTATCACTTGCTTGTTTAGTCAATAGAGGCGAGGTAAACGGCCGCTCGTATAGTTTAACGGCCGCCGGGCCGCCGTCGACCTTTGTAGAGGAAAAACCGGCGTGAAACGGTATGATTTTTAGGGCGGCGGCGGTGGGAATATACACACACAGCGTTACGCCATGTTGGATCCCCCGGTGGCTTGTCTCAGTTTCCCCGATTAAAGGACTGCTTTTTTGTGTTCATCAGCTCATCAAAGCGAACGCATGAAAGACGGCGGTCGGTTAGCTGAAATGTTTCATTATTTACGACGATGATCGCTTTCTCGAAAGAAGTCGTCGATAATGGACTCCACCATCCTTCGTCTGAATCCTGATACGTAAAGTCCTTCACATTTAACATATTCAGTGTACTCCACATGTTAGATAGGCGGAGGAGGGGACATCTTGGAATGGGACACTAAAGGGCACTGGGATGACATCACAGCTGATACCAATCAGCCAATCAAATCGACAGCGTTGGTCACGTGACGTCCTATCGGCGGTTCCCCGCCGTCAGTTGGGCCGGTGACGCCCTTCACGTGTCGATGTTCATAGGAGGACATCTTTGCGGCGTTATTGGCGCTTGGGGAGAAGCTTCATTCTGTGGGTGCAGAACACTGATTTGACGTGTGATTATGGTTTATGAACGCCGTGTTTATGACTCGTGGTTCAGAGCGAGAGGGAGAAGAGGTTGATGTGGGGGAATATTCGATGACCCCGGAGGACCATAAAACGTACTCCAAAAATAGACAGTGGTAGTGAGTGTGAGTGGTGGTGGCCCAAAAGTGTCAGCCAACACTCACTCTTCAATCTAACTACTGTACTTCTAATGGGTTGTGTTGTTTTCCTAGCTTCACGTTGACCTACTGTGTGTGTGTGTGTGTGTGTGTGTGTGTGTGTGTGTGTACATGCACACCTAGTTCATGCACATTTAGCTATCAGATAGACAGACAGTGGTAGATAGATGTGGTGCACATGCATGTAGGACGTGAAGGAGTTTGGTTACCATGCAGCTGAAAGGTTCTGCAAACATATACACATACTGTATGAGCTTCCCCGACTTCTCCTTGGCGTTCAACCCTCGTCTGTTACTGTTAAACGGTGATGAGATTGCCTTTCCCTTAGAAGAACCATTTGAAAAGCTGGCAGTTTGGCCCGTCCCGAACAACGGGCAAAATAAACATCTCCTCTCAAAGTGTTGCTCCGTCGGAAGCTTTTTCCCTCTTTGTTCTCTGTTGGAAACGTTTACTTTTACCTTGACTTTTGGGTGGAAATAACATTGTTTGTCAATAGCTTTTAATTTTGAAAAGGCCTGATGTCTCAGCCAAATGTCAAATTTTCGCAGCAGGTTTTACTTTGAAAAAGAGCTTAACGTCTGAATGTCTTCGACCTGCCCCAGCGACGCCTAGTTCCACCGCCGACAAATATTCTATTTATATTTATACTATATAATTTATTTTGTGTTCTGAATTACGGCTTACTTAGACATCAGACTGACGTGTTAGTTCAATATCGAGCTGCGTCGTGCATGTGGTGGAAGACGTATCTGTGTATTGATCAAGTCGCATATCAGTTCATGATCACAACTATCAGACACGCGACGTAAAGATGAACAGCAGACCACTCTGTGGAGAACTCACACTATGGTATCGCAAAAATTGGACTGGATTCAATTTTCATTTTTATTTGGTGTGTTTCACACACTCAGGAACACTTCACTGTGTCCTTCACTGTCCTCTTTCTGCGAGATATTTAGTTCTGCGGGCGGGTATCGTCAAACTGAAATCTAAACCCTCATTCACTTTTTTTAATCGGCGTACATCGTTATAGTTAGTGTTATAGTGAAGGACCAATAGCAGATGTTGAGAGGTCTACTCTGTGACACAAACACAAACACAAGCGCTACAAGCGGTCGTTACTGTTTTGAGGGGATTTAGGACCTGTAGAACTTGATGGCGGAGGTGTATTCGTTGGAGACCCATTTCATCAATTTGGTCTCTATACATTTCTATAGTAAATATCTATAGGTATTTTCACATTAATGCTGTCATCATGACTGATTTCCCTCTGGGTTTGGATGGTAAGATAAAACACTGTCATTCCATTCCATGACCACGGTTGATTTAGCTTTGTCGCACGTCTGAACGCTTTCAATCGCTATATTTTATTTGGAAAGTGCCTTCTGTCTCAGTAACTGGGTTCCCATCTCCCAGTCGAAGCGAATTTCAAGCAAACTTTCGGAAGTTCGCCGGAAAAGTCCGAACTAGTTGTGTTTCCATCAACTAGTCGAAGCGACCAAACTACGTTAGCGATAACGTATATTGTCATCGCTGACAATAAGCCATGTGTTTTGGGCTCATAGGAACGCTTGAGAAGAAGCCGACGGCGCAAGTCCAGCGCGAGTTCAAAGTTCGCTACGTCAGAATCGATTGGGCAAAGTGGTTTCCCATCCCCGCTTTTGCGAAGTCGAACTCGATTAAAACCGGTCAAAAACCCACCTCGAGCGAGTGTATCGACTTTGATGCGAATCAGAGAAAGTTTAAATTTGTCCGTTTCCATCCAACATTTTCTCATGCGATTCGATTCAAAACGCAAATCGAAATATGGTTTACAGAAAAAAACCCCGACTAATGACACTGTGGTTGTTGAATGTTGTCAATGTGTAGCTTTTACTTTGCGAAAAAAAGGCCCGCAATCGCCAATGACACTCTGAGTGAATGGCGCCTACTCGTGTCTCCAGCGTGAAGGTGATGAGAGAGGGAGGGGGGGGGGGGGGGGGTCAGGGGGGGGTCACCTGGAAGCGTGCCCAGCCTAATTTCCTTAGTGAGGAGGGGGGGGGGGGGGGGGGGGGGGGAGGCCCGGCGTCTTGGCGGTATTGGAGTTATGGGGGTGGGTACGGGGGGGGGGGGGGGGGCCAGGCGACTGTGGGAGTGATGGGGGAGTGTATTGAGTTATGATCTGGTGTGTTATTGAGTTCCCCCTCCTGATAGCCCCGCCCGTAACATCAACCCAGGGATGAGGGATTTACCGGCCCGGGACTAAATATAAAATATATTCTCTCTGCTAGAGGGTGTGTGCCTGTGTGTGTGTGTGGGGGGGGGGGGTGCATGTGTGTGTGTGTGTACAGAAAAGTGTCTGTTCCCAGAGGCCCTCCAGTTCCTGGGTATTGTACTGTTTGAAGTACCAGTGCTGTTTGTGTTGCCTATAATCCCATTGGCTCCAAGCACGATAGTTGGCAGTTAGAGAGAGGGAGTGTATTAGTGTCTCTCCCTATCCTTTTCTCTAGCTCTCTCTCGTTCTCTTCCCCCCCCCTCTCTCTCTCTCTCTCTCTCTCGCTCTCTCTCCGCTCTCTCTCTCTCCTCTCTCTCTCTCTCTCTCTCTCTCTCTCTCTCTCTCTCTCTCTCTCTCTCTCTCTC
>CM051020.1:14662521-14670021 GCA_027704905.1 Muraenolepis orangiensis
GTGGCGGTGGTGGTGATGGTGGTAGCGATGGAGGCGGTGGTGGTGGGGTGGTGGAGGTGGTGGTGGTGATGGTGGTGGTGGTGGCGGTGGTGGTGGGGTGGTGGTGGTGGTGGAGAGGATAGTGGTGGTGGTGGTTGTGGTGATGGAGAGAGTGGTGGTGGTTGTGGCGGTGGAGGTGGTGGTGGTGGTGGTGGTGGTGGTGGTGGTGGTGGTGATGGTGGTGATGGTGGTGATGGGTAGCGATGGAGGCCGTGGGGGTAGGGTGGTCGAGGTGGTGGAGAGGATGGTGGTGTGGTGGTGGTGGTGGTGATGTTTGTCATATGCAACCGCTTCTCTCATGGGATACATGTATATTAGCCCCGTTTCAAAAAAAAAAGTTATGACTCCTACATTGTGGTCTAAGGGTGGAGGTGGGGGTGGTGGCGTGGATAGTGGAGGTGGGGGTGGTGGCATGGATAGTGGAGGTGGTGGGTGTAGCTGTGTGTTCTTGGTTAGCTCCCCATGTCTTTGCTTGCGGGTCACGACGTCGTGTCCAGATTGTAAAAGATCAGAGTTGTGCTTTAACTGAATAATCCATAATCCATTTCCTGGATGAAAAAAAGACCCCTAAAAGTTATTTGTGTAATTTGATCTTCTGTTCCTTCCTTGATCCCCTCTCTGATGTATGCACGTGTGTGTCCCGTGTGTGTCCCGTGTGTGTGTGTGTGTGTGTGTGTGTGTGTGTGGTGTGTGTGTGGTGTGTGTGTGTGTGTGTGTGTGTGTGTGTGCGTGTGCGTATGTATATTTATATGCATCCTTAAACTCCACACACACACACACAAAACGTGAACGATCATACAGCTCTTTAGAGACATGAACAGCACATCCCAAAGTCCGGGCCTTCTTATCTCTCTGAACTTACTCCTCACGGTTGTGTACTCATACAACACATAGAGGGTCCACTGCAGTACGACTACAGAACGGAGAGAGAGAGAGAGAGAGAGAGAGAGGAGAGAGAGAGAGAGAGAGAGAGAGAGGAGAGAGAGAGAGAGAGAGAGAGAGAGAGAGAGAGAACAGGTGAATGATATCACTAATAAAACGCCGTGGGTGTACTTATGACCAGACGAGACTCGTAAGTCAGAGACGTGGCTCTCCCAACCTGGGAGTGGATGTTTTATTCAGAACGGTAGTGTTCTCCCTGAGAAGAACCATCCTCCTCCCTTCTCTCTCTTCCTCCCTTTCTTCGACTGTAACCCGTTCGCCGCTCAATTCTTTTTAAAGTAAAACATTTGAACATGAAACGAAGACGCTGGTCTTCGCCCCCCGATGATTGTACATGATTGTACTTCTAGAGAACGTTCTGGAAACTGTGACTTACTTCCTTGGCGCGTTTGTGTCAAACCACCGTTTTAACATAAATATATATGTATATATATATGTTAAAACGGTGGTATATATATATATGTATATATATATACATATATATATGTATATATATATACGTAGCTATAGTAGATTGTATATATATATATATATATATATCTTTTTCTTTTTCTTTATATAAACAACGGAATGAGTGGAGCTGTCATTTAAAGGACATTGTTCATATCCATTGTTCGCTCAAGGAGACGAAGCCACTGCAGTGATTTACTTTTGTAAATTGACGTTTGTGCGGAGACGAGGAACATATTATTATGGCCTCAGAGTATAAATCAAGAGACGATATTACACCGGCAATTACCATATACATCACTCCAATGAGCCCTGTGCGTCTCCTCGCTCTCCGAGGTGTGTCACAGTGTAGTATATATATATATATATATATTATATATATATATATATATATATATATATATATATATATATAATATATATATATATATATATATATATATATATATAATATATATATATATTTGACACATATATATACATATATGTGTCAAACCACCGTTTTAACATAAATATATATGTATATATATATGTTAAAACGGTGGTATATATATATATGTATATATATACATATATATATGTATATATATACATATATATCTATATATATAGATATATATCATGCATGTGTGCAATAGATAATATAATCGCAACAAACCGAAAAAGTAATAATGTAATATATATATATATATATATATATATATATATATATATATATATATATATATATATATATATATATATATATATATATATATATATATACGTATATATATATTGACGTACAGACTTGTAAACGTGACGTAGACAGTGTTATCAGCGGAGGTAATTAGCATTTCCTGAACGGTGATACACTCACTGAACACATCCATACTAATCACCGAGAGGAACATGTGACAAGGGGGAGGAAACCCCGTGGCCCGGACCACTGACCACTGTAGTTAACAGCAGAGAGAGAGAGACTGGGAATAGGGTTTATGAACCCTGCACGCTGGGGGTGCCGGTCGCTTTGCGTGTGCATTAGCGCGACTTTCATTCTTTCATTATTTAGACGAGGAGGAGTCACACAGACAAGTCAACAAGTCAACAATGTAATTGTTGTACACTGCACTGTGCTGCTCTGCATTGTACTGCAGTGTATTGATCATGATGGCACTTTAAAATGCTTTTAAATGCTTTTTGCACAGTTCAAAACATGTAAATATCATCCTTCAGTCGCTTTTATGTTCATTTTTATTGTGTATAGTATCTTATATAATATTGTGTTTTAGAAATTCATACTGCGGGAGGGAATGGCTAGGAAGTTGTTCTTGAATCTTGAATCTTGAAACAAGAATGTCTCAGGGAGACCAAAGCAAACTAACATCTTTAATGGGATATTGTCTTCCTCCTTATTAGGAAGGAATATTCAAAGGAATATTCATTTTAGTTTTAGTCTTTTTCAGCAAATACAGCGAATATAAGAAGATTGCTGTCAGCTGAACTCGGGGAGATGGATAAAATGGTGACCCAGCATCTCCCCAGCTGGTCCTGACAGCTTGTGCCCGGAGATACGGCGATCAGCAGAATGCAATCTGATTGGTGCACACATGGCCCAATCAGAACTGACAGACGATCATATCCAGTGTTGCTGCTTTTTCACTTCTCTGTGTCTCTCTGTGTTGTATGTCCGTGTGGAGTGTGTGTGTGTGGTTGGTGTCTGGATGAAGCAGCCTCACCTGGCCTCAGTCAGACTGATTAGAGTCTGGTTGAAGCAGCCTCACCTGGTTCCAGTCAGACTGAATAGAGTCTGGTTGAAGCAGCCTCACCTGGCCCCAGTCATACTGGTTAGAGTCTGGTTGAAGCAGTCTCAGCAGAGTAATCAAGGCCCACAGGATATACCAGCCATCACCACACACACACACACACACACACACACCACACACACACACACACACAAACACACTCAGGAGGAGCGCTGAATTGTGAGCATTCACCACCTGCTCCGCCTGCAAGTACATCCTCAACCTTGCAATGAAGCGGTTTGTACCGTCACCGCTGTCGGCTTGCTCTTGTTTCCTGGCAACCAACAGGTGATGTGAGTTAAGGTACATAGCAAGGGTCCGTTTGAAAAGAGAGCAGCGGAGAACCCAGAGGCTTCACGTGGTTTAATGAAGTGGAATGAAGTTCACAGCCAGCACCACGACCATCCCCACCACCATCACCACCATCACCACCGCCATCACCACGACCATCACCACGGCCATCACCACGACCATCACCACCGCCATCACCACCACCATCACCATCCCCACCACCATCACCACCACCATCCCCACCACCATCACCACGACCATCACCACGGCCATTACCACGACCATCACCACGGGCATCACCACGGCCATCACCACGGCCATCACCACCACCATCACCATCCCCACCACCATCCCCACCACCATCACCACCACCATCACCACCACCATCACCACCACCATCACCACGACCATCACCACGGGCATCACCACGGCCATCACCACGGCCATCACCACGGGCCTGTGTGGCTCAGCGTTAGGTCAGGGCAGTGGTTCCCAAACGGGGTTCCCCCCCCCCCCCATGTATTGAACATGTAAAACATTGTCTGTAATTAATACAGAACGGCGACGGCAAATCTAACTAGGAACAAGTCACCTTTACGATATCGCATCTGTTTCAGAACCACTGGGTTGGAGAGGCCATTCCCACCGACCCTTGCATGCGCTCACAGTCCGGTTAGAAGCTTTGGATGAAAGTGTCCATCAGATGGTGTGCACGTTTAAGCCACGCCCACTTTTAAAAGGCAAGATAAGATAGGTATGTGAGGCGGTCGCCCTGGCAACCAAGTCATTGCTGGTTTCAATCCATGCCTGCCTGGCGATCCAACGCTTCTGGTGTGTGTGTGTGTGTGTGTGTGTGTGTGTGTGTGTGTGTGTGTGTGTGTGTGTGTGTGTGCCTGTGAATTTAAGTATGTGTGAATAAAGTGAGATGTATTACTGTGTGTGTGTGTGTGAACGTGAGTGTGTGTGTGAATAAAGTGTATGCGTATGCATTTGTGTGTGTGTGTGTGTGTGTGTGTGTGTGTGTGAGACAAAGAGTGTGAGAGAACGTGTGTGTTTTTATGCAAGAGTGTGTGTGTGTGTGTGTGTGTGTGTGCCTGGGAATTTAAGTATGTGTGAATAAAATGAGAAAGTTAGCGTGTCTGCGTGTGTATTACTGTGTGTGTGTGTGTGTGTGTGAACGTGAGTGTGTGTGAGTGAATAAAGTGTATGCGTATACGTTTGTGTGTGTGTGTGTGTGTGTGTGTGTGTGTCTGTGTGTGTGTGTGTGTGAACATGTGTGTGTGTATAAAGTATGTGTGTGAACATGAGAGACTATGTGTGTATAAAGTGTGTGTGTGTGTGTGTACAAAGTGTGTGTGTGACTTTGCAGTGAAGTGCTGGTTCTCCAGCGCTCTGCCTAAACTCTCAGATCACTACTTGAGGTTCTGTCTTTGATTGACAGGGGAGCTTCTTAAAGGGGAAGGTCTCCGCCTTTCAACTGGCTCTGTATCGTTTCAATGTGGGTCGTGCATGCAGATGAACAGCGCTCACCTTTCCTCCGCGGTACTGCACCCACTTCTCCGCCCGGATCTCCACCCCCATCTCCACCCAAATATCCCCACCCACACCTCCACCCTAATCTCCACCCTGATCTCCACCCACATTTCCACCCAGATCTCCACCCAAATATCCCCACCCACATTTCCACCCTGATCTCCACCCACATTTCCACCAGGATCTCCACCCAGATCTCCACACTACTTTTTTCGGCATCAACTGCTGGCGTTTTCACTATATATATATATATATTGTATCTCTAATAGATAGAGATAAGGTTGTTTTATCACTATATCTCTAATAGATAGAGATAAGGGTTGTTTTAACACTATATCTCTAATATATAGATGGAGATAAGGTTGTTTTAACACTATATCTCTAAGATATAGAAATAGATAAGGTTGTTTTCACAATATATCTCTAATATACATAAATAGATAAGGTTGTTTTAACACTATATATGTAGTGATAGAGATACGGTATTTTTTAACACTACATATCTAATAGATAGATAGAGATAAGGTTGTTTTAACACTATATCTCTAATAGATAGAGATAAGGTTGTTTAAACACTATATATCTAATAGATAGATAGAGATAAGGTTGTTTAAACACTATATATCTAATAGATAGATCGAGATAAGGTTGTTTTAACACAAAATATGTAGTGATAGAGATAAGGTTGTTTTAAACACTATATCTCTAATAGATAGATAGAAGTAAGGTACTTTTTCACAATAAACTATCTAGTCTAGTCACCACTTCTCTGCTCTCTCTGTGGCAGTCGGAGTCATTTCCAACTGATCGTGTAAATTAGAATAATTTAGCTGCGTTCTACTTGACATTTGGTAATCATTGTTTGTCACACACTTAGGATTCTTTCCGAAGTTACCGAGATACAAATGTTGTTTCTGACAAATAATACCAAATCATACTTTAACCTGGTATCACCACACACACACACACACACACGCACGTACACACCCTTGCATGCACACACACACGCGCATGCACGCACACAAACACACACACACATACACCCACACACACACACACACACACACACACACATATATACACCCACCCACCCACACACACATATACACTTAGGATTCTTCCGAAGTTACCGAGATAAAATGTTGTTTCTGACAAATAATACCAAATCATACTTTAACCTGGTATCACCACACACACACACACACGCACGTACACACCCTTGCATGCACACACACACGCGCATGCACGCACACAAACACACACACACACACATACACCCACACCCACACCCACACACACACACACACATATATACACCCACCCACCCACACACACATATATACACACACACACACACACACAGACACACACACACACACACACACACACTAGGCCCCCAGAATGAACCTCTCTCCTCTCTATCTATCTGTTCATTTGTCTCATTATGTACATTATGAGTTTTATAAAAATGTTCTTAGTTTTCTGTTGATAATAAACAAGTCTCTCTGTCTGCATGTGTGCTACTTTGCATGTGTGTAACCAGCATGGGAACGTTTGTGTGTGTGGGAGCAGCATGGACGTGGGTGTGTGTGTGTGTGTGTGTGTGTTTGTGTGTGTGGGATCAACATGCGTGTCTGAGTGTGTGTGTGTGTGCATGTGTGCATGCATGTGTGTGTCCATGTGTGTGTGTGTGTGTGTGCATAAGTATTTGCATGTGTGTGTGTGCCTGTGTGTGATCAGCATGTCTGAGTTTGTGTGTGTGTGTATGTGTGTGTGTGTGTGTGTGTGTGTGTATGTGTGTGAGTGTGTGTTATGTTGGCCCTGATTTGCAGAGTCGCACAACAATAGGAAACCAAAGGAAGGATAAATCTAAATAGTTTGCTGTTATTCAATCACAATCCCCTTCTCTCTCTCGCTCTCTCTTTCTCCCTCCTTCTCTCTCTCTCTCTCTCTACATATCTCTCTCTCGCTGTCCCTCCTTCTCTCTCTCTCCCTCCTTCTATCTCTATCTCCCTCTCTCCCTCCCGACGTGGGGACACTTAAGAAGGGTGCACTCCACCGCCGTGTGCCTCCATTATCCACCGCCAGATATCCGTCCATATTATACAATCACAGGAATGCCTGCCACTTCCCTCTGTGCAAATGGCTAGTTTATTAAGATAAGTGCACCAAACGCTACGACACAGAACACACACCACACACACACACACACACACACACCACATACACACACCATATACACACACACAGGACACACACACACACATATATACACACACAGGACACACACACACACACACAGGACACACACATTGACACACACAGGGTACTGTGTGTGTGTGTGTGTGTGTGTCTGTGTCTGTGTGTGTGTGTGTGTGTGTGTGTCTGTGTCCTGTGTGTGTGTATATATGTGTGTGTGATGGACATCATGTACTTCTAATGATCAAGGTGTTATTAAGGT
>CM051020.1:14677521-14685021 GCA_027704905.1 Muraenolepis orangiensis
GAAGGAACGGGGGGGGGATGCTCGGAGGAATATTGTGTCGTGTGGGGGTTTTGTTTACCCAAGGTGTGTGTGTGTGTGTGTGTGTGTGTGTGTGTTTGTGTGTGTTTGTTGACTTTATTTTTGTGGGATGTCTCCGCGGCGTTTGTCAGAACGACAAGCGCTATTTTCAGCCCCGCTCCTTCAAAGGAACTGCGGTTATTTGTGGCGTTCTCCCGGAGATCTTAAGGATATGCATGCAGGCGGGGGGTTAAGTGAACGTTCGTTCATGGGAAATGTAGTCTTTTTTGAATGTAGTGTACATCAAATTACGTTTCAGATTCCTTTTAAGTATCTCTCTCTCTCTCTCTCTCTCTCTCTTGCTCAATGTAATTAAAGTCAAACAAGCCTCATTGGCATGGAAACTAAACATTTACTTTGCCAAAGCAGTTTTGAAATGAAACAATGGAAAAATATAAAAAGATAAAACGTGACAAAAACTGTTTTTGTATGGTGCAACTTTGTGTGTAGCCTAGTGTTTCAGTTCAATGTTATTCAAAACAGTTGTATTGGTATGGAAATTAAACATTTACAAAGCAGCTCAACATAATAACAAATGGAAAATAATGATAAAAGTACAAAAAGATTTTTTTTGAAAAAATTGACGGAAATTGCCGGTTGTATGTGTAAGGATCTGTAGGTCACGGCTGTGTGAAATGCAAGGAGAGGGAGGCAGCAGAGAGGGAAGGAGCAGAGAGGGAGGCAGGGAGGAGAGAGGGAGGGAGGGAGCAGAGGGGAGGCAGGGAGGAGAGAGGGAGGGAGGGAGCAGAGAGGGAGGGAGGAGAGAGGGAGGGAAGGAGCAGAGAGGGAGGCAGGGAGGAGAGAGGGAGGGAGGGAGCAGAGAGGGAGGGAGGAGAGAGGGAGGGAAGGAGCAGAGAGGGAGGCAGGGAGCAGAGAGGGAGGCAGGGAGGAGAGAGGGAGGGAAGGAGCAGAAAGAGGGAGGCAGGGAGGAGAGAGGGAGGGAGCAGAGAGGGAGGGAATACATTTATTTGGCGGTTTAGTTTCCAAATCTTGCTCTCTCGCTTTGGAATGGTACCTACAGCAGCTTAAAAGTAATAACACAGCCTGGAACACTTTGACACGGCTATGAAACGGCTGTTGGTGATTTACCTCACACCCCGGGTCCTATTTCATCGCTCTGTGTAATATTGTGCTCATGACTTATTCCTTACTTAGTGTTTGCGGTTTGTCGCCGGCTGTCGCGTCAGCCGATTTTTTGGTCCATTTTCTCACGTTAACCAGAAGCACTTTCACTACAGCCGCTCAACATCACCAGGCAACTGTCTGTACGTTTAGAAATTGAAATTCATCACGTTTTGACTGTACAGTGTCCTCCTCCAGACATTACCTTTACTATGCGGTGATTCTGAGCGAGAAGTCTCAGAGTGGTTGAATGAAAGTAATATTGTAATACTTTTGAGTGAAGCTCCACTGGTTTTGAAGACAGACTTTCCTACTAAACCTCATTGAACTACTGCAGCGACGTCTACAGAAATGGACTTTAGCCGCGGGGAAAGTGAAACTGTGACACAAAGCGGTAAAATGAAACGTGGGGTGCGTTGTACTTCACTAATAGACGTTTTAGAACGATGTCAAAGTGTTTTAGGACAAGTTATTCCTTTAAAGAACAATTACACCCTCTCTCTCGGTCTGTCTTTCTCTGTCTGTCTGTCTGTCTTTCTCTGTCTGTCTGTCTGTCTGTCGTCTGTCTCTGTCTCTCTCTTAGTCTTGCTCTCTCTGGGTCTCTCTCTTAGTCTTGCTCTCTCTCTCTCTCTCTCTCTCTCTCTCTCTCTCTCTCTCTCTCTCTCTCTCTCTCTCTCTCTCTCTCTCTCCTCTCTCTCTCTCTCTCTCTCTCTCTCTCTCTCTCTCTCTCTCTCTCTCTCTCTCTCTCTCTCTCTCTCTCTCTCTCCTGACGAGAGAGATGATTGAAAGCTTTCAACAAATCATCTCAAACAAACGTCGCCTCTCTCTTCTCACCCCCCCCCCCCCTCCCTCCCTCCCTCCCTCCCTCCCCTCTCCCCCCTCACCCCCCCCAGCTCCACTCGGACGTGGACGGCGGCGACGGCAAGGTGAAGTACGTGCTGTCGGGCGAGGGCGCCGCCTCCATCTTCACCATCGACGAGCACACGGGGGACATCCACGCCACCAAGCGTCTGGACCGCGAGGCGCAGGCCTACTACACGCTGCAGGCCCAGGCCGTGGACCGGGTCACCAACCTGCCCCTGGAGCCACGCTCCCAGTTCGTGGTCAAGGTGCAGGACATCAACGACAACGAGCCCCGCTTCCTGGACGGGCCCTACCTCGCCGGCGTCCCCGAGATGTCCCCGCTGGGTAGGTGGAGGAGGAGGAGGAGGAGGAGGAGGAGGAGGAGGAGGAGGAGGAGGAGGAGGAGGAGGTGGATGATGGAGAAGGAGGTGGTTGAGGCAGGAGGAGGAGAAGGAGGTGGATGAGGCAGGAGGAGGAGGAGGCAGGAGGAGGTGAATGAGGAGAAGGAAGAGGAGGTGGTGGATTAGGAGGAGGTGGATGAGGCAGGTGGAGGAGGAGGAGGAGGTGGATGAGGCAGGAGGAGGAGGAGGTGGTGGATGAGGAGGAGGTGGATGAGGCAGGAGGAGGTGGATGAGGAGAAGGAGGAGGAGGAGGAGGAGGTGAAGGGGGAAGTAGTGGATGAGGAGAAGGAGGAGGAGGAGGTGAAGGGGGAAGTAGTGGATGAGGAGAAGGAGGAGGAGGAGGAGGAGGTGGTGGATTAGGATGAAGAGGAGGATGAGGAGGAGGTGGTGGATTAGGAGGAGGAGGTGGATGAGGCAGGAAGAGGTGGATGAGGAGAGGGAGGAGAAGGTGGTGGATTAGGAGGAGGAGGAGGAGGAGGAGGAGGAGGAGGAGGAGGAGGAGGAGGAGGAGGAGGTGAAGGAGGGGTGGAGGAGAGAAGGTGGTGAATTAGGAGGAGGAGGTGAAGGATTAGGAGGAGGAGGAAGTGGATAAGGAGGAGGAGGAGGAGGTGGAGAAAGAGTTCTCCCTCTGTTCGTCTATCACCTCATCTGTCTCTTGATGTCTCGATGTCACTCTCTCTCCCTCTCTCTCCCTCTCTCTCCCTCTCTCTCCCTCTCTCTCCCTCTCTCTCCCTCTCTCTCTCTCTCTCCCTCTCTCTCTCTCAGGCTGTCTGGCTCTTCCACACTCTCTCTCTCTCCCTCTCTCTCTGTCTCTCACAGCACTCTGTGAGAGACCTCAGCTTTTCTCTTGCTCTCGCTCCGTCCTGGTCATGGTCTATGCTTGTTTGTTCTCTTCTTTCTTTCTTCTTTTCTTTCTTTCTTCCAGCTTCCTCCGTCTGTTGGTCTCTCTCTCTCTCTCTCTCTCTCTCTCTCTCTCTCTCTCTCTCTCTCTCTCTCTCTCTCTCTCTCTCTCTCTCTCTCTCTCTCTCTCTCGGTCGTATCGCTCTATAAATCCAGTCCACCCGCTCTCATTCACACCGACTCATCCATTTGGTCGCCAAGACAAACTGAATCAGAAGGGCGTGATTAAACACGGAACTGATCCGCGACGGGATTGGCTAGTGTATCGACCCATAGACCCATCATTTTAGGTTACCATAGGGCTGGTGTCAGAAGGCTCATTCGCCCAGAACCCAGAACCCAGTCGAAAGTGGTGAGGAGGAACACGGAGATGTAGAGGCAGACGAGAGAAAACCATGATTTTGTTTTTCTAATCTCCAACCCCACACAACCAACAACTACCTTCAACTCCCTTTACAACACAGCGGCCTGACATGTTGGATGTGTGGGCTGGTTACCGGGGTTACCGGGCTTGAGGACCGCTCTGAGCATGCTCAGAACTCTCCAGAGGGCCTCGGTGGAGGAGGTGGTGGTGCTGGCGGTGGTGATGGTGGTGATGGTGGTGGTGGTGGTGGTGGTGGAGGTGGAGGTGGTGGTGGTGGTCGTGGTGGTGGTGGTGGTGATGGTGATGGTGATGGTGGTGGTGGTGGTGGCGGTGGGTGTGGTGGTGGTGGAGGTGGAGGTGGTGGTCGTGGTGGTGGTGATGGTGGTGATGGTAGTGGCGGTGGGTGTGATGGTGGTGGAGGTGGAGGTGGTGGTCGTGGTGGTGGTGGAGGAGGATGTGAAGGTTGGAAAGGTGGAGGAAGTGGTGAATGTGGGGGGTTGATGAGGTGGTGGTGGTGGCATAAAGGAGGAGGTGGAGGTGTGGACGAAGGTGGTGGTAGCGGTGGAGCTGGTGGGCTTTGGGAATAATGGTGGCGGCGTTGGAGGTGGAGGAAAGACGGTGCTTGTGGATAATAAAGCTATAGCGGTGGTGGAGGTGGAGGTGGTGGTGGTGGGAGTAGGGAGGTGGTTTTCACAGGGCTCAGGCTAGTGGCTTAGGGAACCAGAGGATTAGCGGTCTAAGGACCCCGCGGGGTTTGTGTGTTAAAGCGGAGATAAGTCCTCCTCTGTCCGTCCGTCCGTCCCATGGCCTGGGCCGTCCGAGCCCAGCTACAGGGTGACCTCCTCAGCCTGATTTACTGACTCAGCTCCCCGGGTGGAAGGTCTTCATCCACCAACATGTGATTCCATCCAATCGCTCTACCCCAGTGAAAGACCCACTCCACGCAATTATATCACCCAGGGAGAGAGAGAGAGAGAGAGAGAGAGAGAGAGAGAGAGAGAGAGAGAGAGAGAGAGAGAGAGAGAGAGAGAGAGAGAGAGGGAGGGAGAGAGAGGGGGAAAGACAGAGAGAGAGAGAGAGAGAGAGAGAGAGAGAGAGAGAGAGAGAGAGAGAGAGAGAGAGAGAGAGAGGAGAGAGAGAGAGAGGGAGGGGGAGAGAGAGAGAGAGAGAGAGGGAGGGAGGGAGAGAGAGGGGGAAAGACAGAGACAGAGAGAGAGAGAGAGAGAGAGAGAGAGAGAGAGAGAGAGAGAGAGAGAGAGAGAGAGAGAGAGAGAGAGAGAGAGAGAGAGAGAGAGAGAGAGAGAGAGAGAGAGAGAGGGAGGGAGGGGGAGAGAGAGAGAGAGAGAGAGAGAGAGAGAGAGAGAGAGAGAGAGAGAGAGAGAGAGAGAGAGAGAGAGAGAGAGAGAGAGAGAGAGAGAGGGAGAAAGGGAGAGAGAGAGAGGGAGGAGGGAGGGAGGGAGGGAAGGGAGAGAGGGAGAGGGAGGGAGGGAGGGAGGGAAGGGAGAGAGAGAAAGGGAGGGAGGGGGAGAGAGAGAGAGAGAGTGCGAGAAAGGGAGGGAGGCACACGTCTCTCTCGTCCTCTATTACTCCTTTATAGACGTCTTTAAATCATTACTGCCCACCTCTGATAAATGGCTTCAATTTAGGGGAAATCGTGAATTGTAATTAATTAAAGTAATTAGGAGGTGACGCTCGGCCGTCCGCACGCAACAGGTGCTGGGGGAGGGGTGGGGGTTAAGGTGTCCACTGAGACGTTTGTCTTAATCACAAACAGACGGAAGGGAGAAGGGTGGGGGTGGGGGTGGGGGGGAGGGACTGGGGGTCAAGTAAAAGACGGCAGAGAGCTGGGTAGGTACACAGGTGTGACATCTGAGAGAGAGAGAGAGAGAGAGAGAGAGAGAGAGAGAGAGAGAGAGAGAGAGAGAGAGAGAGAGAGAGAGGAGAGAGAGAGAGAGAGAGAGAGAGAGCGACAGAGAGAAAGAGAGAGAGAGAGCGAAAGAGAGAGAGAGAGAGAGAGAGAGAGAGACTTGGCTCAGAGCGCTCCTCTCTCGCCCGGAGCCGAGGGCCCGGGAGAAGGCTGACCGGGTCCCCCTCATTACAAGCTCAGAGGATGTCGTGTCATAGCCAAGGCCACCTGCTGCTAGATTTACGGCCCTCCACTTCTTCCTTCACCGTTCCTGTCTCTCTCATGGCCCCCCTATGGTACCAAGATGGAGGACTCTGTTCCTTCCAGGAACCGCAAAAATACAGTCCAGGGGGCCAGGACAGAGAGGTCGTAACGAGACAGCTGATCGGCCAGCTGATCAACTTGGCCTCTGATTAGCTCCTCGTGGTGCAGTGTTACAACCCTGGCCTCTGATTTGCTCCTCGTGGTGCAGCGTTACAACCTAGCCTCTGATTGGCTCCTCGTGGTGCAGCGTTACAAACTGGCCTCTGATTGGCTCCTCGTGGTGCAGCGTTACAACCTAGCCTCTGATTGGCTCCTCGTGGTGCAGCGTTACAAACTGGCCTCTGATTGGCTCCTCATGGTGCAGCGTTACAACCTGACCTCTGATTGGCTCCTCCTCCTGGCCACTGATTGGTTCCTCATGGTGCAGCGTTACAAGCTGGCCTCTGATTGGCTCCTCCTCCTGGCCACTGATTGGCTCCTCATGGTGCAGCGTTACAACCTGGTCTCTGATTGGCTCACACACAGATATGGAAACATTGTTCTGTATTTTTACGATTGTATAATAATAATAATAATAAACAACAAATGAATAAATAAAATTCTCAATCAAAAAACTCTAAACCCCCCCTGACTCAGCCGCGGCCATATGTGTCTCCATTACGGCTGAATGACAGGCGGTCGCTCCAGACGAGGACTTTTCTTACCGATCCGCCGGTAATAGATAATAATAATAAAAAAGGTGGACATTTTGATCCGTGGCGGGAATGAAGACGGACACAAACGGGACGCCGGGCTGACGGGACAAAGTGAGCAGAGGATGACAGGCTCGCCAGGCGGAACCAATCACCTCGCTCCGTTCATCAGGGGGGACATATATGACTGTCACACCCCCCCCCCCCCCCCCCTCCACACTCAATGTATTTTTATCAGCAATAACGGGAAGAGGAGGTGAGGGGAGGTGAGAGAAGGGGAGAGAGGAGGTGAGGGGAGGGGAGAGAGGCGGTGAGGGGGAGGAGAGAGGAGGGGAGGGGGGGGGTGAGAGGAGGGGAGAGAGGGGGAGGAGAGAGGAGGTGAGGGGAGGGTGAGAGAAGAGAGGAGGGGGAGGAGAGAGGAGGTGAGAAAAGGGGAGGAGAGAAGAGAAGAGGGGGAGGAGAGACAAGGTGTGGGGGAGGAGAGACAAGGTGTGGGGGAGGAGAGAGGAGGGGGAGGAAGGAGGAGAGAGGAGGGGAAAGGAGGAGGAGGAGAGAGGAGGTAAGGGGGAGAAGAGAGGAGGTGAGGGGGAGGAGAGAGATAAAGGAGAGGAGAGGGGAGGTAAGGGAGAGGAGAGAAGAGGTAAGGGGGAGAAGAGAGGAGGTGAGGGGGAGGAGAGAGAGAGGAGAGAAGAGCAAGAGACAAAGGGGGAGAGAAGAAGACTAAGAAAACTACTTTAAAATCTAAATCAATGGTTGTCGTCGGCCCCATCAAGTCAGAGCCCAGCAATAACCTGCCGGCCAATCAGGTGAAGCTTGTCTGAAGTGATTTTAAATACCATCCCATAACAGAGATTTAGACTCCTTCATGGGCCGTCGTCTGGGTGACCTTGGTGTTATGGGGACCCTGTACTCCCAGCTGTCATGACTAACATCTGGTGATCTACTGGAGGG
>CM051020.1:14687521-14692521 GCA_027704905.1 Muraenolepis orangiensis
TCAGAAAGAGAGAGAGAACGACAAAAGGGAGAAAGAATGTGGGAGAGAGAGAGAGAGAGAGAGAGAGAGAGAGAGAGAGAGAGAGAGAGAGAGAGAGAGAGAGAGAGAGAGAGAGAGAGAGAGAGAGAGAGAGAGGAGAGAGAGAGAGAGAGAGAGAGAGAGAGAAAGAAAGAAAGCGTTCGGACCTCCTTCAGACGGAACGAGGGCGGGCCGGAGCGAAAAGCAACAGAGGTACCGCTATAGAAATGGAGAGAACGATGGAGCGACACAAAAAGAGAAAGAAAAGAAAATGAGAGGGGGCTACCGTGTGCCACCGAGCCCATGAAAGGAGCCGGGTGACGGACAGCCAGGCGGTAATGACCGGCCAGGTATGCCTTATGAGTCAGAGAGAGATTAGACCGACCTGGCAGCCGCGGTTGCGGCTGCCTGGTGGACCACAGGACACCGGCACACACACTGGACTACAGAGGCTCACACACACTCTAATCTACAAACCACCCCATGGTCTCCGTCCAACAGCGCACCGTCATAATTGCTGGAATGATGTTGTTGTTGCTCGCCGGGTGTAATCAATGGGGTCAATAGTGGGTGGTGATAACAGGCCATCCACACTGTGTAGAAGCAGGTGTCCAGAATCTGTACCGATCGCACGCCAAAGGTTGGTCCTTGACAGTGTTGGTCAGCGAAAAAGCATTCAAGCGTATAGTAGCTTTACTATACTATACTAGCTATACTATACCTTTACAAACTATACTAGCTTTACTAGTGTACTAGCGCCTTATGTAGTCGATTGTTTGCTTGTTAGTTAGTCAGATAGTGTTCTATAGTTTGCCAACTTTTGTACTTTTACCTGAGCACTGGTTCAGTTCTTGGAGACTTGTTAGGAATGAAATTTAACTTTTGACTTCTGGTGACGAGTTGCTCTCCCGCCTACCTTTGTTTAACGCACTATTGTAAGTCGCTTTGGAAAAAAGTGTCTGCTAAATGACTGTAATGTAATGTGATGTAACGTTATGTTATGTAATGTATAGCTGTGGCTGGGGGAGTGGTGTTTACATCCCCACAACAAGAGTGGTCCAGCAAACGGAGGAGATTTAAAGAAAAGAGACGCCCCCGAAAGCCCAAGAGTTGCTCCCTAACTGCAGCATAAATCAATGTTCTCTGTCAGAGATACGCGATTCTGAAGAAGGCCATAGCGGTGTTGTTAAAACAATACGATATGCTAGCTTGCGCACAACAGTGGTCACAGCGAACCCGACTCACCCAGCGTGGAGTTGTAGCAAGAGTGGGTTCTTAACCGCTCTTGACTCAAAGCTATATGTCAGGAAAAGGAGGGAAACAGTTGCCTGGCGGACAGAAGACAATGTTTACATGAACAACAGTAGCAAACAGAAATAGACACGCATAGTTAGTAGTTCGGTTCCTGGAAGTTGTTTTTGTGACGTTGGCGTGTGACTCTGTGGACCGCACAGAGCTGGGTAGGTATACATGTTGTTCAACCGTTTGTTGGTCTTATTTCCTGAGACTCTCCGAGACTCGGTTGTGTTTTCCGGAAATCCCTGAATGTTTACGTTCAAACAGTGTGATCCGGTCCTCAGCAGCAACACTAAAACCAGACTTTAAACTGTCAACAAAACGCACAAAGTAGAAAATAAAGTTTCCCCGGGTTTTCCTTTTTGACTCGATGGGCAAAGACCTCGTGTCTGTAAAACAGTAAAAAAAAATGAATGAATTCCAGAGAAGAAGGGGGGCCGGGGGAGAGGGGGGGGGGGGGTGGAACTAAAGGGGCGTTAATGAACCAAACAGGATATGATGTCGACACTTCGGTTCTCTCTCTTTAGCGTGCCGAGGTACGCGCCAAGACTCATCCCTCTGCTGAATTACCAACACCAGATTGAAACCGAAAAAGACTACGGAAATAAAAAAGATAAAATAAATCCGGGAAAGGGCCACAAAGTACCGTTTTAATCTCAGCTACCGGTCCTCGTAAATGATGGCGACACCGCTCTGTGTTCGCCGAGGGGTGACGGTGGATCGGCCCGGCGTGCCAGGAGAGCGTGGCGACAACGCCAGATTTGGTGCCTCAAAGGCTTCCAGTCCACTCCGGGGGGAAATTCCACTTCCAAACCAGTGAACAGTTTGATGAAAATTAAAACAAACACAAAACACAACACACAAGCGGTCCAACAGCCAAGTCTGACAAACAAAGACGAGTATTTGAATCACAAAAGAATGAAATCGTGTTTTGATTTGTTTTTTTTTACGTGAGGCCGCGTCCAAGGCGCCATTTTGCCCGCGGTGCTCCAGTTTTGGAGCACTCGGTCCGACATTGTTGTGATATAATTACTATTCCCGTCGTTCCAGCTCGGACTGACTTGACTTTCCTTTCCTCTGCAGGGACCATGGTGGTGCAGGTGGCAGCCACCGACGCAGACGACCCCACCTATGGGAACAGCGCCCGGGTAATCTACAGCATCATCCATGGGCAGCCCTACTTCTCCGTGGAGCCCAGGACTGGTAGGTTCCCGCTAGCGCTTACCATCATCATCATCATCATCATCATCATCATCACCACCTAATCATCATCATCATTATCTTCATTCCTGGGTTCGGAACGTTGGTTCCTCCATAGTTCCTGATAGAACCCGGAAATCGGCCATGTCTTCAACTGTGGTAACCTCCGTATCCACTTGAAGTCCTTCACTATGTCTTTGGAACCTCGGTTCCTCCGTGCTTTGCTAGACCCACGGGGCATGACCCTCTGTGTCTACAACCTCCTAGTACCTCCAAATTCATTAGGTTGAATTATGTGAGATTAGATAAGATTAAGTGAGGTGAGTTAAGATTGGTTAGTGTTAGGGTTGTGTTTGGTTCAGTTGATTCAAGATTCAAGATAACTTTATTTATCCCGGGGGAAATGAAGGTGCAACAGTTGAAACAGGGGGAATAAATGCACACAAAATATACTAATACCTAAAAACTAAATAACAACAAACTAACTAAACAAAACTAGTATAAAGAAAATATAACTAAATTAACTCTAAATGAAATTTAAATGTATTGATAGATGAATTGCACAATTTACAGTATTATTACAGTAAATGGATGATGCTTTTAGATTGGATTGGGTTATATTAGTTGAGGTTATGTTAGATTACATTCAATTTAATTAGATTATGTTAGATTGGATTGGAAAACTTTATTTGCCCATAAACACTGGCCAAAAATTGTCTTTGACGGGGGCTCACATGAGGATACTTTGTGCAATCATTTAGAGTAGGAGATTGGTCAGAAATTAACGAGTTCTCAGGGGAGTAAAACGATTCCCTGGAACTAAATTATGTCCTTGAATTAGGGTTTAGTAGTTTAACTTTTTGATTTGATTTGAGACTCAAAAGCTAATATTAGGGGTTAGCGTATTGGTTTTGACCCCCCCCCCCCCCAACGCCATGGAACCGAATATCACCGAGTCACGTTCAGAGTTACACATAGGAATGGGGTGGCATGAAGAGAAAAAAGTCATTTGTTTAACAAAAAAAACACACACACACACACACACATATTTCTGACTCAAAAACCGACTGACTCATAAATAAAAACATATTTTGTTCATGAAATTAAAACGAGCACACAGAAAAACAAGTGCGTTGTAAACCTCCAAAAAAAACAAAAACCTGTTAAAGTATTAAAATGATTTCCTTATCCCGGGCATCTCTGACCTCACCAACCATGTCACGCTTTAACATTTGGTCCACATTCCGGGCACAGGGGCCCCGGGCCCTAGTTGTTATTCCCGCCATGTCGCGGCGTGCAGGCTGACCCCCTGGTGCCACCGCTCTCTCTCCGTGTAAACACCATCTTATCTCTGTTTGTACCGCTCGCCCGCAAATTACCGGGGCCTGGCTGGCCGCCACTGCTTACGCAAACATTACGGTGGTGCTGCTCTAGCGCTCCCCCCCACCACCCCCCGTCCCCCGTCCCCCGTTCCCCCCTCCCCCCTCCTCCCTCCTCCCTCGATTGCCATCCCCTCCCCCGACCGCCATCCCTCCTCCCCCCCCTTTCCCTCCTCCCTTCCTCGCTTCTCCAAACTCAAATCCAATATTGTCTTTTGTGGTGTTATGGATGTGGAGCGAAAGCGGCTCGCTACAATTACGGGTGGCGGAGAGAGGGATGTAACATGACGTGACGTACGGCGCCAGGAGGTGCTGGAGAGGGAGAGGATGAGGCGTTTGTTTGCCTGGTGGCATGAGGAGAGGAGAGGGAGGTGCTCTCTCTCTCTCTCTCTCTCTCTCTCTCTCTCTCTCTCTCTCTCTCTCTCTCTCTCTCTCTCTCTCTCTCTCTCTGTATGTTTGTGTACGTTGGCTGTCTCCTCGCCTCCCCACATTGGATCATTAGGTTCCGGGGGCCTGCTGGGAGCCTCGGCACTCATGTGAAGCTGAAGAACATCGTGGAAAAACACACACACACACATGCTATCATGCATACACAAAGTACACACACACACGCTATCACATACACACACACACACACACACACACACACACGCTATCATGCAGACACAAAGTACACGCTATCACATACACAGTTCTCACACACACACACAAGCTATCACACACACACACACACACACATACACACACACTATCTCACACACACACAAACTATCACACACACACACGCGCAAAAACACACACAAACTACAACACACACACACGCAAAAACACACGCACACTATCTCACACACACACAAACTATCACACACACACACACACAATCACACACACAAACTATAACACACATACACACTATCACACTATCACACACACACACAAACTATAATGCACACACACATGCAAAAAAACACACACACACACACACACACACACACACACACTATCTCACACACACAAAAACTATCACACACAGAGACACACACAAACTATAACACACACGCACACAAACTATCACACACACACACACACACACACTACCACACACAA
>CM051020.1:14702521-14750021 GCA_027704905.1 Muraenolepis orangiensis
GCGTGGTGGTGGTGGTGGTGGTGGTGGTGTGTTGTTTTGTGGTTAATAATATATTTGGTATTGTTGTTGTAGTGTGGAGCATCTGGTGACACAGGGAACACCGTTTAACTGATCTTTACTTTGCCGAATTACAATACGGCATGAATATACTTAATTAAATGATAGTTATGCATTAAGTTGTCGGACTATGTAAGAAAAGGTTAATAGGTGGTAACATTTTACAATTAAAAAACAGCCCAAGATTTGAAACATAACAATTTTAGTAATTCCATTTTGTTGGATAATTAATGTCTGCGTTGGCAGAGCTGTGGTCGACCAGACTTGTTCGATCACAGCTCCTGTGGAAGTATCTAGAACATCTCCTGGAGTGTGTGAGTGGTAGTCACCACCGCACCATCTGACTGCTGGAAGACGACATCTCCACAGACGCCAACACATGGGGATTCCTCTGGTCGGACTGGAGACCAATCCAAACGGACAAATCTAATCTCAAATGAATCTCATCCGAATTTAATCTAATCTGAATTAATTTGGAATCTAATCAAATCTGAATAAAAGTAAGAAAATGATCTAATCTGAACAGAATCTAATCTGAACAGAATCAAACTAGAATATAATATAATCTGAGTCAAATCGAATAAGATTAGAATCAAATCACAATAGAACCTATTCAGAATAAAATACTAGAGTATAATTTATTCGGAAAATAATCGAATCTGAATATAATCTAATCTGAATGCAATTTTAATGTTTTGTATATCTTTCCAAAGGCATGTTGTGTCACAACAGGAGAATAACAGTCTCTCTCTTTATATATATATACAGTATATATATATATATATATATATATATATATATATATATATATATATATATATATATATATATATATATATCTTTATATATATATATATATATATACATATGCAGAGACAGAGATAGAAAGAGTTATATTTGATATCTATATTATATATATAAAGTGGGTTGTCACTCGATGTGTCGCAGCATTGTCCCCGGCAGGAACGATCATCTGTTGGACGCATCCAGGTCGGTTTCCTGGAAACAACACCAACCACTGTCTCTCTCCGGTCACGTTATGAATTCCCCGTGCGTCTCCCTCCCCTGCTCTTTGACTGACTATCCATCAGACGCTTCAGTCCACGCTGCCATACCGGCAGGGAGAGATCAGTTCAGATACGTGTCATTAAGCAGCAGGTGGGGTTTAGGGTTCAAGGATGACGACAGGTTAGGCTACAGACCCCAGGGGAATCGAACCCGGTAACCTTTGGCTGAGGATGGGGTGGGGGGGGGGGGGGGGGGGTCGAACACTATATACGCCCCCCTGCCCCCCCCGTATTTCTATATTCCCATCAGCCAGAATATTGATACTACACTAAAATGGACATGATGTAATCGCGTTACAACGATCACATAAATTACTTTTAGTTATTTCATGATCGCACACAGAGTTGTGTTGCTTTTTGCTTTGTTAAGACGTTTAATCTTCCGTGGTCCGGAACAATCCGTGTTAGAGTGGATTTTAATAAGTGAACCGCGTTCTGCGGGAAAAGTCATTAACTTTGAAAGCAATGCTGATTGCCTCCAACGGATTTGCACGCCGTGGCCTCGGAACACGTCCCGTTAATTGTTGTGTGTTCATTTTCCGTCAGATTAATCAGATTAGCTCCTTTAGTCGGCGTGCGGAGGGGAGGGAATTTTTAAAGTTACCGGTCCCTTATTCACCTTAGTTAACAGACCCTGGACTCATGACCATTTCTGCACTGTTCTGCACTGAATTCATGATGCTGCAGCACTACTGGCACTTTAAAATGCTGTCAACCATCATAGCCACCCATTAGTCACTTTATTGGAATTTGTATTGTGTATAGTATTGTATGGTATAGTGTTGTTTATAGTATATAGAACATATTATATAGTGTTTGAGTATAGTATATTATAGTATAGTATAGTATAGTATAGTAGTATAGTTATCAAACTGTTTGGGACCAGGGCCCCCTTACAGGAAAGACTACTTTCGAGGGACCCCCTCCAAATCATAACACCAATTAAACATATGCCTACTACCATTTGTACTCTAAGATGCCATTGGCTACTACTTGTATTCTAAAAATTCTAAAGTTCAACCTAAATACTTCAGACCTGTTTCATAGTAATAAACAGAAACACATTTCAATTAGAATCATATTTATTAGCACTAATATACTTTGTATATTTAAATATATTGTATAGTTATATAACAGTAACAAGGCATAGTCCTATGACTATGAAGTGTAACAAGATGAACAGTAACAAGACATAGTCCTATGACTATGAGAAGTAACAAGATGAACAGTAACAACAGAAACAAGACATAGTCCTACGACTATGAAAAGTAAAAAGATGTGGCATAGTCCTAATAAACCCATTAAACCACCAATCTAAAGCTGACTTTCATTAAGTGCTTAAATTTTTAAATAATGAACATATTGCTCCTTATTCAAATCATTGCCAGAAAGCTCTTTACAAATCATAACAGAAGTTATGATAACAGAAGTTATCATAACAGCGTTACAGAACCCATCATAGTAATTAAGCCTGTGCCTGTGTTTTGGTAGATGTATTCCTCGCTCTTTAGACAGAAACATTCTTTAGTCTTGTCCTTATATTAAATATAATTATATTCCGGGTTCTTTGTAATCAGATGTCTCTTTAGCTTGGCTGGCTTCGTGGCTTTGTTCTCACCTGAAGACACATGACGCACTTCGGTCTCCCGTTGCTATTCTCAATAAAACCAAACTGGACATAACTATCGTAACATTTTTGGCTTAGCATGACTTGACCATGTGGACTGACCGGACTGACTGAAAAATGTATATATATATAGATATATATATCTATAAAGATATACAGTATATATATCTATAGATAGATATAGATATATAGATATATAAATGTTTATAGTGACAATACATATATTCTGCTATAATGTAAATATGTCCATGTTTTCTTTTGGTATTTCTGTAAAATTTGGTAATTTTTTTGTGCACATCTTCAGAGCTGGGGATAACATCTCACTGTACATTGTTACACTGTACCTGATCACACATGTGACAAATCAACTGAATCTGAAAAAATCCTGATCCTCTCTGCCGACGCCGATCAACGGAGATAAGAGAGAGATGAGCTCTGTGCCTTCTGCTGGCACCTGGCAGGGTGTTATCCGGTGGGTGTCACCCTACGGGTGTCTCCAGGCGGGGTGTCACCATCGACACCCAGGTGTGAAACCAACCTCAGAGACTGCTCTGGTGGCGGAGGCACAACGGGGGGGGGGGAGTCATGTGTGTCATACACGACACGACAAGTTAGAGGACGCCGCAACACACACTCAACAGAAACACATGTAATAACATGTGTCTCTCCCTCTCTCCCTCCCTCCCTCCCTCCTCACGCCTCTCTCTCTCTCTCTCTCCCTCTTCCCCCTGCCCCCTACTCCCTCTCTCTTTCTCTTTAAACCTCCCTCCCTCGCTTCCTCTCCTCTCTCTTTCTTTCTCTTCTCTCCCCTCCTGTCCATCCCTCTCTCCCTCTCTATTTCCCCTCTTTGTCTGAGTCCTCAACCTCTCTCTTATTTTCTCTCCCTCCCTCCCTCCCTTAACCCCCCCCTCTCCCTCTATTTTCTCTCTCTCTCTCTCTCTCTCTCTCTCTCTCTCTCTCTCTCTCTCTCTCTCTCTCTCTCTCTCTCTCTCTCTCTCTCTCTCTCTCTCTCTCTCTCTCTCTCTCTCTCTCTCTCTCTCTCTCTCTCTCTCTCTCCCCCCCCACCTCCAGGGATCATCCGGACAGCCCTGCCCAACATGGATCGTGAGACGAGGGACCAGTACGTGCTGGTCATCCAGGCTAAGGACATGGTGGGGCAAATGGGGGGTCTGTCCGGGACCACCTCCGTCACCGTCACCCTCACCGACGTCAACGACAACCCCCCGCGCTTCCCCCACAGTAGGACGCCTTTTTGATTATCGTTACCTCCGCCATCGACGGTGGGAGGAGGTTATGTGTGTCTGTTCCTTTGTCTGTCTGTCTGTCTGACTGACTGACTGACTGACTGACTGTCTGTCTGTCTGTCTATTAGCAATATAACTTATAACGTTTATGTACGGAATTGGACAAAACCTGGTGATTAGATTACTTATGGGTCAGTGAACATTTGATTCGATTTTGGTGCTGATTCAGATGCGGATTCAGGGCTCTTTTTAGTGTGGTGGATGCTGATGCGCTCTAGTTTTCATGTTGATTTCATATTCATTAGTTTGACCCCTGATTTTGATTATTTGCATCCATTTTGATTTGGAACACTGTGAAACACACCTTGGCACATTGTCCTTATTTTCACTCAATCGCTAATGTTTACTGAAATGTAAAGTTATTCAATATACCATTTAATAATCGTCACACACACACACACTAACACAAGTCAATCGCTAATGTTTACTGAAATGTAAAGTTATTAAATATACCATTTAATAACTTTACGTTTCAGTAAACATTAGCAATTGACTTGTCAGTAGGGTTATCGGATCACCTGAGAATACATTTCTGGTTACGTCAAGAGGTGCTCCAGGTGGGTTTGTATTGGACATTAAATTAAAAACCAAACATACAATCAATTTCCCAAATCAATAATTCAGAAGCCAGAAGACAAATGTGCAACAAGACTCTATTAAAGAAATCATTATAACATACAAAATATGTTTTGTACGAAGGGTTGATGGCATATTAATTAGGTTGAATCATTTAACGACTCACACCGACACTGTCTCGCTCGACATCACACACACACTAACAGCCCACACAGACTAACATCACACACATCACACACACACACACTTACATCACACACATCATACACACACCAACGACACACACAGACTAACATCACACACATCACACACACTTACATCACACACATCATACACACACCAACGACACACACAGACTAACATCACACACATCACACACACACACTTACATCACACACATCATACACACACCAACGACACACACAGACTAACATCACACAAACTAACGACACGCACAGACTAACATCACACACACCAACGACACACACAGACTAACATCACACACATCACACACACACACTTACATCACACACATCATACACACACTAACAGCCCACACAGACTAACATCACACACATCACACACACACACTTACATCACACACATCATACACACACCAACGACACACACAGACTAACATCCCACACATCACACACACACACATCATACACACACCAACGACACACACAGACTAACATCACACACACTACACACACTAACGACACACACAGACTAACATCACACACATCACACACACACTTACATCACACACATCAATCACACGCTAACAACACACACAAACTAACATCACACACACTAACATCACACACACACTAACGACACACACAGACTAACATCACACACTTACATCACACACATCATACACACACTAACGACACACAGACTAACATCACACACATCACACACAGACTAACATCCCACACATCACACACATCATACACACACTAACGACACACACAGACAGACATCACACACATCACACACACACACACTTACATCATACACACACCAACGACACACACAGACTAACATTACACACATCACACACACTAACGACACACACAGACTAACATCACACACACACACTTACATCACACACATCATACACACACTAACAACACACAGACTAACATCACACACACTAACATCACACACTAACGACACACACAGACTAACATCACACACACACTAACATCACACACACACTAACGACACACACATCACACACACACTAACATCACACACACACACATCATACACACAGTAACATCACACACACACTAACGACACACACAGACTAACATCACACACACTAACATCACACACACTTACATCACACACACTAACATCACACACACTAACATCACACACACTAACGTCACATACACACTAACATCACACACACACACTAAAATGTCTCTGTCTCTGTCTCCCTCTCTCTCTCTCTCTCTCTCTCTCTCTCTCTGTCTCTCTCTCTCTCTCTCTCTCTCTCTCTCTCTCTCTCTCTCTCTCTCTCTCTCTCTCTCTCTCTCTCTCTCTCTCTCTGTCTCTGTCTCTCTGTCTCTCTGTCTCTCGCTCTGGCTCGGTCTCTCTCTCCCTCCCTCTCTCTATGTCGCTCTCTCTCTTACTCTCTCTCTCTCTCACTGTCTCTCTCTCTCTGTCTCTCTCTGTCTCTCTCTCTCTCCATTCAAGTCCTCTAATAATGCTTGTTACCTCATCCAATCTGGATTGGCTGCCAAGTGCACCGTGCCCCCCCCCCCCCCCTAACGACACACACAGACTAACATCACACACTTACATCACACACATCATACACACACTAACGACACACAGACTAACATCACACACATCACACACAGACTAACATCCCACACATCACACACATCATACACACACTAACGACACACACAGACAGACATCACACACATCACACACACACACACTTACATCATACACACACCAACGACACACACAGACTAACATTACACACATCACACACACTAACGACACACACAGACTAACATCACACACACACACTTACATCACACACATCATACACACACTAACAACACACAGACTAACATCACACACACTAACATCACACACTAACGACACACACAGACTAACATCACACACACACTAACATCACACACACACTAACGACACACACATCACACACACACTAACATCACACACACACACATCATACACACAGTAACATCACACACACACTAACGACACACACAGACTAACATCACACACACTAACATCACACACACTTACATCACACACACTAACATCACACACACTAACATCACACACACTAACGTCACATACACACTAACATCACACACACACACTAAAATGTCTCTGTCTCTGTCTCCCTCTCTCTCTCTCTCTCTCTCTCTCTGTCTCTCTCTCTCTCTCTCTCTCTCTCTCTCTCTCTCTCTCTCTCTCTCTCTCTCTCTCTGTCTCTGTCTCTCTGTCTCTCTGTCTCTCGCTCTGGCTCGGTCTCTCTCTCCCTCCCTCTCTCTATGTCGCTCTCTCTCTTACTCTCTCTCTCTCTCACTGTCTCTCTCTCTCTGTCTCTCTCTGTCTCTCTCTCTCTCCATTCAAGTCCTCTAATAATGCTTGTTACCTCATCCAATCTGGATTGGCTGCCAAGTGCACCGTGCCCCCCCCCCCCCCCCCCCCCACAGCATCTCAACACATCTCTCCCTGGTCAGGAGTTCCTGTGCTGTCCTCCTCCTCCTCCTCCTCCTCCTCCTCCTCCTCCTCCTCCTCCTCCTCCTCTTCATCAGAGCTGAGTGCTCGTTCTCAGCCTCCATCCCAGGATCAATCAGCCCACCGTTTTTCAGTTTCTCTTTTTTTCCCTCCCGTCTCTCTCTCTCTCTCTCTCTCTCTCTCTCTCTCTCTCTCTCTCTCTCTCTCTCTCTCTCTCTCTCTCCCTCTTTGGGTTGTCAGCCTGTCTCACTGATGGCTAATGGGCTTCCAGGGCTTTTGTGATTCAAAGGAGCATCGGCTGGTTCTCATGGTAACCCCGTCGCGTGAAAAAAAAAGAAGAGCGTCTGGTCTGAGGTGGCTTGCGGAGTGGCGCCCTGTGGGCGAACGAGTGGACCGCGCCCGTCCATTTAGCCGTCTCCCTCTCGGGGGGGGGGGGGGGGGGGGGGGGGGGGGGGGAGGGTCGAGGGAAGGTCGAAGGTCTCCCACAACAAGCCGCTGAAAGCGTTTTAATCCCCGAGGTCGTCGCCCCCCCCGGGTCACCGGAGTGGGCTTTCGGAGAGAGAGAGTTCCGGAACGGCCGTCGCGCCAACGAGGGTCACGGGGGAGGGTGAGGGGTGAGGGGAGGGTGAGGGGTGAGTGGAGGGGTGGGGGTCATAGTCGATAACAGGCAGTGCCGGGAGTACAGGAGGACGTGTTGCACAGGTTCCATAGGGAGGGGAGGGAGGGAGGGAGAGGAGGGAGAGTGGAAGAGAGGGAGTGAGGAAGGGATGAGAGTTGGAGGAAGGGATGGGAGGAAGAGGAGGAAGGGAGGGAGGGAGGAAGAGGAGGGAGAGAGGGAGGAAGGAAGAGGAGGGAGAGAGGGAGGAAGAGAGGAAGAGGAGTAAGTGAGGGAGGGAGGGAGGGAGGAGAGGTGGAAGGAGGGATGGGAGGAAGAGGAAGAGAGGGAGAGAGGAAGAAGAGGAAGGGAGGGAGGGAGGAAGGGAGGGGAAGAGGGGAGGGAGGGGAGGGAGGGGAGGAGGGGAGGGGAGGGAGGGCGAAGAGGTGGACCGGCGAGAGGTGGGCAGTTTTTTTCCCCAGTCTTGTAAAGAGGCTCTATTCCACGGCAAATTAAAAAGCCATTACAAAGATTACACGGCAGCAAACAAAGTCGGGGCAGATTAGCATTTGGCCGCGGCAGCGTAGTCATCTGGGCAAGAGAGAGAGAGAGAGAGAGAGAGAGAGAGAGAGAGAGAGAGAGAGAGAGAGCGAGAGAGAGAGAGAGAGAGAGAGAGAGAGAGATGGTGAGGGTGATTTGGGAAGATTACGATCATGAATATGATTCTATTCCTTTCATTCTCCTTAAGAGTTAAGCTTCTTTTAAATCCTCTGGGTTTAACGGGACAAAAAGCCAGATGAAGCACAATGGAGGGATCTTTCTTGGTATTTTTTTTATTTATCGGAGTAAAGGAATGTTAGGGCGGCCATTTTGTTCGTGGAAAGCGCTCCACCTCGGGGGGGAATTTGTTAAAGTGTGGTCAACAGGAACCCTCCTTAAATCCAAATTAAGCTGGGGGTGAAAGACCATCTGTGCCTCAGATCTCCAGACTAATGACACAAACACACACACACACACACACACACACACACACACACACACACACAAACATCATTTAAAGCTGTTTTTTTAAGTTCACCGATAACAGGGGTAAGGACACGTCTTTTCAAAGAGGAATGAAAGAGAAAGCAAAGCCCGATAGGGAGAGAAACGCGGCTGTCCATAATTGAACAGAGGTGGTGGATTTCAAAATGTGAGCAGATTATTTGCATCTGGGATTTGGGGGCGAGCGTCGGGGGGGGAAAGCGTGCGTGTCCAGGAGCGAGTTTCCCTCCGCAAATCGCCCAACTCAAAGCTTGATCAATTATTCTGTTAGCAAAAAAAAAGAAAGAAAGAAAGAAGAAGAAGAAGAAGAGAGAAACATGACTTTACTTATTTGTCCGTGCATGGCTGCTACACTCTTTACACTATTTCTCAAGAACAGACTTTTGTTATCCACTCGGAATTCCTCTCAGGCAGGGTTTTTTCAGGGCTTTTTTTATTTTTTTGTATTACCCGGAGCGATATGATGTCAACACGGCAGCGACACGCAACCGTGAGTTTAATTGTAATTACTCACCGTTTGTTTTGCCCCGGTTATGTTCCACCCCCACCCCTCCCCCTCACCACCCCCCCCACCCACCTCCACGTTCGCTCATAAATACAACATAAGCGCGACGGCGGCGGCGATAAGATAACCGAGCATTGGTCGTGACCGCTTCCCGTCGGCCCGTAAATCACGTCTCTGTCGTATTCTAATGATGGTGTGCAGCTGTCAGAAGTATCTACAACATTAGCGCTCCTCCCCCGCCGCATCTGTTGTGCCAGCGCTGCCTGTTGTTACGTGAATTCATCACCCGCGCGCCGCAGGGTATTACAAAAAAAAAAAACTAACCACGTGGTGCTCGTCGGAGGTGGCGCCTCGGAGTCGCTCCGGTGGCGGAGAGAGGTACTGCCTTCACGTCCGTCCGTCCGGAGTTCCGAGTTCCGAGTTCCCGAATAAGAAATTGTGATTGTTATTCGTTTTTTTTGTGTTGTTGCATTGGCTGCTCTGTCTCTTGCTGAGGTTTTTTTTGGTTGTTATTAGATTAGATTAGATTCTAATTTATTGTCATTGCACAGCACAAGTACAGTACAGCGAAAATAATTTAGCATCTAACTAGAGTGCAAATGTTGCAGTAAAGTGCATTGATAATATAGTATCATTTACAGTTTAAATTTACAGGTTAAAAGACAGTCTAGGTATAAATGTGATATGAGCATAATAATAGGTATATATATATACAGGTAAGTGATCGTTTAACGTAGTGATCAGGGGTATGCTATTATTGAAAGCAGGATACAAATATATAAATGTATATACAAGTGAGCATATATAAATGTATTGCAAGTATAAATGTATATATATATATATATATATATATATACAGTAGTGAGCAGTTCTATCAACAGATTTAAATATATATCGCAGGTATATCCATTCTTGCTTTTGTTTTGTTTTTATTTGTATGTATTTGTATTAGTATAAGTTACTTTTTTAGATACTTAGTTAGTTAGTATCAGTTGTATGTGTCAGTTTGTAGTTAGTTAGTTAGTATTAGTTAGTATTAGTTGTATTTGTTTGTATTTGTTTGTATTTGTTTGTATTTGTTTGTATTAGTTGTATAAGTTAGTTTGTAGTTAGTTAGTTTCTATGTATTAGTTGTATTATTATATTAGTTTGTAGTTTGTTTGTTTGTAGGAGGAGCAGTGGGCAGCTATTGTATATACAGCGCCCCCCCCGGGGAGCAGTGTAGGGGTCTGGTGCCTTGCTCATTTTTATATATATTATATATTGCGTAATATTAATATTGATTATTACTCATAACATTGTGGTATTATTGCCGATTACTTTTATCATTTTTATGTCGACGTTCGTTACCATCCCAACCGTATTGAACTTCCTGTTTCCCAGAGAACTACCAGAACACTGTGCTGGAGTCACTTCCTGTCCTGTCGGTGGTGGCGCGGGTGAAGGCGGCGGACGCGGACGTGGGCGGCAACGCCGAGATGGACTACCGTCTCATGGACGCGGAGCACCTCGCCGTGTTCAACATCTCCACCGACGAGGACACGCAGGAAGGGGTCGTGGTGCTGCTGAGGGTAACGAAACAAGCGCACACGCACCACCCCGACCCTTTGTTATGAATGAAGAGAGAGTCTTGTTGTCCTGTGGAAGGTTCGGGCAATACGGCAAAACGAACGCACTCCACTTCCGCACACGCAGTAGTCACCCTTGTGCAGCAATATAAGGCTCCGGGTTTGATGCCCGATGTTCCAAAGTCGACCTGTAGGCGTCTTTTGAGCACAGTCAAAACCAAAACGAACCCACCCCACCAGGGCACAGGTTCACCCTGTAGTAACCACAGTGTTTAACTCCAAGGTCTGGGGTTCAAATCCTCACCGACCACCCAGGTGTAGACCCCCCCCCCGTTGAGCCAGACGACCTCTCGTTCATTTGATCCAGACGAGAACATGTCACGGGCCTTTGGATTCAAATCTTCCGCTAAAAAACCAGAACAGCAGCAGAACAAAAACAAGCGCTCCCCACCAGGGGCCAGATTGACCCGATCCAGGAGTGAAAGCTCCTTCTTCCATCAGAGGGGCTTTTGACCGTGGGGCAAAAACCGCGGTTCATATATAATTATATGTTTTTCTGTTGGAGAGAGTAGACGGAAGCGCTCCAGGGGGCTCCCCGGGGGCCCGGTGGAGATATGACAGGTCTGTCCCGGGGGTCTTTGTCCCAGTGAGGCTCATTGTTCACACGTGTCACCATGGCACAATTTGATCTTTTGTTTGTTTTTATGGCGGGCGGGTGACGGCGAGGACTTCTGAGACGAAGGATGACAATGGACGTGTCATCGAGCGCGGCGGGAGATGGAGGCTGAGGGGGGGAGAGGGGGGAGGGGGTTGGGTGGAGCAGAGGACGCCACATTCCTGCGAAAAAGCACTCATTTTCAGAATGTCCTATAAGTGTGATTGGTGTCGCTCTTCTAGTATAAACAATTACGCTTTCCAGGCCCCCGGGAAGATCGATGTGGAGAAGCGCTGTGAGAGAGTGCGTTCACGGGCCTGTGTTGAGGGCATTGTGGCGGCTCGCCGCAACCCGTCTTCTTCATTGCTTTTAATTTGCTGCGTTGTGCGGAGGTCCGGGTGAAAGTTGCCACCTATCTGGATCCTCGCTGTTTTGTATTCACCAGCCGCCGACGGAAAAACTATCGAGGCGGCGTCTCGAAACAAAGGATTTTTATTTTTTTTCCCCCGGAAGGTCAAACCCTTTTGATTGATGAACCTCGTCTGCCTGTCTTTAAAACCGATAAAAAATATAACCGATCCAACCGACTTTTGGTTTCTTAAAAAAGTTATCTCTCCTCTCTCTCTCTCTCTGTGTGGGCGTCGCCAGCCTCTGGACTTCGAGACCAAGGGCAGCTTCTCCCTGCGGATCGAGGCCACCAACCGGAACATCGACTCCAACTTCCTGACCGCGGGGCCGTTCAGCGACACGGCTGTCGTCAAGGTGACGGTGGAGGACGTCAATGAGCCGCCCGTTTTCTCCTCGCCGCTCATCAAGATGGTGGTGTCGGAGGACGCCAGGCTGGGGACGTCCATCGGGAGGGTGTCGGCGCACGACCCGGACTCCACCAACAGCGCCATACGGTAATACGATTATCTTTAATTTGAGCTAACTAGCTATAATTATACACAACCTTCCACACACAACAGCAGAACACGGTACTACGGTTTAGATTTAACGATCGACTTTAGTTTAAGCCAACTAGCTATAAATATACGCGACTTTCCGCAAACAGCGCCATACGGTAATGCGGTTTGCAGTTACGATTCGCTTTAGTTTTAGCTAGCTGTAATTATTATTATATTACGCTGCCTGCTGCCAAACAGCGTCATGAAGTTCTACTTAGCTTGAATTATATTTTCATATAAGCCAGCTATTACAAAAAAAAAAAAGCCATCGGCTAACTAGCAATAACTCTACACCCTGAGATATTCATGGTAATATTGCGGTAGGGTACATCCAATATATTGTTAGTTATACAGTCCTGACATCATACAGAATCCTTCTTTCTGTCTGGCCCTGGCGACATTACAGCAAAAAAAAGGATCCTATTTCCGCACACATTTTATTAGACGTTTATAGCCGATTAAATCCTGCCACGGTTATCGTAACGTTAAAATCCCACAGATGTGATCATTACAGTAAAACAAGTATCCAAGACAACAGCGGGTCTGCTTTTGCTTTGTACTAAAAAACCAAAGTCACTCCGCTGGGGGAAAGTGCTCCACAGTGGAAGGCCCGGCGAGTTCTCTCTCTCTCTCTCTCTCGCTCTCGCTCTCTCTCGCTCTCGCTCTCTCTCTCTCTCTCTCGCTCTCTCTCTCTCTCTCTCTCTCTCTCGCTCTCGCTCTCGCTCTCTCTCGCTCTCTCTCTCTCTCTCTGCTACCAGGAGGAATTTAAATCGTAATATAAAAGTCAAAGTGGAAGACGAGAGCAACCAAACGACCCCCGAGGAGAGGTCAACAGACGGGTATCAGTGTGTGTGTGTGTGTGTGTGTGTGTGTGTGTGTGTGTGTGAGTGTGTGTGTGTGTGTGTGTGTGTGTGTGTGTGTGTGTGTGTGTGTGTGTGTGTGTGTATGCTAACAGGGAGCCAGCATCTTCTGTTCCACTCCACATTATCTGTGGAGAGAGAGAGAGAGAGAGAGAGAGAGAGAGAGAGAGAGAGAGAGAGAGAGAGAGAGGAGAGAGAGAGAGAGAGAGAGAGAGAGAGAGAGAGAGAGAGAGAGGAGAGAGAGAGAGAGAGAGAGAGAGAGAGTCCGCGGGCTCTCGAAGAGCCGGGGGCCCCGTGTGTGTGTGTGTCTGTGCGGCGGCGGGGCAGACAGGCCGTCGGGCCCCTGGCAGATGGCGACCGGGGGGGCCAAGGAGCGCTGCGTTAGCGCGAGTGAAATGCCATCTTGAACAAGAGCAGGGGCCCCCTTCCCTCAGGGGGGGGGGGGGGCCCTAACAAACACCGGCCCTGGCATTTGTGACTAAAGACGAGGACCAGACAATCTGTGGCTCCCACAGAATCCCCAAGCGCTCTCGACGTTTTTATGATGAATTCAATGAATATTGTATGGCGTCCTTGGCTGAGTGTGGGGACGGTCGGTCTTCTTAATCAGGCGATCTCATTACCGCTGCATTGTGGGTGTAAATTGCCTCGTTGTTGTGAGTGTAGCCGGGACGATCCACCCGGGCGATATATTACAAGACAATTGTTGAATTATTGCGGAACCAATGCAGCCAAAGTGTCAAATGACATGGTAGTAATATACGTGGGGAGGTCGGGTGCTCATCGAAGTCCTCGTTTCTTCTGTTGTAGAAACAGAAGTCGGGGTGCAGATGACGAGAAGGCCGGTTCGGGGCTATTTTTTTTTCCGCGCTGCGTTGAATAATGATAATTCCTCATTCTTCGGGTCTCGTCTCCGATGTTAATGAGAAATAAATTGCTTTTATCGTTTTGGCTTGACGACAACGATGACGCTGACGGTTGTTATTGGAATTATTGTCGTTAACGAAAGTAATTATTACCAGCGTTTCGGGGACGGTGCTGGACTTCGATCGATAATGATCTGATAACAACCAGATCTGATCAAAATACTATTAGCACTCAGGTCTCGCTCAGCCGGGAGAATGAGGCATTAATTATAGCGAGGTACGGTGTTTGATTCCCACTACAGAGGTCACCTGATTTGTCTGACACTGAGTTAAAGTGTGTGTATCTGTGTGTGTGTGTGTGTGTCTGTGTCTGTGTGTGTCTGTGTTTGTCTGTGTGTGTGTGTGTGTGTGTGCTTGTATGTGTGTGTGTGTGTGTGTGTGTGTATATGTGTGTGTGTGTGTGTGTGTGTGTGTGTGTGTCCAGGTACTCCATTGACCGGAACACGGACCTGGAGAGGTTCTTCAACGTGGACGCCCTCAGCGGGGTCATCAGCACCGCCAAGCCGCTGGACCGCGAGGCCAACTCCGTCCACAACCTCACGCTGCTCGCCATCGAGAGCCGTAAGTGCCAGTGACGTCGCTACGCTTAGCTCGACATGTACCGCCGCCGTGCCGGGCCTAGCTTAGCTTAGCTTGGCTCAACAGGTACCGCCGCCATGCCCGACCTAGCTTAGCGTAGCTCAACAGGTACCGCCACAGTGCCGGAACAGGTGTAGCTTAACAGGCACCGCCATCGCGCCCGTTCTAGCTTAGCTTTGCTTAACAGGTACCGCCGCCAAGCCCGGCCGAGCTTAGCTTAGCTCTAGCAAATGTCAGTGATCCGAGTTTATTTATTAAGAGAAAGTAAAACCAAAAAAACTAATAAAAAAAAACTAATTTAACTGAGCGGATTAGTTTGAACTTGAACGGCCTGCAGCTTGAAAAAGCATCAAATTAATATTCCTTTCATCAGAAATTCAGTTACGACATTAGGTTGAAATAATTGAAAAGCCAAACAATATTAGCCTGACTCAAAGTAAAGTACTGAAACACAGGTATTTCTATTTACATTTTATTAACCTCACGGCAGTTTCGTCATGTGACAACAAAGATGAACATAAAAAGCTGTTGAGTGCCATATATCCTGAACGGAATTTCAAGTCATCAGACTGTGAAAAGTGACAGTGTCAGAAAAGCATCAGATCGACAACTTAAGAACGTGGGTCATTGAAATCTGTCGGAATACAACCCCCACCTCCACCTGCAGGTCAACAGACTCATCAGACAGTGAGTCGATACTCCGATCACGTTTAAAACCCAGACAGAAGCAGTCGATCATGGAGCTGCATGACCCTGGATGTGGTTCGGACTAGTCGTTCTCTCTCCACTGGGCTGAATGAGTCACTATCAACACAACTGAAGTCACACACACACACACACACACACACACACACACACACACACACACCCCACATACACACACACATCCCACATACAAACACACACGCGCACACACATACAAACAAACACATACACAGACACACACACATACACACATACATACATACACACATACACAGACACACACATACCTACACACACACACACACACACGCATACAAACACAAACAAACACACACACACATTTCTATACAAAAATAGAGATGCAAAAACAGATGCTCTTACACATGAGCACACACATTAAGGTAGACAAGCACACGCATACACAAATAACTAACGGCACATCTTAAGGTAGACACACACACACACATACACACACACACACACACACACACACACACACACACAGCAGCCCATCATGTGAGCATTACAACGCTGAGGCGTGGGGGTCACGTGCGGGGGGAGGGAGGGGGGGGAGGCTTGGTTGTCAGGGAATGTTAATTCAAGGGGCTGGCGGACGCAGCGACCTCCAGGTGCCCCTCCCCCTACCCTCCCCCCCACTCCTCCGCCCGCAGCCAAGCTGCTGAGTAAGGTCCGCTTCCTCCCACCTGCACGCCACTTCCTGTGAGGCTACAAGGACGAGGGGGCGGCGGTCCTCCCACGTCTCTCTCACTGTTCCACTCGTCCGCCGACGCTGCACAACGCAACACAGCCATATTCCGTCAAGCAAGATCCGTAGATTAGATCTAGATAGATAGATATAGATCGATTAGATGTATTGATCTCGGTCTTTAGATGTAATCTACAGATATTGGTATTGGTATTGCATGTCTCTAGCGCTGCAACAAGCTATTAGGCGGCGGCTGCTTTAACCTGTGGGCCTCCTGATGAACAAGGACCCACAGGTGTGTGCAGAGCAATCAGTCTGACTCAGGCCAGGTGAGGCTGCTTCAACCAGACACCAACCACACACACACTCCACACACTCCACTCCACACACACACACACTCCACACACTCCACTCCACACACACACACACTCCACACACACACACACACACTCCACACACACACTCCACACACACACTCCACACACACACTCCACACACTCCACTCCACACACTCCACTCCACACACACACTCCACACACTCCACTCCACACACACACTCCACACACTCCACTCCACACACACACTCCACACACACACTCCACACACTCCACTCCACACACACACTCCACTCCACACACACACACACTCCACTCCACTCCACACACTCCGCATACCGATTTCACAACATGAATACAGACAAACAGTATCCATAGAAACAAGAATAACACAATATAAATCATGACGTGAATCTACAGCGCCACCACGTCGGGTATAATCTGAAATAACTGCATTGTGGGACAATAGTTAGGGTTTTGATCTCTCTCTCTCTCTCTCTCTCTCTCTCTCTCTCTCTCTCTCTCTCTCTCTCTCTCTCTCTCTCTCTCTCTCTCTCTCTCTCTCTCTCTCTCTCTCTCTCTCTCTCTCTCTCTCTCTCTCGTCCTCTCTCTCTCTCTCTGCTGTGTTTGATCTGCCCTCGTTACAGCCACCAAATTGCATTTGTTGTTATACTTAAAATGTTTTATTTATTTTTTATCTGTGAATGATTTGATATGTCATACACACATGCACATTCTTACACACACACACACACATGCATACACACATTTGAATAAAAGTATATTTTCCCTCTCTCTCTCTCTCTCTCTCTCTCTCTCTCTCTCTCTCTCTCTCTCTCTCTCTCGGGTCTATGTCTCTCTGTCTTCCAGAGGACCCGACCCAGATAGGTAAAGGCATCGCCCTCATCACCGTGCTGGACATTAATGACAACGCGCCTGTCTTCGCCATCGACTACGAGACCCTGCTGTGTGAGAACGCCATGTCTGGACAGGTAGGGGGCGGAACTCAGCGGCTGACCCTCTCTCTCTCTGTCTTCTCTTCTGTCTGTCTGTCTGTCTGTCTGTCTGTCTGTCTGTCTCTGTCTGTCTGTCTGTCTCCTCTCTCTCTCTCTCCTCTCCTCTCTCTCCTCTCTCTCACACACACACACCAACACAACATTTCTCTTTCCGCCTCTCCCTTTCACACATACACAACAACCAACACACAATTAGTTTATTTGTCTCTCCCTCTCGCTTTCTCTCTCACACACACACACACACACACACACACACACACACACACACACACCACACACACACACACACACACACACACCACACACACACACACACACACACACACACACCGTGCGCGCACATGCACACACCTTGTCTTTCTGTCTCTCTCTCTCGGTCTCTTCCCTCAGTTAAAAACGAGACACAAAGGCAATCTTCCTGTCTCTAAAAGCCATTCAAAGTCTTTCCCTGTCACGCTTCAGGACAATTGTGCGGGTATCGGTATCGGTGTCTCAGAGAGCCAGCAGCTCACTCCCCGGGAGAGTGTGACGTCGTGTCTGCTAGGGTTTAGCAGGGGACACCCAAATTAACCGGGGTCCCCGCCACTCCTGGTCCTCACGGTGTCAGCAGAACTAACCCTATCTCACTATCTCGCTCTCATTATTCATGTCTCACTCTGTGTGTCTCACTCTGTATGTCTCACTCTGCATGTCTTACTATGTATGTCTCTCTCCTGATGTCACACTCTGTGTGTCTCACTCTGTATGTCTCACTCTGTGTGTCTCACACTGCGTGTCTCACTCTGCATGTGTCTCACTCTGCATGTGTCTCACTCTGCGTGTCTCACTCTGTGTGTCTCACTCTGCGTGTCTCACTCTGCATGTCTCACTCTGCATGTCTCACTCTGCATGTCTCACTCTGCTGTGTCTCACTCTGCATGTCTCACTCTGCATGTCTCTCTCTGCATGTCTCACTCTGCATGTCTCACTCTGCATGTCTCACTCTGCATGTCTCACTCTGCTTGTCTCACTCTGCATGTCTCACTCTGCATGTCTCTCTCTGCATGTCTCACTCTGCATGTCTCACTCTGCATGTCTCACTCTGCATGTCTCACTCTGCATGTCTCACTCTTTAACTTCCAATCTTTAGTTGGATGCGCTCCAATAAAGACTCCAATAGTGCCCCCACAACAGCAGAACAAACCGTGACATCACACTCTTGTACATAACATTGACGTGTGCGTCTCACCCTTTGTCTCACCCTTTAGTGTCCGGGCGTGGTGTGAGAGTTAAAGTCTGCAAACAAAACACTTCATCCCGCAGACACAGACATGGAGAGTGGGGGGGGGGGGGGCACGCATTTTACACCTCACCTCACCCTTTTGTCTCACTCTTTAGGGCCTGTGCCGGGTGTCGTTGGACAGGTGCGGTGGGGTGGGGGGGTGGGGGGGGGTGTAATAGATGCACTCCATCACGAAAGGCGTTATGTTGGGGGCCCCGGGTGGAGGCGGGGGGAGGCGTGTGAGCGGCGCTACATCTGTGCGCTGCTGCATTCTCCCTGTGTTTCCTGCTTAGCATTCGGCCTCATTGTTGCTAAATGACTTGTGAGTCTGCCGCGGTGATTTGTCTGTTCTTGGCATTTGGAAAATGCAATCAGAGGCAGAGGGAGGCAGAGGGAGGCTCGCGCCGAATACGTACGATTGATCAGAGAGAGGGATGGCGCCGCGGCGGCTATACCTAGCTATTAGGCCCCTTTAAATATGCTATTTGCATTCATATTTCTGCCTTGTTTGTCAGCGGCGGCGCACATGAAGGTGTACAAGAGAAGCAAATTATTTAAGTATGAGTGTGTGTGTGTGTGTGTATGTTTCTGTGTGTAAGTGTTTCTGTGTGTGTGTGTGTAAGTGTGTGTGTGTGTGTGTGTGTGTGTGAGTATTTCTGTGCATGTGTGTGTGTGTTTCTATATATGTGTGTGTGTGTGTGTGTGTGTGGTGGGTGTGTGTGTGTGTGTGTGTGTGTGTGTGTGTGTTTCTGTGCATGTGTGTTTCTGTGTGTGTGTGTGTGTGTGGGGGAGTGTTATTACATTGTGGAGGATATGTTCTTGCTGTATTGCCGTTAAGGGCTCTGTGGACATGCTGGATGCTAATGATGTTTTTTATGTGTTGAACGGAGGCCTTTATGTTCGGTTATTGTTTGAATCATTAGACGTTGGTCAGGGGAACTCCCAGAGGACCAACTACAGCCTCTCCTCACACGCAACGTTGGGTGGTTTTCGTTGGTTATTTAGTTTTTCACTTTCGGTGATTTTTACTGGACTTTCGGATGACATTTTACAAGACGTCGGATACTGACGCTACACATGCACAGACACACACGCACACACACACACTCACACACATGGACATGAACACACACACACATGGACATGAACACACACACACACACACACACACACACACACACCACACACACACACACACACACACACACACACACACAGACGCACATACACACAAAATGGCATGAATACACACACACACATGGACATGAACACACACACAAACACACACACACACACACACAGCTCCATCATCTCTTGTGTGTGTTTGTAGTTGTGAGTGTTTTACTTAGTTTTTCAGTGGGTGATCTTCACCGATGACATTTTACAGGACGTCAGATTCTGAATACGAGCGAACAAGCGGATCGCTGGTCGCCCAAAAACCAATTATCCTCCCAGTGGACGGTCAGAGAGCGCCACTCGTCCCCATCCTCACCACTACCTCCCGCCTCGCTGCCTCCGCCTCACTGCCTCTGCCTCGCTCCCTCGGTCTCACATCCTCCTCACGTCCACTTCCTGGTTACCTGTCAGCCCCGCACCTCCTCCTCCTCCTCCTCCTCCTTCCCCTCCTCATTTTCCTCCTCTTCCTCTTTCTCCACCTCTTCCTCCTCCTCCACCTCTTCCTCCTTCTCCACCTCCTCCTCTTCCTCATGTTCCTCCTCTCCTCCACCTCCTCCTCTTCCTCCTCCTCCTCCTCTTCCTCTTCCTCTTGCTCCTCGTCCTCCTCCTCTTTCCCCTCCTTTTCCTAACTGTCCTCTTCCTCCTCCTCTTCCTCCACCCCCTCCTCTTCCTCCTATCCTTAAAATGTTTCCTATGTCTCTCCCTCGGGGGGGAAAACAACAGGCAGTTCCAGCGACTGCCTCTCCTCTCTCGGGGAGTCTCTCTCTCGCTGGCTCTCTATGTCTCTCTACCTCTCTCTCTCTGCCATCATGTATATCTGTATGTGTGTGTGTGTGTGTGTGTGTGTGTGTGTGTGTGTGTGTGTGTGTGTGTCTCTCTCTCTCTCTCTCTGTAAGTGCTGTGAGGAAACTCAGGTCGCACGCCCATCTGTGTGGTTACACCCGGTGGTCTCGCGGCACACAGCTGCGACAAGAGATGAAATCATTACAGACACAGGTTGTATGTGTGTGTGTGTGTGTGTGTGTGTGTGTGTGTGTGTGTGTGTGTGTGTGTGTGTGTGTGTGTGTGTGTGTGTGTGTGTGTGTGTGTGTGTGTTCTTTCGACCAATTAGGGTCACCTTTATGAATATAAGTTGACCTCTTCATATACAGACACCCACACACACACACACCACAAACACACACACACTACATACATAGACACACACATACATACACACACACACAAACATAGGCACACACACCACACACACCACACAAACACACACACACACACACACAATCATAATACTAAGTAAATAATGAGATACTTTTTGGTTTTAATGTGTGCTGATTGGTTGATATCAAGGTGGGTGTCCCGCCCTATCAGAGATTAGAGAACATAATACAAAGCACCGTTCTCCCTTCATAGACTCCCATCATCTGACCTTTGACCTCCCCACTCTCTCACAGTCCCTCCTCCAACAATTAGTAGATTTCATGACCTTATCTCCCACCGGCCAGACCTCTCTCATTCTCTTGGCCGCGGTGTCTCTCGACCAGACCCGGCGAGAGTCAGACTGCTTGGCTAGATGTCCTCGTACCCACGTTATGAGAGCAGTAAAACAGGTTCACGACTATCGCTGGAGATCGGGTCACATGGGGTTTTTACCGCTTGCTGATTGGCTCGTTTTGTATCCACTACTCAGCAACCCCTGTAGCGGAGACCCTGTGTAGGTTAAAACTGCTTCCTCTGCTGTGTGGCCCAGAGTTATGACCTCACTTCCTGTCGCGGGGGGAAGTTACCCACACTACCACTCTCTTCGCGGTAGTGCGTTCCGTTACGTCACATGGTCTGGGTCACATGGGCTGGGTCATGTGGTCTGGGTCACATGGTCTGGGTCACATGGTCTTGGTCACGTGCTCCAGGGCAGATGGCACATATTGAAAATCAAAAATGTTGCTGTACACTCTATTCATAATAATAATGTATAATTATTATTATTATACTATTGTGACTGTTTTCAGAGTCAAAACTCTGTTAAAACAGAACGTTTGAACGTTGCCAACGCACAAGTGAAGCAGCAATGTGTGTGCGCACATGCGTGTGCCTACGTGCGTGTGCGTGTGTCTGCCTATGTGTGTGTGCGTGTGTGTGTGTGTGTGTGTGTGTGTGTGTGTGTGTACACGCCAGTGACAAGAAGAGCAGGTAAGCACGGCTTGTATTCAGTTCCCCTTCATCCAAACACGGCAGTGCACAAACACAAAAAAAGAAAAGAAAAAAGCGGGAAACCTCTGATTTATGAGGAATGTCCTCTCAAACCGCTCCAGCGCCACCGCTAATGTCATTCCCTCGGAGTATGTAGTATACAGTGTCCCAATATAATCCATTCATAACCTAAATAACATAAAATATAATATATAAATATATGAATTTTAATATACTCTTCATAGCAAAAGAGAAGAAAGAGAAGGAAGAAGGAAGATCATCTCAGATACGAAGAAGAAAAGCGAAGTGGGAGAAAAGAGGGAGAGAAGAGAAGAAAGGCGACGCGAAGAGAAGAAAAGAAAGAAGAAATAGAGAAGAAAGGGAAATCGTCAGGCATAAGGAAGAAAAGGGAAATGGAAGAAACAGTCGATAAGAGCGAAGAAAAGGAAAGGGGAAGAGAAGAAAAGATGTCCAAGAAACGAAAGAGATAGGGATGCAGGAAGAGGAAGAGGAAGAAAGAGAAGAGAACAAAGAGGAAAGAAGCAAGAAAAAGAGGTAGCGGAAAATAGAGATACGAGTAATGGTGGAAAGGGGGGGAAATAGAAGAGCAGAAAAGAGGAATAGAGAAATAAAGGAAAAGAGGAGAGTAAATAGTTTGCAGAACCAAGTGGTACATAATCTCAGCCCGAGAAGAGATGGTTTAATGCTCACATGGTAGTGGTGACTCAATCTGGAACTCCTCATCCAAATTCTCGGTAAATAGCATCGAGAAGCTAATCGCTTCAAACATCGACTCATTTAAATAAAGTCTCGAGTAGCATCTGGTACTATACACCCTTGACGAATTCTACTAGGTAACTCTCAGCCCCTGTTCCGCTATCGCCTATATGTCATGGTGACTACTCCCTATAAACTAGATACAACGCTCTTAGTACTTATCCTAACTCTCATAGAGTATGTTTCTCCACGCTCTTACTCTCCCGATCTCAAAACCTCTCCCTATCCTCTAAGTCATACCGTGCCCTGTAACAGGTAATCCTCTACACCATGCTGTATGATAATCCAAACTCGAAAGAACTACGCTCCAGAAGTACACTACCAACTGATTCAACCTATCACATCAGTATAAACGACATCGTAGTCTCACTTTCACCCCACTAAACATATACTAACAGCTCCCTCCTACTCTATATCCTATACAACACATTCCCACTATCGACCACACCTCCCTTGCGCCTAACCTCTTCCACTCGATACGCCGACCATCTCCACACCTCCACCTAATGAATGTCTCATCCCTCCTCACAATCATGCCCTATATACTCGCACGGGAACCCGAGACCATACAGCTAACTCTATATATCCATCATATCTAACTCTCCTCTCCTCGTGCATCCCTACGCTATCATACTACCGCTAGGAGACATTGTAGTCAACTACGCCGTCCCCCAGTCTAGAAATCACTATCAGTAGCAGCTCTTCATGCTATCTCTCTATACTCCCGTATAATACCACATCTCTCATCTAGCCGTGCGCAGAACCCGTCTCCTCCCATCTCCTCTCCTCTCCTCTCCCCTCTTCTCGTCCCCTCCCCTCTCTCTCTCCTCCCCTCGCAGCCCATTAGAGAGTTCCCCTGTGAAGCCTGTCGGGCCGTGTCCTGCATCACAGGCGCGGAGATGAAAGGCATTATACATTACAAAGTGTTTGATTTAAGCATGATTTACACTGCTCTAACCCCGGCAGCACGGCACTGAGAGACAGAGGGAGGGAGGAGGAGAGAGAGGAGCGAGGGGGGTGGAGAGAGATGGTGAGGGAGAGAGGAGAGAGAGAAGGGGGGAGGAGAAAGGAGAGAGAGAGAGAGAGAGAGAGTAGAGAGGGGGAGAGAGAGAGAGAAGGAGGGGGGAGGGGGGAGAGAGAGAGCGGGGTGGAGAGAGATGGTGAGAGGGAGAGAGGAGAGAGGGAAGGGAAGGGAGAAAGGAGAGAGGGAGAGGAGAGAGGAGAGAGGGGGAGAGAGGGAGAGAAGGAGGGGGGAGGGGGGAGAGAGAGAGAGCGGGGGTGGAGAGAGATGGTGAGGGAGAGAGGAGAGAGAGAAGGGGGGAGGAGAAAGGAGAGAGAGAGAGAGAAAGAGAGAGAGAGAGAGAAGGAGGGGGGAGAGAGAGAGAGAGCGGGGGTGGAGAGAGACAGTGAGAGGGAGAGAGGAGAGAGGGAAGGGAAGGGAGAAAGGAGAGAGAGAGAGGAGCGAGGGGGGGGGGGGAGAGAGAGACACAGAGAGACAGAGAGAGAGCGAGACACACAGATGGAAAGTGAACAAAAAAGCGAAGGAGATAAGCTCTCAGATCCATCTGCAAATATTCCCGAGACATCAAAGCAGTGTGTGTGTGTGTGGGCGGGTATAGTTTATGTGATTCACCTTCAGCATCATTGTCATCCCGGTCGTCGCGGTGATGGCCGTGGAAGAACACATCTCCATCAGAGTGGGGGGAGGTTGAGAGGGGGGAGAGTGGAGGGTCGTATAAGGACGGGTGTTTAGTCGCTTGGATCAGCTGACTATCAGGCCCTGCCCACACATACACATACACACACACAACACACACACACACACACACACACACACACTCACCTATGCTATACTGGAGACTATTCACTCTACCAGTGGATAACCTGCTACTGTTTATTGATTGGAGATAAACCTTATACACAGATACTGTCCACACAGACAGAGAGACAGAGAGACAGGCATGCAGACAAACCGACAAACTGCTGATCTTTCCAGCAAACGCTAAACTGCAGCAGAATATTCAGTAGCTGGCCGACACAACCATGGCGACATCGCTCCTATTTCAATTATAATTATTATTATAATTTTTTACATTTTGTTTTGAAAGAAACATTTTGAAAGTATTTCACACTTTTCACTTCGAGTGACGGGTGAACAAAATAAAAAGTCCTGCATATTTACCCTGTCTGCCAGTTTTAATAATTGCTCGGGCGTAGTTACCACCTCCACCGCGTCCTGAAACCTGACAGCTTGTAAACAGCGCGGGCTAATTCAGCGCGACGGCCCATCAACGCTGTTACCATGCCGATGGATCGACCCCTGCCTCCTACTTCTTTAGATATCATTTTTTTTGTTCTGTGCTATCTCTGTTTGAGATGTGCTGAGAGGGGTTATAAACATAATTTAAGTGTGCAAAGTTTCTTAAAGGGGGGCGGTGATCACAACATCATCATTTCATATTCGCGAACGCTGATTTATCACCGTTACTAAAATGTCCAAAGTGACTTACAATAAGGTGGACAAGAGAAAGTACTACTCGTCACCAGAAGTCATAAGTACATTTCCTTTCCTAACAAGCCAGAATAATCTAATATATACACACATATAATAACACAATATATAATACATTACATTTACTTCCTAACAAGCCACAATAATATAGTATATACATACATATACACATATATAACACCATAATATATAATACATTACAATGAGGTCATTCAACAGGTAGACAAGATAACTACTAGTCACCAGAAGTCAGAAGTCTAGAACACCTTTGAAATGGTTCAGAATGGAGCTGAAACACTTACACTTTAAAATAAGCTTGTGGATATAAGCGTGTGTGTGTGTGTGTGTGCATGTGTGCGTGTGTGGTGTGTGTGTGTGTGGGTGTGTGTGTGGGTGTGCTACTCAGGTGTGTATGTGTGTGTGTGTGTGTGTGTGTGTGTGTGTGTGTCTGTTGTGTGTGGTGTATGTGTGTGTGCTACTCAGGTGTGTATGTGAGTGTGTGTGTGTGTGTGTGTGTGTGTGTGCCCATGTTGTGTGTGTCAGTTCTCACATTAAAATAACGTTTTTCTTTCCTTTTTTTGCTTTGTTTGTTTGTTGTCTTTCTATTGCCCCCCCCCCCCCCCCCCCCCCCCCCCCCTCCTGGTTTTTTTCCGGTGGCTTGAAAAGAGGTTCTGGGGGACTGATCTCGGCGTGCGAGGACATCAGGGGCCGCTGCACCGCGCTTTGAAGGCGGGGCCACAAGCCTATCAATCCTCGCCCATATGGCGCTCGCCACCGCCGCTGGTGGTGCAGATATATCACCTCTCTCTCTCTCTCTCTCTCTCCTCTCTCTCTCTCTCTATCTCTCTCTCTCCTCTCTCTCTCTCCTCTCTCTCTCTCTCTATCCTGACAGAAGAAGTAACAGCCCAACCACCCCCCCCCCCCTCCTCCTCCTCCTCCGCCTCCTCCTCCTTCCCCCACGCACTCGCAATGTAGCCGAGCCTAGCGCAGCGGCAGGCTGGCGTGCACAGCGGGCCGGCGCTAAACTCTATCTCGCACGTCGCTACGGCGGGAACAGAAGCGACGTGTGTGTGTGTGTGTGTATGTGTCTCATTGTATGTGTGTGTGTGTGTGTGTGTGTGTGTGTGTGTATGTGTCTCTTTGTGTGTGTGTGTGTGTGTGTATGTGTCTCTTTGTGTGTGTGTGTGTGTGTGTGTGTGTGTGTGTGTGTGTGTGTGTATGTATTCATACGTTAGATGCTACAGGGGGTTTGGTTCTTGTTTTTTTCCGCCGGCGGGCGTTGAAACGACATCACAGCGTTTTGTGTGTCGCCGGGCGGCCGGTCGGCCCGCGGTGAAGACGGCGGCCCCCTGCTGTCTCTCTTCATGCCTTCTGGGCATGGCGGGACAGGGTTTCGACCCACAGCTTTTACCGCTTTACCTCACCAATGTGGCAGCATCGCCGGCGTACATCGCTTCGAGGAAAGATGAAGCTGCTTTTCACGTGTGTGTGTGTGTGTGTGTGTGTACTGTACTGTATGTATGGATGAGAGCCGCCTATCGATGATGCATCCAAAGCTCAATCCACAGTTATATATATCCGTCTAATCTTGTACACAGCAGCCATCGTCGTGAGGTCGGAGCTTCAGGTCTCCCGCTGCTAGATGTGTGTTCTTCACATACGAGCCATGACAGTGAGGTCAGGTCTATGAAGTCTAAGGTCTCCCACTATAAAATATGTGTTCTTCTTACAGTCAGGTCAGGTCTATAAAGTGGATACGGTTCTCCACTGTTAAGACGTGTGTTCCAGTCTCCGTTACATTGAGTTGGGGGTCGAGAACGTATAAAGCTGGAGGCATTCCAGCCAAGCGAGAGAGAAATATGGATGTAAAACCTAATAATAACAACGCTATTCCCATGTTCTCAGGTTATTGCCGATCTCACGTGTGTCGCGTCTGTGCCAAAACTGCGCGGTTGTACCTAGGTAGCGGCGGGTTTTGATTTCCCAAAATGGCTTCCTCATGCGCGCCTCCCGTCGTACGTCGGGAGATTTGCGAGGCGCCGGCCCGCCGCGAGTCGGCCAATAAAAAAAGGCGTCCTCGCCGCCGCCGCCGCTGCCAAGTAAGCACTCACTTCGCGCGATGAACGGCGGCAAACTACCGACGGCCACGGAGAAACAAATGTGCTCCGTAAATCAGCGGCCATTTTGGTTTTGTTGTCACTCCGCTGGTCGCCGTGGAGAGGAGAGATTTACACCGACGGGTCGATGAATCAGCCCGGGAAGAGATAGCTCTCATTAAGTGTTACCACAAACTTTAGCTATAAAGTACAGTAGTGTAGAATGACAGAAAGTTTGTTTTAAAAATACATCGTTTTCCCATTTTTGTTGCTTTAATTATATGTCTGAAATATAATGACATGCTAATTTGCTAGCGCATTATGTCTTCCCATCTGGCAGCTCTTCGCTAGCCATTGTATGGTTTCTGGCTGGGCTTCTGTCACTTGTTGTTTCCTGACTGTTCCGACGTTCCTCAAGACTGCAATGGGGATAATGGGCTGTATAAATAAACGACACTCAACACTCGACACTATCAGTTTCCAATATTTAAACATGAAAAACTGTATATTTATAGTTTATCCAGAGTGTTTTCAGGGGCCAGTGATAACAGCGAACGCAAAGCAAGGTTTTCTGTTCTTCATCTAAATTCTCTTTCTCTTTGTGGTAAATGTGTCACTGTGTCTCGTTTCCAGCTGATCCAGACGATCAGCGCGGTGGACAAGGACCAGCCGCCCAGCGGACATCGGTTCTACTTCTCCCTGGCGCTGCCCGTGGCGGGAAACCTTAACTTCACGCTTCGGGACAATAAAGGTACACAACTGAGATGACTAACAACTCACCACAAACACTCCCTCATCATCACCGGGACTGACCGCCTAGGAGGAGGTCCACTAAGTTATGAACTACACTCGCCGTGTGCAATGCCAGTGTTTTCATCTGTGGATGCACTCTTGTGGATATTTAGGAATGTTTTACCAATTATTGAAGATTTATGGGAAAAAGGTGAGATGAGTTATATATATATATATATATATATTTCATTACTTTAAGATATCAGGGAAAAATACTCAACGATCACAGATTTGAGTATGAATGCAATAAATATTCATACTTGTTGCATTTATACAGTATAAGTAAATAGCTTACGGCAACATTGTAAGAAGAAAGAACAAACAATATATTTATATAATAATAATAATATTCTAATTATCCGAAAACAAATTTCAGTGTCAATTCAACAAAACACGCTAAGCTCAGCGCTAATGCTCCAAATTGCACATAAACAGCACTCTTCTAATAATTATTTCATTCAAACTTGTCAGTGCTAGTACCCATCCTAGTATTAGGAGCAGCGGTCAGCTATTTACACACCGCCCAGGGAGCAGGTAGGGTTAGGGTGTCTTGCTCAAGGACACCACGACAGTTTTTTGCTAGGAATCGATTGGAAAAAAACGTCAAAAATCCTCCCACACTCAATGACACAAATAAACAAGACAAGGGGTTGTGCGTTTTTCTTATTTTTAAACTGTCAGGAACAAAAGCAGTTTTATTGCACGTTGTGTTTCTGTAGGTGTATAGGTGTCTTTCCTATCCTCTCATTAAATTCGACAAAAAAAAAAAAACATCCAACACATCAATTATTCCTTTATCGTCTCTCTTGTTTCTCTTACAACATAAAGAAAAGAAGAAAAAACGGCGAAAATTTTTTTTTGCGTTCGAGCCGAGAGATTCATTTGGGGTTTTGACAGCTGCTTTATGTATTTTTATTTTCCGAGTGCTTTTGTTTTTCCGTCCCTCCATCAATCCTCTTGTCCTCTTTTCAACTCATTCCTCTCTCTCTCTCTCTCTCTCTCTCTCTCTCTCTCTCTCTCTCTCTCTCTCTCTCTCTCTCTCTCTCTCTCTCTCTCTCTCTCTCTCTCTCTCTCTCTCTCTCTCTCTCCACTTCCTCGCATGATGGCGATTCGTCCTCAGCATTTAGATTGGAGTTGTCTCGTGGAGTCGAGCCGTGGCTGAATCAACAGTTGGTTGTGAGCGCAGCGTGAAGTGCCGTGTGATAGTAGTATTAATGACACCATCTGGTTATCCGGCACCAGCGCTCTCCTCACAGCGGCCGGCACCTAGCGCTGCACACAGACAGACAGCGCTGCACACAGACAGACAGCGCTGCACACAGCACGCTGCACAGACAGATAGACAGCGATGCACACAGACAGACAGCGCTGCACACAGACAGACAGCGCTGCACACAGACAGATAGACAGCGCTGAACACAGACAGACAGACAGCGCTGCACTCAGACAGAAAGCGCTGCACACAGACAGAAAGCGCTGTACACAGACAGACAGACAGCGCTGCACACAGACAGACAGACAGCGCTGCACACAGACAGAAAGCGCTGCACACAGACAGACAGACAGACAGACAGCGCTGCACACAGACAGATAGACAGCGCTGCACACAGACAGACAGACAGCGCTGCACACAGACAGACAGACAGCGCTGCACACAGACAGACAGCATCAAGAAAAACATGATTGAACCCGTACATCAGCGATCACACATGTGTGATTTTGCGTAGCCGTGCGTTCGCTTTTGTCATTTTTACCTCCGGCATCCAAGATGGACCACATGTTATGTTTTCACCCCTGTCTGTCTGTCTGTCTGTCTGTCTGTATGTATGTTTGTTTGATGTTAGAAAGATAACTGAAAAAGTTATGTACGGAATTGGACAAAACCTCTGAAGCCACATCCAGGAGACTTTTTTGGTGTGGTGGAGGTTTATACTGAAGGCCCTCGAGTTTCAAAATGTGCTAGAAGGAATAGTGCAGGCTTTTTGCTCTCCGGTCCACCCTCGTCTCCAAAATGGGGGAGGACAGTCTCGGTTAGGGTTTGATTTTCCAATGTCCAATTCAACTGCTTCAGATCAAAGTGTCTGCTGAATGTTAAATTGTTTTTTTCCGCGACAAAAGTCAGCACAACAGTCGAGATTCAAGTCAAGTAGATTTGTATCAAAACAAATATTGTCGTATCTCCTGTATGTGTGCATAGAAATACTAATATCAACTCTCCCCCTCATCACTCAACTCTCCCCCCTCTCCCCCTCCCCCCCCCCCCAGACAACACAGCCTCCATCCTGACAAAGCGCGGTGGTTTCCGGCGCCGGGAGCAGCCCGTGTACCGGCTGCCCGTCCTGATCGCGGACGGCGGCAGCCCGGCACTCAGCAGCACCAACACGCTGGCGCTGCGCGTGTGTGAGTGTGACGCGGACGGCGTGGCCATGGCGTGCGGCGCCGTGGCCTACACCGCCACGGGTCTCAGCACCGGGGCGCTGCTCGCCATCCTGGGCTGCATCCTCACACTGCTCGGTGAGTCACGACCGACCTCTGACCTCCTACCTCTGACCTCTGACCTCTGACCAGTCGTTCTCCTGGAGCTCGGTGTGGTTGACCAGAAGTCTCTCTCTCTCTCTCCTCTCTTTCCTGTCTCTCTGTCTCTCCCTCTCTCCTGTCTCTCCCTCCCTCTCCTTTCTCTCTGTCTCTCCCTCTCTCTCCTGTCTCTCCCTCTCTCTCCTGTCTCGGTCTCTCCCTATCTCTCCTGTCTCTTTGTCTCTCTGTCTCTCCCTCTCTCTCCTGTCTCCTGTCTCTCCCTCTCTCTCCTGTCTCGGTCTCTCCCTCTGTCTCCTGTCTCTGTCTCTCCCTATCTCTCCTGTCTCTTTGTCTCTCTGTCTCTCTGTCTCTCCCTCTCTCTCCTGTCTCTCCCTCTCTCTCCTGTCTCTCTGTCTCTCCCTCTCTCTCCTGTCTCTGTCTCTCCCTATCTCTCCTGTCTCTTTGTCTCTCCGTCTCTCTGTCTCTCCCTCTCTCTCCTGTCTCTCCTCTCTCTCCTCCTCTCCTTCTCTCTGTCTCTCCCTCTCTCTCCTGTCTCTCCCTCTCTCCTGTCTCGTCTCTCCTATCTCTCCTGTCTCTTGTCTCTCTGTCTCTCCCTCTCTCCTGTCTCCTGTCTCTCCTCTCTCTCCTGTCTCGTCTCTCCCTCTCTCCTGTCTCTGTCTCCCTATCTCTCCTGTCTCTTTGTCTCTCTGTCTCTCTGTCTCTCCCTCTCTCTCCTGTCTCTCCTCTCTCTCCTGTCTCTCTGTCTCTCCTCTCTCTCCTGTCTCTGTCTCCCTATCTCTCCTGTCTCTTTGTCTCTCGTCTCTCGTCTCCCTCTCTCTCCTGTCTCTCCTCTCTCTCCTGTTCTCTGTCTCTCCTCTCTCTCCTGTCTCTGTCTCTCCCTATCTCTCTGTCTCTTTGTCTCTCTGTCTCTCTGTCTCTCTGTCTCTCCCTCTCTCCGTCTCTCCCTCTCTCTCCCTCTCTCTCCTGTATCTCTGTCTCTCCCTCTCTCTCCTGTCTCTCCCTCTCTCTCCTGTCTCTCCCTATCTCTCCTGTCTCTTTGTCTCTCTGTCTCTTTGTCTCTCTGTCTCTCTGTCTCTCCCTCTCTCTCCTGTCTCTCCCTCTCTCTCCTGTCTCTCCCTCTCTCTCCTGTCTCTCTGTCTCTCCCTCTCTCTCCTGTCACTCCCTCTCTCTCCTGGCTTGTTAGGTAGGAAATGCCCTCTTGACTTCTGGTGACTAGTAGTTATCTTGCCTACCTGTTGAATGACCTTATTGTAAGTCGCGTGCGACAAAAGCGTCTGCTAAATGACTGAAATGTATTGTAATGTAAAACTAAGGATTAATAATGAATAATGAAAGATTGAGTAATACAGTTGTAGAAAGCCTATACATCAGTACTTAGTCATTGACAATCCTTGAATGACATTCATTGTAAACTATGGGTAATGTTAAGACCTATTACTTTAGTTAATGTTGTTCAAGGCTTTGTTTGGAGTGATAGACATTGGTCCAGTCCATTAAACAGCCATTAACATTAGCGTTCTAGACGTAGCGTTGTTTCTTTGCCTGATGTCGCTTATGTCAAATTGCAAACAAATATAAAACAAAATATAACGCCGTTCCTCCCGCAGCGAAGGAACGCATAATTACAGATATGACAACCCTTCCATAAACTCATAGTCCTCCTGTTTTACAGTGTTCATATGGTAATTTCACTTATGGCACAGATTCTGCTCTTGTTTTAAACAGTTGTTGTTGTTGTTGTTGTTGTTGAGTTAGACTCCATGCTGTCTGAATATTTTAATGAGGTGCGTCTGAAATTGCAGATAGAAGAGCAGAGTACCAAGAAACCTCAACACCTGAGTCATAGACAGGTGTGTCGCGTCCATGCCTCATCGGCATGGTGACCATATCGGCCAATCAGAGGCTCTGCATACGATAGCGTGACAAACCAAACATGTGTGTGTGTGTGTGTGTGTGTGTGTGTGTGTTCCAAGAAGAAAGCATGCGTCTTTTAAGATCTAATTGTGACATCCCTAAATGATCATTTTTGGAGGAGATGGATCCCAGTCATGGAGCTAACATAAGTATCTCTGATGGTTTGTTCAGCTGACTTCATCTGGAGTGGCAGAACCTTGATATCTCAGGAACAATTCATCAACACCCCTGAACGCTTTCCATCAGAACACAACACGAGTGGAACTGCAGAACCCACACTAGTAGAACCACAGAATATAGTAGAACTCCTAAAACCCACAGAATACCCTGGGAATAGAACCCACAATATATTGAATTACCACCACATTATTACCAGTAGTACCCTGGGAATAGAACCCAGAACATACTAATATCTTACCACCACATTATCACCAGTAGACTCTGGATAGAACCACAATATTTAATTACCCCATTTACCAGTAGAACCCTGGGAATAGAACCCACAACATACTATTAAATGACTACCACATTGTCACCACTAGAACCCTGGGAATACAACCTAAAACATACTAATAGATTACCACCACATTATCACCAGTAGAACCCTGGGAATAGAACCAAGAACATAACAGATCACGTGACGGGAACACGTGATCAGGACGAGGACAGCGCCGGTTCTGACCGACTCGTAAATTGCATTTCCAGCGGCGGTTGAGCCTTGGTTCTGTTGTATTGAAGGTCTCCATATTTTGATTCCTGTGGAGAATAGGTCTGATCAAAGAGTAATGGAGCTGCTGCTGGTCACACACAGGCATTCTTCTCCAGCCCTGTGTGTGTGTGTGTGTGTGTGTGTGTGTGTGTGTGTGTGTGTGTGTGTGTGTGTGTGTGTGTGTGTGTGTGTGTGTGTGGTAATGGGAAAAAACCTCTGGTGTAGTAAAAACCCAATGGTTGTTGTGACCATCTTTGCCCCACCATCTGATCATCGTAGGGCAGAAGTGTTCCGTGTCTCTCCGACTCCTCATTTAGAAAGAACATAAACAACAGAATGGAGAATGCCAGCGATAAGTGTATCTGGGCTCTCTCAAGGTTGATGTATTTACTGCCACCCACCCATACTCCCTGTGCTCCTGCTCGCCCTCTGAGAACCCGGGCCGTTCCCATACTGATATGGATGGAGATGGGCCGTGGCCCGCGTCTCTGGGCTGTTGTTATCGATTGAGTTACGCGTCACCTGTTGTGGCTAAACTGTTGCAAAGGGAGACGCTCTTGTAAGTGCGTTGGACTTCTCTCCACACGCCTTGCGGGACGTGTCGACAGAACTCTCGGACTGAGCACTCAACCTATTGATTTATTGTGTGTTTGTAACAAATACGATATTCAGACTTATTTAGTTTTGGATGACTTTATTCTTAAACAGTTTTCAGAGTTAGACCACTGGACGTGTACCAGAGAATTCCCACCACAGTGTGTGTGTGTGTGTGTGTGTGTGTGTGTGTGTGTGTGTGTGGTGTGTGTGTGTGTGTGGGGGGGGGAGGGCGTGCAGGTGTTAATCTGTGTGTATGTTAGAGTGTGTGTGTGTGTGTGTGTGTGTGTGTTTGGGGGGGGAGGGCGTGCAGGTGTTAATCTGTGTGTATGTTAGAGTGTGTGTGCGTGTGCGTGTGCGTGTGTGTGTGTGTGCGTGTTTGGGGGGGGAGGGCGTGCAGGTGTTAATCTGTGTGTATGTTAGAGTGTGTGTGTGTGTGTGTGTGTGTGTGTGTGTGTGTGTGTGTGTGTGTGTGTGTCTCTCTGTTTATTTCACCTCACTTCACAGCTCTTTTTCACAATACAGTCTCCTTAATTAACCAGCTGCAAGTTCACTGTTTACACACAGACATTGTTATCCACACACACACATATTCACCTATCAGCTTGCATGCTGGCAGCTGACAGTTACGTGTGTGTGTGTATATATTGATCAAAAGCAGACGTGTTAATTCTCAGTCCCACCACCGTAGCTGATTGGGTTTTAGTGATTCTGAGGGTTCTGAAGGTCTGGATCTGTCCTCCAGAGGGCCAATCAGAAGGCTGTCTGGATGCCTCACCGCCACACTGCCACTTTCAACCAATCAATCGCTCCGTCCTCCTCTCTATCTCTCCTTTAATTTGTTAATTTGTCTGTCTTCTAGTGGCTTTCCGCATTTATATATATACACTGTATATATATATATATATATATCGTTATATATATATATATTATACAGTATATATGCATGCACATGCCTGTTGAGTCACAGATTTAAGATAAGATACGATAGTTCTTTATTCATTTTGAGATCCCGGCAGAAAGTACAAAATAGTAATATAAATGCAGTTATGTATGTATACAAAATATATAATTATATATATATATATATATATATATATATATATATGCAAAAGAAATGCAAACACAGAATATAATTCTAAGCAATGGTTGACAGTGGAGGTAAATATATATATAGTATATATGTACAACATTATCATCATTGATATGACATATTTTTGATATGTTATGAGTAACAACTGAATACCACACCAAAGTGTGGTATTCAACCGCTGACGCGCTGACACGAGGGAGCGTGTGGCGTAATGAAAGGGCAGTGCGGGGGGAGGGGGAGCGGGGGGGGGGGTAATGAAAGGGCAGTGCGGGGGGAGGGGGAGCGGGGGGGGGGGGGGGAATGAACACTCATGTAACCACAGTTATCCTGACGGATCCTTCACACCATTCAATTACACTAAAGGCCGTCCGGCCGGGGAATTGATGGTCTTTCTGCGTTACGCGAACCACGCCGCACCTCTCTCTCTCTGCGATGAAGACACAGGGCCCCTTCAGAAGGTCGGATTGGACCCCTCGACCCCCCCCGCGACCTCGGCTCGGTGGATCATTCCGTACGAGGCCGCGAGTCCATTCATATTCCCCGGCAGCCCTCCCCTGCTGGCCCTCGGCCAATAGCAGACACATAATGTGTTCGAGCCACGGGTCCCCCGGAAGGAAGATTGGGGGGGGGGGGGGGGGGGGTGAGAGGGAAAGAGAGGGGGAGACAAACAGAGGGAGGGAGTGAAGAGGGACATATAGGGAAAGAGAGAGAGAGGTGGTGGAGAGAGTGAGGGGAAGAGAGAAACAGAGCGATACAGAGAAAAAGGTAGAGAGAGAGAGGTAGAGAGAGAGGTAGAGAGAGAGAGAGAGGTAGAGAGAGAGAGGTAGAGGTAGAGGTAGAGAGAGAGAGAGAGAGACACACACACACACACACACACACACCGTTCCTCTTCCGCGATGCAACACAGCGCTAGAGAGCAGAACTCATGAGCCGTTGAAATGGGAGATAAAAGTGTCAGCAGCACACGCCCATCATGTGAACCCTCTGCACGTTTCCTCCAATATTAGAGGCTGGCTGTTAAACAGAAGGGACCTGTCTCCCCCCGTCTCCCCTCGTCTCCCCCCGTCTCCCATCGTCTCCCCCCGTCTACCCTCGTCTCCCCCCGTCTCCCCCGTCTCCCCCCCAACCGCCATCTTGGACGTGAGCTCCCTCCCTTTCGGTTACCTCCTCCACCTCCTCCTCTTCCTCCATTTGAACTCTTATTATGGGATGTGAAGTGGTAGTCAGGCCAGAAGGAGGAGAGGGGGACAGAGGACGAAAGGGGGAGAGAAGAGGTGGAGAGAGTGAGGAAAGGGGGAGAGACAGGGGGAGAGGAGAGGGGGAGAGAGTGAGGAAAGGGGAGAGACAGGAGAGGAGAGGAGAGAGAGGAGAGAGTGAGGAGAGAGGGGGAGAGAGAGAGGAGGAAGAGGGGGAGAGACATGGGGAGAGGAGAGGAGGAGAGAGGGGGAGAGAGTGTGGAAGAGGGGAAAGAGGACGGGAGGGGGAAAAGAGAGGGGGAGAGAGGACAGGAAGGGGAGAGAGAGGAGAGGGGGAGAGGAGGAGGAGAGGGGGAGATTGTGAGGAGAGGGGGAGAGACAGGGGGAGAGGAGAGGGGGGTGAGAGTGAGGAGAAGGGGAGAGAGTGAGGAAAGGGGAGAGAGTGAGGAAAAGGGGAGAGAGTGAGGAAAGGGGAGAGAGGACGGGGGGGAGAGGAGAGGGGGAGAGAGTGAGGAAAGGGGGAGAGGAGAGGGGAGAGAGCGAGGAGAGGGGGAGAGAGTGAGGAAAGGGGAAAGGAGAGGGGAGAGAGTGAGGAGGAGGAGAGAGAGTGAGGAGAAGGGGAAAGAGTGAGGAGAAGGGGAGAGAGTACAGGAGGGGGAGAGGAGAAGGGCAGAGAGCGAGGAGAGGAGGAGGAGAGGGGGAGAGGAGAGGGGAGAGAGTGAGGAGAAGGGGAGAGAGTACAGGAGGGGGAGAGGAGAGAGGGAGAAAGCGAGGAGAGGGGGGAGAGACAGGGAGGAGAGGAGAGAGGGTATGGGGGCTTACAGCAGAGTGTCACAGCAGCACAGCTGACGCTGACTGATGGGGGGTCATTAGAGGAGGGGGTGCTGGTGTGTGCCTGGATAGAGAGTTATTTTCAGCCTATCCAACGCATGGCGGCGAAGGAGGAGGAGGAGGAGGTGTTGAGGAGTTGTTGGTGGAGTTCGCAGAGGACCAGTGGGTTTACAGTTTGGGGAAGTTTCAACCCGGGCCGCGACAGACCCGGAAATCAATGGAGGTTGATGGGGCCAGAAAAAGGGAGGAGAAGGAGGAGGAGAGAAGAGGAGAGAGCAGGAGAAGGAGCAGGAGGAGAGAGGAAAAGAGGGGGAGGAGCGGGAGAAGGAGGGGGAGGATGAGAGACGGGAGATTCAGATTTGCTGTCCAATATGAGACAGGAAGACGAGGAGGAGGAAGAGATGGAGGAGGAGGAAGAGATGGAGGAGGAGGAGAGAGATGGAGGAGGAGGAGGAGAGAGGAGGAGTAGGAGGAGGAGAGGGAGGAGGAGGAAGACGAGGAGGAGGAAGAGAGGGAGGAGAAGGAGTAGTAAGACGAGGATGAGGAAGACGAGGAGAGAGGAGAAGGACGAGGAGGTCGAGAAAGATGACAAGAAGGAGGAGGACGAGGAATAGAGGGAGGTAGAGGAGGAGGGGGAGGAGGAGGCAGATGAGGAGGAGGAAAGAGGGAGGAGTAGGAAGAGAGGGAGGAGGAGGAATAGAGGGAGGTAGAAGAGGAGGGGAGGAGGAGGAGATGAGGAGGAGGAAGAGCGGGAGGAGTAGGAAGAGAGGGAGGAGGAGGAGGAGGAGGAAGAGGAGGAGGAGGAGGAGTAGGAAGAGAGGGAGGAGGAGGAGGAGTAGGAAGATGAGGAGGAGGAAGAGGAGGAGGAGGAGGAGTAGGAAGAGAGGAGGAGGAGGAGATGAGGAGGAAGAGAGGGAGGCGAGCGTTTAACTCAGAGGTTCTCTGTAGGGTTCTGATGGTGTTCTCCTCTGACAGAACAGCAGGGCAGAGGGTCCATGTCCCCGTGTTTCAGGACCTCTCTGCAGACATGCTGTTCATAAATATGAATTATTATGGAATAATTACTGCTATTATTCACGTTGATGATGGTGACTGTCATTGTTAATGTTATCAATGATAATATTAATAATAATAAAAATACGACAAAGTGAGGGAGGAGGATTAGTAACAAGTATTATGTTAGAATTCTAATTACATAATAATAATAATAATTAATGAACGATACAAAGGGATTCATAATTTCGGATTATCCTGATGAGAGAAGGACTTAATTTAATCATGTTATTGTTATTAGTCAGAGCTTTTATCACCAATATGTTCTCATCATGTTGTTCATGTCTCATTTGCATCACAATTGTGCTAGTATAATTATATTTATAATATAGTATATAATATTAATAATAATTATTATTATTATTATTACTAACTAATTTTTATTCAATTTGTATAATGTATTATCGTCGTTCCACTCATGGTGATCCTGATCGTAGGATAATAATATGAATGACATTATTATTTATTTGTATTGTTATTATTATTATGAATATATTATGCATTACGTGTTATTTATTCCAGTCATGGTGCTGCTGATCATGATGAGCTGATGTTTATTATTATTATTATTATTATTATGATTATGATTATTAATATTATGATTCTTAGTATTATAATTAATATATTATTAATAACGTCTTATGGTCATTCCAGTCATGGTGCTGCTGATCGTGGCGATGCGTGGACGCCGGAAGACGCCCCTGATCCTGGAGGAGGAGCGAGACGTGCGGGAGAACATCGTGCGCTACGACGACGAGGGCGGAGGCGAGGAGGACACGGAGGCCTTCGACATGGTGGCCCTGCGCAACCTCCACGCCATGCACGCCGCCGCCGGAGACCCGGGGGGCGCGGCCTCCCTGCGGGGCGCCGGAGACGCCGAGGCGCGGCGCGACGTCACCCCGGACACGCCCGCCTTCTTCCGCTACCCGCCGCCCTCGTCGTCCTCGTCTTCGTGCCGACGGCCCGCCGCCTACAAGACGCTCCCGGACCACGTGGCGTTCCGAGAGTTCATCTGGGACCGGCTGAAGGCGGCCGACGTAGACCCGGCGGCGCCGCCGTACGACTCGCTGCAGACGTACGCCTTCGAGGGCAGCGGCTCGGTGGCCGAGTCGCTGAGCTCCCTGGAGTCCCTGGGCTCGGACTCGGAGCACAGCTACGACTACCTCGGAAACTGGGGTCCGCGCTTCAAAAAGCTGGCCGATCTCTACGGCAACAGCGGCAACGGCACCGGAGACAACTCCTCCTCCTCCGCGGCGTCCGGCGGCGGCGGCGTTAGCATCTTCTCATAGCCCTCCGGGGATGCCAGAAGATAAAAAACTAAAACAGTCGGCACTTTTTAAAACCTTTCCCGTTTTTTCCCCCTTTTTTTTCCACTTCGACGCCGGCCGACCAAAAAAGTTAGCGATGGTAATTTATTTATTAGCCGGGGAAGCAAGCCGGGCGCTTTGTTGTAGCCAGGCGACGATCGCGAATAAACTCCACAAAACTACAGAGTTGGGATTTAAAAGAAAACAACTGGAATGGCGCCAAACGCTGTCGTGTGTTTGCCTCCCGTGCTCTCGTTGGAGAGACTCGAGGAGATTGGACACAGACTTCAGAAGGAGAGGACTCCACGGGGGGAAGGAACCTTTTTGCCCAAAAGACATTAAAGGCTTCAAGATTGGGCCGGGCTCCAGCCACTGTTCAGGGGAGTGATTCAATGGAGAGAGAGAGAGAGAGAGAGAGAGAGAGAGAGAGGAGAGAGAGAGAGAGAGAGAGAGAGAGAGAGAGAGAGAGAGAGAGAGAGAGAGAGAGAGAGAGAGAGAGAGAGAGAGAGAGAGAGAGAGAGAGAAGAGAAGAAGAGAAGTGAAAGAAGAGAGACAAGTGTTCTTCTTTCACTGGGGTGGCGGCCAGAAACCTGGCACTCTCTCTGGCGTTCCTTGGCCCGTCTTTGTGTGAAACTAAAATACAGCGGCGGTGTTTCTCCCGAGTGAGTCTCAGTTCCCCGGCAGCTGATCAGTTTGTCGCTTGTCAGTCGGTTTTTCGTTTGTATCTTCTGAGGGGGGCCGTGAGGGGATTAGTGTGTCGTTTTCAAAGGCGTTTAATAAATATGGAACTTGTTCTAAGACTCGGTCATGTCCGACTCGAAGCGCTTCAGCGTGGGCGTGAAACTTCGTACGGAACTTCGTACGAGTTAGCGAGTTGTCGGGGGCTTGTGTCGCTAAGACACAAGCTACTGTCCTCACTACACATGATGATGAAGAAGGAGAAGAAAAAATAATTGCTCGGCGTCTCGTCGGGGGAGCTTTGCGGTCACCTCAACCACTCCTCAACAAAAAAAAAACATTTTTTTCAGATGTTAAAGTGTGATTGATGTTTGTTGTCCAAGTTTGTTTTATTCTTCAGCCTTTTTTTATTGCCACGTCCGATGTATGATTTTTTTTAATGTAATCCAATCCGAACGCAGCCTTTACAGGGGTCCGTCGCCCTGTTGCTATCCACCAGAGGGGGGAAAAAAAGATTGGTTTGCGGGAGATTTGCCGAAAGATAAAGATAATTGTTTTTGTGCTTGAGATTTCAAGAATCCTGCAAAGTTTACTCTCGAAGACGAAAACAATAACCGAAGTGACAGTCGTTAGCAGGGTAGTTATCGGAGTAAATTAATTTAGCTTCTGTAGTTTGCAAATTCAGCCTATTGTTATTGCGGAGATATCTGGGAATCGGAAGTTAACGATGGCCGGGGTTATCGTTATCGGTGGTTAACTGTAGAATACTGATATTGTGCAGATATTTTTCTTTCTTTTTTTCTTTCTGCTGAAATAAATATTAGGATTGGATGTCCAAATGTAAATCGAAAATATGTATTATTTATTTTGAAGAGGCAGAATTGTGCGACAAATGTTTCCTATCATTTTTCCTGAAAATAAAATGGACATTTAGTTCCTCAAAAGACCGACCTGGCTTCTTTCATACTTGTGACCATCTAACAATTTTCAACAACTATTACAACTATTCCACTCTTCCCTTATTAAAGGGGGGAGAGGGGGACGGGGGGGGAGAGGGGGACGGGGGAGGAGAGGGAGGATAGGGAGAGAGGGGAGAGGGGGAGGATAGGGGAGAGAGGGGGAGAGACGGGGGAGAGAGGGGAGGACAGGGGAGAGAGGGGGACGGGGAAGGAGAGGTAGGATAGGGGAGAGAGGGGGATGGGGGAGGACATGGGAGAGGGGGACGGGGAGGAGAGGGAGGATATGGGAGAGAGGGGGAGGACAGGGGAGAGAGGGGTAGAGGGGGAGGATGGGGGAGGATGGGGAGGAGAGGGGGAGGACGGGGAGAGAGGGGGAGGATGGGGGAGGATGGGGAGGACGGGGAGGAGAGGGGGAGGATAGGGTAGAGAGGGGGAGGAGGACGGGGGAGGATGGGGGAGGATAGGGGAGAGAGGGGGAGAGGTCTTAGTTGTCTGTGTTGCTGTGCTGTGAGTGGGAGGGTGTTTTCTTATAGGCATAAACAACATTTGCGAAGGCAGACAAGTTGAAGAAAGTGACCCAAAATTGTCATCAGCTGAATTACAGTTCCATTCTGTGAAAAATTCTCTAAAAATACATGTTGGAAGGAAAAACATCACATCTTTTACACTAAAATCCAAATCAAGGAAAATGTTTCCAAGGTTTTCCACACTGTCTCCCATCTCTTAACAAAGGGAGCAAAGAGAGGAATGAGAGAGGAAGATAAGGAGAAGGAGGAGGAGGAGGAAGAGGGAGGAGGAGGAGGAGAAGAAGAAGATGGGGGTGGGGGTGGATGAGGAGAAGATGGGGGAGGAGGAGGAGGAGGAGGAGGAGGAGGAGGAGGAGGAGGAGGAGGAGGAGGAGGGAGAGGAAGATGGGGAGGAGGATGAAACGATGGAGGGAGGAGGAGGAGGAGAAGATGGGGAGGAAGACGGGGAGGAGGAGGAGAAGATGGGGAGGAAGACTGGGAGAGGAGGAGTAGAAGATGGGGGAGGAGGAGGAGGAGGAGGAGTGTGTTTGCACTTGAAAGGCTCGTTTGGAGGCGGTGGTGTGGGACGTTGTGATGATCAGTTCTCCATCCAGAGGAGGCTCTCTGTCCTCCACTGCTCCTCCCGGGGTGGAGCGTGCACACACTCCCCTCTACATGTGCACATGCACCCTACATGCACACCGGTGCCATGTGCACACTCCTGTCAAGTACACATGCCTCCAAACACACACACACACACACACACACACACACACACACAACCACACAACACACACACACACACACACACACACACACTTCCACGTTGACACAAATGCCACATGCACAGACACACACATCTATACTTGCTTCTATGGGTTTGTTAGATTATTTGTTTGTTGGGGTTGCTATTTCAAGTGGCAAACTATTGTTTTTGCCATAAAAAGGTGTGTGTGTGTGCGTGTGTGTGTGCAGACATCCATCAGCCCATATCTTTATTTAATAAACATGTTGTGATGATGCAACTGAAACTCCACTTATAGCCCCAAACACACACACACACACACACACACACACACACACACACACACACACACACACACACACACACACACACACACACACACACACACACACACACACACACACACACACACACACACACACACACTGCGTCTTCTTGGGCTTTGTCGTACACAGCCGCCCGATGAGGCACTAGCGCACTTCACTGTGATGCAATTGGTTGAAATAAGGATGCCGTGCATCCCACTAAATAAGCCGTCTCCTCTCAGGTATTAGGCCGCCGTAGCCTTTTGAAGAGGACATCTAAGGAGACAAAACGATTAGCCGGCAGTAGCGCTAGCACTCATTACGATACTACGCTCTCTAGGCTAGTGAGGCGGAAAAAAAGTCTGAGCTATTAGCCAGGAGTATCTCTCCAGTTCCTTCCTGATGCTACCTTTTTCCCTCGGCTGTCGGAAAACTGAAAGGCGCCGTAAGCCGAGAGCTAGCTAGGATGAGGTAGCTAGGATGAGGTAGCCAGTTGCGATGCGACTGTAGCTAGGCTAGCGATAAATGACAAGAAACGGTCACTCATCCAAACTATTAGCCAGGAGGAGCTAGCTATGTTTTTCATTTACGTTGTTATTTCATATTTCGACCAACAGAAAGAGAAAACTTGCATTTGCAAATACTTATGTTTACCGTTTTAAGTGTAATGTTGAGTGGGTTTTAGTGGGTTGGTTTTCCGAGTAAGTTAGGGCTACTTTACTGAGTGAGTTAGGGTTAGTTTACTGAGTAAGTTAGGGCTAGTTTACTGAGTGAGTTAGGGTTAGTTTACTGAGTGAGTTAGGGTTAGTTTACTGAGTGAGTTAGGGTTAGTTTACTAAGTGAGTTAGGGTTAGTTTACTGAGTGAGTTCGGGTTAGTTAACTGAGTGAGTTTGGGTTAGTTTACTGAGTAGGTTAGTAAGGTGAATGAGTTAGGGTTAGTTTACTGAGTGGGTTAGTTTACTGAATGAGTTAGGGTTAGTTAACTGAGTGGGTTCGGGTTAGTTTACTGAGTGGGTTAGTTTACTGAGTGAGTTAGGGTAAGTTTACTGAGTGGGTTAGTTTACTGAGTGAGTAAGGGTTAGTTAACTGAGTGGGTTTTGGTTAGTTAATAGGGTTAGGGTTAGTTTAGGGTTAGTGGGTTAGGGTTAGTAGGTTAGCTATATTCGGACACTTCCACTCTAAATCCCCCAACTGTCCGACCAAGCTCTCGGCCAATCAGAATCCTGGTCCTCTCCACCTGGCACCTGGGGGTACGTCTGTTCAATCAGGGAGCCCACACCTTATCAAGGGGGCTCAATCTGGGCCCTGTTTGATTAGCCTGGTCGACCCCGGGGCCCCCAGCAGCCACGGGGGCCCCTGTCCTCACATTCCCTATCATAACAGAGCATCGTCATCGAACAGACCGCCCCTGACAGGACGGGTCCCTACCTCCCAGACGTCTCGGGGCAGCGGAGGAGGAGAAGATTGGGGACACGTCCGGCTAATGGAGCCCTGCACACCCTCCCCCTCTCTCCCCCATCCTCCTCCCCCTCCTCCTCCCCCAACCTCTCGCTCTCCCCCGCTCTCCCCCTCTCTCCCCCCCCCCCCCCCCCCCCCCCCGCGGTGGTCCGAGGGAAAGAGGGGGAGAGCGAGAGGTCACGGGAGGAGGAGGAGGAGGAGAGGAGGAGGAGGAGGAGGAGGAGGAGGAGGAGGGAGGAGGAGGAGGAGGAGGAGGAGGAGGATGGGGGAGGAAAGAGGGGAGAGAAGGGGGAGGATGGAGGAGGACCGGGGAGGATAGAGGAGGACCGGGGAGGACCGGGGAAAAGACGGGGAGGACGGGGGAGAGAGGGGGAAGACAGGGGGGGGGGGGGGATGGGGGAGACGTCTTTGTTGGCAGACACTCGCCAGGTGTCCGTGGCTCCTCCGTGGCCGGGCCCCGCCGGTGTGATTAACGTGGTGGTGGGGATGAATAAATCAAACACACACACACACACACACACACACACACACAGTGTGCGGCGTTGCTGATGTTTTCATTATCACTCATCAGCACCAGATACGGAGGAGCTGGAGTGGCGGTGGCCGGGTGTGTGCGTGATTGTCGAGATGCATAATTAATAAGACGCGGGGAGAAAACATGTTTGTTCATCCTTAATCGTTCACACACATACACACACACACACACACACACACTTGTATCGTTCATCATCTGTTTGTTGTCTGGAACAGGTCCGACTGTGTCCGACCTGTTTTATTCATAAGCCCTGGGTTTCTCAGGTGGGATGCTCCTGCAGAGCCTGAGCTGGGGCAGAAGAGTCCAACGGCAACTCCTGGGCCACAGAAGTTCCCGGGTTTGAACCCCCTGCAATGTCCACCGATGTCTCCCTGTAGGCACCTTAGGGTGAGACGGCCCCCTCTCACCCTCTCCCCCTCTCAGCCTCTCACCCTCTCAGCCTCTCACCCTCTCAGCCTCTCAGCCTCTCACCCTCTCAGCCTCTCAGCCTCTCAGCCTCTCAGCCTCTCACCCTCTCAGCCTCTCAGCCTCTCACCCGCCCCTTTATCCAATCACGGGCAGTTCTTGAGGATACAGGACGCCGCTAAGTGACTAAATAGTAATATATGCGGCATCTTCCAGGGCTTCCGCATTTGTAGCTGAAAAAAAAAGAAGAATATTTGCTTAACTTTTCCCCAAGTCCTGGCGTATTAATTCAGACAGATGAATATGGATCTCCACCGTGGAGGAACCACACAGCCCTCGTCCATCGCCTCACTCCCCCCTCTCCCTCTCCCTCTCCCTCTCTCTCTCTCTCTCTCTCTCTCCAGGAAAGCAAACTTTCACTTTCCCTCTCCCCCTCCCCCCCCTCTCCTCCTCCCCCTCTCCCCCCTCTCCCCCTCTCCCCCTCTCCTCCTCTCCCCCTCTCCCCCTCTCTCTGCTCCTTTGAAAAGAGAAAGAGAGTGAGAGATGAAAGGAAATGTTTTATTCTCTCTCTCTCTGCATTGTGTCTCTGCTATACCTCCACTTAAATGTGATTGGTCTGCGGACCTGGCCAATATCAATTATTCATGTGTGAGGTGTGGGTGCGTGTGTGTGTGTGTGTGTGTGTGTGTGTGTGTGTGTGTGTGTGTGTGTGTGTGTGTGTGTGTGTGTGTGTGTGTGTGTGTGTGTGTGTGTGTGTGTGTGTGTGTGTGCATTGCGTGCATATGTGGACGTGCATTGTGTGCATACACAACGTGTGCACAGATGTGTGTATATGCATTGCATGTGTGTATGCATTGCCTGGTGTGTGTGTGTGTGTGTATGTGTGTGTGTGTGTGTGTGTGTGTGTGTGTGTGTGTGTGTGTGTGTGTGTGTGTGTGTGTGTGTGTGTGTGTGTGTGTGTGTGTGTGTGTGTATATATGTGTGTGTGTGTGTGTGTGTGTGTGTGTGTGTGTGTGTGTGTGTGTGTGTGTGTGTGCATTGTCTGCTTGCATTGTCTGTGTGTCTGCGGGAGTGTTGCAAACTTTCACAACTTGCAGGAATGTGTGTGTGTGTGTGTGTGTGTAAGTGCGTGTGTGTGTGTGTAAGTGTGTGTGTGTGTGTGTGTGTGTGTGTGTGTGTGGTGTGTGTGTGTGTAAGCATGTGTGTGTGCAAGTGTGGCCGCGTGTATGTGTGTGTGGGGGGAGGGGGAAACGGTGAACAGAAGCTGGGTAGAAGTAGGTCAAATTGCAAAAAAAAACAAGAAAATGAAAACCATGAAAATTTAAACCCAAAAAAAACCACACATCAATATTTCAGCTGACCTTCCCTGGAAGCACGCTGTGACGGTTGGTATTAAATATGAGGTGTGTTTGAAAGGCGTGAATGGGATGAAGGCTATAATGTAGTCCCTGGTGTCGACCTGCTGGGCACCAGGATTCACTTTCATCACACTCAGCCCACAGATTGCCCCCACTTTAAGATCCTTCACTTTTCAAGACGGTCGAACAACACAATGTAATGTCTGTCAAGTTGTACAAGAAGATCGACAATATCCACAGTCTACCTGTGGGCATCCTAGAGCAAGATGACCTGAATGACCCGTCTCTGTACCGTCTAACCCCTACCTGCTCCTTAATGACCCGTCTCTGTACCGTTTAACCCCCACCTGCTCCTTAATGACACGTCTCTGTACTGTCTAACCCCTACCTGCTCCTTAATAACTCGTCTCTGTACTGTCTAACCCCTACCTGCTCCTTAATGACCTGTCTCTGTACCGTCTAACCCCTACCTGCTCCTAATGACCCGTCTCTGTACCGTCTAACCCCTACCTGCTCCTTAATGACCTGTCTCTGTACTGTCTAACCCCTACCTGCTCCTTAATGACCTGTCTCTGTACTGTCTAACCCCTACCTGCTCCTTAATGACCCGTCTCTGTACTGTCTAACCCTACCCCTACCTGCTCCTTAATGACCCGTCTCTGTACCGTCTAACCCCTACCTGCTCCTTAATGACCCGTCT
>CM051020.1:14755021-14782521 GCA_027704905.1 Muraenolepis orangiensis
TTCAGCCGTGAAGTCGTGCAGCTGTGTTATTGCTGTCGCTTGACGACTTGTTTGTCTCCCGTCACGCCTCTCCGGGGTCGCTAGCCTTTACCATAACGCCATGTCCGCCGCGCGAAGACGGCACTGCGCCAGGTTAGCTAACGCGACGACATCTGGTGGTTTTCCCTCCGAGGCCTGACGAGAGCCGGGGGTGAGAGACGTTGACTCCCCGTTAAGCAGCTTGTTGGGGCTCTCTGTAACGGCCGCCCGCGTCAGACCTCGCATTGGGAGGCTGCCCTCGCTCTCTGAGGATGACATCAACAACAGGCTAATAAACTGTGTGAAAAACTGATCTCCATTCTCTCCATTCTCTCCATTCTCTCCCACTCTCTCTTGTTCTCTATTTCTCGCTCTCTTTCTCCATCTCTCCCTCCCTCTCTCTCTCTTTCCCTCTCCATCTCTCCCTCTCCCGTTCTCCAACTCTCTCTCTTCGTCTCTCTCTCTCTCTCCCTCTCTCTCTCTCTTCCCCTCTCCATCTCTCTCTCTTCCCCTCTCCATCTCTCCCTCTCTCTCTCTCGTTCTCCATCTCTCTCTCCATCCCTCCCTCCCTTTCTCCATCTCTTCCTCTCCCGTTCTCCATCTCTCCCTCTCCCTCTCTCCGTTTCTCTCTCCCCCTCTCTCTCTTCCCCTTGCCATCTCTCCCTCTCTCTCTCCCTCTCCATCTCTCTCTCTCCCTCTCTCTTCCCCTCTACATCTCTCCCTCTCTCTCTCGTTCTCCATCTCTCTCTCCATCCCTCTCTCCATCTCTCTCTCCATCCCTCCCTCTCTCTCTCTCTCCATCTCTCTCCCTCCCTCTCTCTTTCCCTCTCCATCTCTTCCTCTCCCATTCTCCATCTCTCTCTCTCTGTCTCTCCCTCCCTCCCTCTCTGTCTCTCTCCGTCTCTCCATCTGTATCTCTCAATCTGTAGACATGATCAGATCGAATCGGTTCAGTGACATGAACCTGAGTCGTAGATGACAGTGGATTCACTTAACCTTGCTGTAGTTTAGTGTCAGCTGTAGTTTTCTAGAATAAGCCTTGTATTTTGCACATATCTCATACCTACTCTATATGTAATGTTTTGTACTCCGCAACATTTGCACTCTGGTTAGATGCCAAATTGCTTTCTATGTACTGTACTTGTGCAATGAATGAATAAATTTGAATCTTATCTAATCTAATCTAATGGTTAAAACAAGCACATTCTTATTTAAAATGTATTATTATTATTATTATTATATTCTGCTCTAACATGATCTATTTTGGAATCTAGCGCTTCTAAAATTAAAAAAAGTTATAAAATATTATGAAAAGCATTCAAATGTTGTATTTTGTAATTATCATTATGATAACAACATCAACATGAATATCATTATAATATGATCGTCATTAATAAAATATTATAAAATCATCATCTTTACTATATCATCATCATTTATATCATTCTTATCATTTCCTCGTCCTTAATATAATTTCATTAATAATATTTTCTAAGCATTAATATAATATTATTCATATAATATCCTCATATTTTATATATTTTCATTATTTAAAGAATATCTTCATCATTAATATAACATCATTATTCATTTAATATCCTCATTATTAATATATTATCATTATTATCATAATATTATCACACCATCAGTGTTCTGCAGCTGGTCTCTCTCTCTCTCTCTCTCTCTCTCTCTCTCTCTCTCTCTCTCTCTCTCTCTCTCTCTCTCTCTCTTCTGTCTGTCAGCGCTGCGTGTTTCTCAGGGAGAACCAGGTTTGAATCCCGGCATCCTGCTGCACGCCCATCTGCATACCCTCCCTCTCCTCCTCCCCCTCCTCCCCCTCCTCCCCCTCCTCCCCCCCGCCCCAACCTGCAGGGGAGCCAGCCGCCGCACTGTCCGCCTCCATTACCCAGGCCTCTGATTTTACACTGCACGCGCCGTGTGTGTGTGTGTGTGTGTGTGTGTGTGTGTGTGTGTGTGTGTGTGTGTGTGCGTATGTAAATGCAGACTGTAAATAGGATGTGAGAGGGTGTAGGAGAGGCGTCTCTTTGAGGCTAAGTGTTCCTGCTGGGTGGAGGCTGGGAGGAGGCGGGAGGACGGAGCAAGAGAAAGGAAAATATTGAATTTGAATACCTGACTGACGCTCTCTTTGTTTACTCGTTTGTTTGTTATTGAACACAGCAGCATATGCACACACACACACACACACACACACACACACACACACACACATTCACTATCTTTCTCTCTCTCACACACACACACACACACTTTCTCTCTCACACACGCACATGCACGCACACACACACACACACACACACACATTCACTATCTTCTCTCTCTCACACACACACGCTCTCTCTCTCTCTCACACACACACACACACACACACACGCAAACTCACTCACACACTCACTCTCTCTCCCACAGACATAGACACACACACACACGCTCTCACACACACACACACAAACTTCAACACACACACACACACACACACACACACACACACACACTCACTCTCTCTCTCCCACAGACACACAGACACTCACTCACTCACACTTCAACACTCACACATACACACACACTCTCACACATCCACACACACACACACACACACACACACACACACACACTCACTCATTCACTCACTCACTCACTCACTCACTCACTCTCCCACAGACACATAGACACACACACACTCTCTCTCTCACACACACACACACACACACACACACACACACACACACACACACACACACACACACACACACACACACACACACACACACACACACACACACACACTCCCACAGACACACAGACATTCACTCACTCACACTTCAACACTCACACATACATACACACTCTCTCACACATCCACACACACACACACACACACACTCACTCATTCACTCACTCACTCACTCTCTCACAGACACATAGACACACAGACACACACACACTCTCTCTCTCCCACACACACACACACACACACACACACACACACACACACACACACACACACACACACACACACACACACACACACACACACACACACACACACACACACACACACTCTCTCCCACACACACACCAATGGGGAGGTTAGTTAGTTACTATAATTTGGGCGTAGCTGGAGGGGGGAGTTCACACGCGTCTGGTAATGCCGTCTAAATTGCGTGCCCTTTGGCGGCCTGGGGACCAGCGGCTCTCAAAGTCGCCGTGCGCTCCCACATGTTGAGTGGTTCGTTGGCCATGCAGCCGGCGGTTCGGTCCGCCCTGCTTAGCATTCACCCGATTCACTTTCCTAAAGGTTACCCAACCTAATTAGACATTTATGCAGGATCTTCAAAGGTCCCCATGTTATTAATGATGTGCTACTTCTGAGGGGCCTGCGTCGATGGCTTTCTCTGACTAGGGAGTACACACACACACACACACACACACACACACACACACACACACACACACACACACACACACACACACACACACACACACACACACACACACACACACACACACACACACACACACACACACACACACACACACACACACACACACTCACTCCTCACAATACCCAGAACCCAAAGTTAAGTGGGTCTGGGTCACGATGAGGGTGTGAGTTAGTTAGTTAGTTAGACTTTATTGTCCCCGCGGGGAAATTCTTTGGCGGGGAGAAACTGCACATCACACAGTGAACTGACACTACACCTGACACACATTATCACACAACAATAATACAGGTTACATCAACTGTAACTCAGTAACCATAAGTAAAGCATGACACAGCACAGCACACAACATGGGAACAAGGCTCCTAGTTCCCTCAGAGTCACCCTGGTCGGGCTTCTGGAACTCAGGCTTCTCAGGGTCCAAAACCTCAGGGTCCAAGACCTCAGGGTCCTCAGGGTCCAAGACCTCAGGGTCCTCAGGGTCCAAGACCTCAGGGTCCTCAGGGTCCTAGACCTCAGAGTCCAATACCTCAGGGTCCTAGACCTTTGGGTCCTGGACCTCAGGATCCTCAGGGTCCTAGACCTCTGGGTCCTGGACCTCAGGATCCTCAGGGTCCTGGACCTCAGGGTCCTCAAGGTCCTATACCTCAGGGTCCTGGACCTTAGGGTTCTCAAGGTCCTAGACCTCAGGGTCCTGGACCTCAGGGTCCTGGACCTCAGGGTCCTCAAGGTCCTATACCTCAGGGTCCTAGACTTCAGGGTCCTACCTAGACCTCAGGGTCCAGAGGTGCAGTGAGGTGACAATGGTGCGGGTTGTGTCCTGTTTTGTTTGTGATGGTTCTTACAGCTGAGCTCTGACAGGTTGGAGCAGGGTGACCTCTTGTTACCTTGGCTGTCTCTGTTGAAGAGTCTGGTTGAAGCAGCCGCACCTGGCCCCTAGTCAGACTGATTAGAGTCTGGTTGAAGCAGCCTCATCTGGCCCTAGTCAGACTGATTAGAGTCTGGTTGAAGCAACCTCACCTGGCCCCAGTCAGACTGATTAGAGTCTGATTGAAGCAGCCTTACCTGGCCCCAGTCAGACTGATTAGAGTCTGGTTGAAGCAGCCTCACCTGGCCCCAGTCAGACTGATTAGAGTCTGGTTGAAGCTGCCTCATCTGGTCCTGGTCAGACTGATTAGAGTCTGATTGAAGCAGCCTCACCTGGCCCCAGTAAGACTGATTAGAGTCTGGTTGAAGCAGCCTCATCTGACCCCAGTCAGACCGATTAGAGTCTGGGGCTGGTGAGGCTTCACACCTGTGGGTCCTTGGTAATCAAGACCCAAAGGATAAACCAGCCACCACCACCACACACACTCAGGAGGAGCGCAGACACGTTCGCCTGTAAGACCTGCTCTGGCTGTAAAGTCTAACTCTCCAATAAACGGGTTTACAACTAACTGGTTTATCTCCCGTGTCCTGGTCGTCGGGGGGGCCCTGAAAAGCCTCTCCAGTGGCGTGTAGCACGGGCTAACTGAATGACTCAACACTACTACAACAGAAGCTAATTACATGTGGATGATTCTGGTTCATTGGCAACATCATTACACATATACATTCAAACACAGGGGTCTTTCCCAAAGTGTTTAATGACAACCTCTCTGTTGATCGAGACCTCTGTGCTCCCCACAGTGTGTATTCCCCCCCCCCCCCCAGGATGGCAGATAACAGTAGATAACAGATAAACATACCCTGCTCTCTCCCTCCCTCTCGACATGAGTCAATTAATTACAATAAACTCAATTCAATTGGACGAAATTATGTTGCAATTATGATGTGGTGTTTACACGCAAGGCGTCGAGGGTGCAGGCGACACCGCCATTCAAGTGGGAGGAACCTTTTATTATTAACGCTCTGATTGACATCAATTATGAATGACAGCTAATTAATGATCTGGAGCATCCATCCGTCTCCACGGCGACAGAGCCTGCTCTCCTCTCTCCGCTACTCCTACTGCTCTCCTCTCTCCCCTCTCCTATCTCTCATCCTGCTCTCCTCTCTCTCCTCTCTCTCCTCCTGCTCTCCTCTCTCCCCTCTCTCCTCTCTCTCCTCTCTCTCCTCCTGCTCTCCTCTCCACCCCTTCTCTTCTCTACCCTCTCCACTCTTGACCTCCTTCTCTCCTCTTTCTTCTCTCTTTCCTCCTGTTCTCCTCTCCTCCCCTCCTCCTCTCTTCCTTTCTCCTTCCCTCCTCCTGCTCTCTTCCCCTCTCCTCACCTCCTCTCCTCTCCTGCTGCCAGTGGAGTGAGCAGTGAGCAGAGAAGAAACAACACAGACATTTAAATTAATAGAAAACGGTTTTGCAGGTTTTCAATTTTTGTATGTTACAAATCATCTGTGAAAGCATGCAGACCGTTTGTGTGTGTGTGTGTGTGTGTGTGTGTGTGTGTGTGTGTGTGTGTGTGTGTGTGTGTGTGTGTGTGTGTGTGTGTGTGTGTGTGTGTGTGTGTGTGTGTGTGTGTGTATTCCCTTAAGTGTACACAGCATTTGCGTGCGTGTTGCGCATCAGAACTCCAGAACCAGATAGACAGATCCCCAGAAGACACAGAACAACTCAGCCCAGGAACTGTGATGGAGTCCATAGTCCCCAGCTAGGGAACAGCAAGGGAGTCCACAGATGGTGACAAGGAGACCCCGGACCTTGCTACGCAACCACGGGGGAGAGGGGGGAGAAGGAGAGAGGGGAGGAGGAGGAGAGAGGGAAAGTGGGAGGGAGAGGGGAGGAGGGAGAGGGAGAGAAAGGAGGAATTTAGGGAGTGAGAAAGAGATTGGGAGACTGAGAGAGGAATAGAAGGTATAGAGAGAAATTAAGAATAGAGAAGGGAGGGAAAATAGAGAGGAAGTGAGAAGGGAAACATGGAGATATATATATATATATATATATATATATATATATATATATATATGTATATACAAGAAATGCTTCCTACTTAAGGTGACTTCAGAGTGGTGTTCACACTGTGAACCAACCCCCGTTTACAATCCAAAGCCAAGCAGAGCCCAGGGCAAGGTAGACGGACGCCGCTTTGTCCCCCAGAAACGTTCCTGGGGACCCATTTTAACGAGGGCACATCCATCCCTCTGCCAGCGACGCAGGACAGCCGACAAGGGGAACCAAATCTCTCCTTTATTAATGGACCGCCTCGCTCTCCGGACCACGGGGCGGAGAGTCCTCCATCACCACCATGTGTTTGGAAGTCCAAATCCAAACCGTGCGGGGTCACAGTCGGGGACCGAGAACAAAGCACAAGCACAATTTGTATGAACACTTTGTGCGTATTTATGTATGCCTGTCTTTCTTTACCTGTTTATTTCGTTTATTTATATTATTTATAGTCTTATCATTTATACTTTTTCAAATTGTTGCTTGCAAGAGTCTTGAGGATCGCTAGATCATTTTGTTGTACTTGTACGACGGCAATAAAGGCATTCTCATTCTGATTCTATAAATAAATAAAAAATAAAAAATAAAATAAGAAGAAGAAAGACGAAAGAAGAAAGGAAAACAATCTCCCTTTTTTTCTTACACGGTAACGACACTATACGGCTTATTTTACCGAGCACATATGGGGTGATTTTGCCTGGGCCAAAATCACCGGCCTGGTCAGCCGGTAGTTGAGAGCTCCTGATGACTAGCATTAACCACCCCTGCCACACCTGTAATGGTACCTTCCAAAGGGTTCCATTTCCTCCCGATTGGGAACTGAACCCTATTTTAGATTACGTTCGTAGCACCGTATGCCAACAGTTGGCCTACTCCCTCGCTGAGGAGCGGAATATGTCCAAAACACATTACGATGTTTTAAAGATTAAAGATTGTATGTTTGTTTTGTTATTTTAGAGAGTACATAATCCTTTTATTTATTTATTTTATTTTCCTGTATTTCCACAGTACACACTCAATTAAACCAATCCATGACCTGAACCGGAACAGAACAGAGAGCAGGACTATTCCTGATCTCCCGTCTGAATGCTCCTCTGTGTGTGTGTGTGTGTGTGTGTGTGTGTGTGTGTGTGTGTGTGTGTAGGATTTAAAAGAGGACCTAAAGAGCATAGGAGCCTATCTGCCTCTTACATTCTCTCTCCATCGCCTCTTAGCATCCATCCGTCTTCAAGAGGCAGGGAGGCTCCGTGGCTTCAGAGGAGGTATCCACGGAGTCCTCCGCTGTGTGTGTGTTTATTGATGTGTGTGTGTGCTTATTGATGTGTGTGTGTGTGTGTGTCATGGCGTGTGTTTATCTGTGTGTGTGTGTGTGTGTGTGTTCATTGGGCTGTTTGTTGATCAAATAGAGAGAGGGATGCAATCTCCCGCTCACTGGGACTGTCTCTGTACTCGCTTGCCAGAGCGCCCGGTTCCACAGAACTGTGATAAAAAAAGCTTTTTATAAAAAAAATGTAATAAATAAAAAGCTCTTATTATAAATCTCAGGAACCCAGAAGGCTTTGAAGTGGGAATAAATATTTGTGTTTTTCTGTTGTTAGCGTGTTAGCCTGTAATGAACCGCCGGTTTCTTTGTACTGCGCTGTCGTCGAAAAACCTGGCTGGGTGAAGTCAGTCATGAGGTCCGCCTTCATTCTGAACACTGAGGGGAGGACAAGAGACACATTAAATCACCCTGAATATCAGGTCTGCTTTCATCCACGTCGGGGGGGACGGCGGTATAGCTCGGGAGGTAGAGAGAGAGGGTCGCCTCACAACCGGACGCTTGCTGGTTTGATCCCCCGGCTCCTCTTCCTCCTCCTAGCAAAAACGTGTGTCGAGGTGTCCCTCAACAAGACACCCTGAACCTAAACCTAACCTCCTGAACCTAACCTAACTTCCTGACGCGCCGGCTGACTCCGCCGTCGCTGGTTGAATGCGTGTATGAATGTGAGGCTTGACTTGTAAAGCACTTTGGATAAAAGCGCTATATAAAAAAGCATCCGTTACGCGTTACCATTGCACACACACACACACAGTCACACTCACACCATGTAAAGCGCTTTGAGTGTCTTGAAAAGCGCTGTATATATGCAATGAATTATTATCTGTCGACCCATTCCACAACCCGTTCAGCTTCCACGACCTCCAGAGAGGAGCCCTCTCCCACCAGGGGATCAGTTCTTCCTGTGGGAGGGGATCAGGGGTTTACACCAACGTGGACCCGGTCGACCACCTTTCCCACGTGACACTCGTGATAAAGTGCAAAGCACAAATATGTATAAAGTAATAACACTTAAACACATAAAAGGTCCACTAGGCGATGTGCAACGCGCCCCAGGTCCATTTCTTTGCCGATATCTTTATCGTTATTTTCAGTTCAGGCTTCAGTGGTGCATTCTAGAACACTGTCTATTTCAATCCACGACCCCTCGCTTTCGGGGAAAAGTCCCAAACCCCAAAAAGTTTGTGCTAGCCAATACTTTGGTGAACATTACGGTAGCCGGCTATCGCTGAGGCTAGCACGTTTATGCTCAAAGAAATAAAAGGGTAATATCCAATGAATTGATGTGGAAACCTCGATGTATCGGCCGTATATATCTGGGCTCCCGCGCGGAACGAACAACCGCGGCTAACGGTGACTACCGGGCCGCTTCTTCTTCGTCCAACGAGGCCACGCCTCCGCAGCTGTACGGAGGTCATGGAGGTCCCGCCCCAAGCCACGCCTCCCAAGCCACGCCTCCCAAGCCTGCAAAGCCGAAGTGCATTCTGCATTTACGAGGCCACTGGAACCACTGCAGCGACGTCTACAGAAATGTAGATAAGCCGCAGGAAAGTGAAACATGACACAAAGCGGTCAAATGGAACCTGGGGTGGGTTGTACTTCACTATGTTTCAGAACAAGGCCGTAGTATTTCTTTAACATGAATTTGTAATGGTTGGCAGCTCATATATTTTAAAGAGTTTTGACGCATGTGTGGAATAACTGGAATAATCTTTTCTTCGTTTATTTGCAATTTACTGCATTGCAAAAAAATGATAATAGCTTACAGTGAATTCAGATACATGTCTATAAGGACCAGGGTGAGTATATATATATATATATATATATATATATATATAACCCTAACCTATGAATAACCTTTGTGTTGAGGGGAGCTTCACAAATCTACTCGCCTTGACTTTTCTTGGCCATCAAATAACTTCTCCTAAGTTGGACGTTTGGTTTTTGGCTCCAGACCAACGGAGGACAGTGTGATGGTGACCCATTCATTATTTCCTACCCATCAGAGCGCAGGGCTCGTTTGGTTCCACACTGTGTCGGCGTCGATAGGAAATTTGACCAATGGGATCCAAAGCATCTTTGTTTGCTAATCAGACAAACGCTCACACGCAGTTCACCCGACGACGGGGAAATCGTTAAAAGCCAGAAACGCGGAGCCTCTCTATCAAATACTTGGTTGAAATGTAATCTGTAAACGATAAATTATTAATCTTTGCATAATTTCTCGATTTCTTTCGTATTTTGCGTATCACAGCGTGGCTTATGTACGGCGGTGTTTCTGCCGGCGCCTCGCTCAGTGAAATACTGTAGAGCACACCGAGTGTGTTGTTAAATATTGATTTTTCTTTGATTCCACATTTTTAATAATCTTTTTTTTTTTTTCTTCTTCTTCTTCTTCTTTTTTTTCGGTCTTTCCTGGAAGCTCATCAGTCATGTCCAGCGGGGTAATATACGCTGAGGGCTTCTGTTTTATCTTGCAAGCTGATTTAAATATCCCCCGCTGGAATGGCTGGTTGGTTATTATGGGATGCCCTGCATAATAAGCAACACTGGCTGCGTGACACGTGCCAGTTTAAAATAGTACGGAAGACGTGTTACTTGTAAGTGCTTTAACCGACGCGCTGGATCACGGAACAACGGAACTGCTTTTGAATTGGGAGGTACATCGCAATTATATATTTTACATATTAGCAGCTGTCTCCTGTGGGATTGATAAAGAACACTCTATTCATTGAAAATAATGTGAATATAAAGTGTATATATATATATATATATATTAATATATATATATATATTATATATATATATTATATATATATTCATATTTTCAATTAAAACTTTTTTGTGTTTAATTCACCCCTGAATTATGCTGATCTCCCTCTTCTATTATACTCATCTTGAAGGTCCGTCTATAAGGGGTCTTCTGTGAGGCTCCCAGGGGCCTCGTGGGTATCAGACCCTGAAAGGACCTCTGGACTCTGGACGGCTGTGAGAGAGGGCCCCACCACGCACGAAGTGAACTACCCTTTCTACCCCCTTAATGGACATAATGACATAAAGAAACGGCACTTTAGGTGAAATTAGCCATGATCTTCACCGCAGGGGGGGAAGCGGCACAAACGCAGAGGAGGTTAAACGGCACGGCGGGCTGAGGAGCGGCGGGGGCCCGCTGAAAAGAGAGAGAGAGAGAGGGAATGAGAGGCCGGACCCTGCTCCATTGTTTCCACCAAACACCCACTTCTGTACAAATGTTTCCACCGCTTTGATTCCCTTTCAGAGAGCAGGGCGCTGTGATAGGTGGTCTCCGACGGCAGCTAATTCACAATCAATCCAATCTCACGTCGCGCAGGCGGTACAGAAAATGACCTCGAGGGCGGGCGGGCGGGCGGGCCCCCCCCCCCCCCCACTCCCACTCGCATCGGCAAAGAAGATTCTAGATAAAAAACGGAGAACAGATGGACTCCGAAGCGATGGATAACCGTCCTCCCTACCGAGAACTGCCATCATCTCTGATGGCACTGCTATGGCGCTAGCCCGGATAATAAATGAACAAGTTGATGTTCCGACCAACCCTGCTAACCTTGTGGCATCTCCCATGTGGATTGTATGTTCTGGCCGTTTTCTCAGCCTCACACAGCCTCATTTAGCAGTAAGTCTGCTAAATGACTAAAGGTCGCCTAAAGGTCACCTGGTGACCGAACATCAGTGATTAGCGCCTGTCGCCTCATTTCAATGATCCTCATCACATCAGGTCACACGTAGCATGAGGTGGTTATTTCCTCCGTCTCAGCTCTTAGCATCGTACTGTCAGCATGCGTAGCCTCAAACCGGTTATAACTGGATTTTCAACGGCCATGTTAAAAAATGAGGGGCTCCGGTCGGTTTTGAGTCAGATGAAATCCCCCCGCCCCAAAAAAATATAAATAAATATGAGTTTAGGGGATGTAAAGGTGCCCTCCAACTCAAAAGACTAGAATTTCACTACTACATTTATGGGAAAATGTCTTTGGGCATTGCGTTCATGAATGATTTAACTGCATTAATAAAAAGGCTAAATCCCATCCCTCAGTAATATATCTGTCATAACAAGGTTACACAGACCCGTACCCCACACAGACATTGGAGAAATACACATCAGTCAAAATATTATTCATGTTCATACAAACAAACAAACATAAAGACAACCAAACAATGGGATCAAAAGAGCAGTGGGAAATCAGTTACATCAAAAATAGTATATATATATATATATATATATATATATATATATACAGTATATATATTATCGTATACATAATAGTATAAAATGCTTGTAAACAAAATGATGCATATAGTTCATATTCTTGATGATTATTGAAGCTTTGCGTTCAGTGCATTAAGAGACCGGATATACGTCTGCACCGCAGGCGGTAAGTAGTGGAGAGGGTTTATAGGAAGGTATTGATCGGTCCGTCGATCAATCAGGTGAAGATCGGAGACATGGAGCAGAACCACGGGTCTCGTGGCGGATCATGCCGGCCCAACCGACACCTATTGCACTTTTAGGGGACCAGAGAGGGATCCCTGTCTTTGACATGTAGAACAGGTGATTCCTTGGTCCTTTTAGAATAGGTGATTCCCAACTGGTGGGTCGCGACACATAATGTGGCCGTTTTGAGTGGGTCGCAGCAGCACACGCCAAACCTGAATCTTTACAATGAAGCGCATCAATTAACTCATGTTTCAATGTTGATTCATGTTTTGACGTCTCACTATTCCATTGAGTTGAGCCCCGATTGTTGCAGCTTTTGGTTTGCTCTGTGTTTTAACGGTACACGAAGGCTGATTGTTGATTACTGCAATATTGGTGCATTTTATGTTTCATGACTTAATGCCCAATGACACATGAGGGCCCTGAGGACCAGTGGAGGACCACTAGAAGCTGTCGGCGGTGAGTGATGGAGCCATTCCGTGAAGTCCCTTTAAAGATTGTGTGTTCCAAGACTATAATAAAGTGGGCCAGGCTCGTTTCAAAACGTGTCCTCTTCCGACCCGTACCAGGGGGTCAGCTGGACCACGTAGGGCCTCGGCCGGCCGACCGGCGCCTCCGGGCCGAAATCGGCCAAGCCGCAGGAGTCCAGCGAGCTGAGGGAGCCGGCACCGGACCCCGCCCCCTCGAAGGCGTACGTCCGGAGGCAGTCGAAGGGTGGGGCGTAGAGGTCCCGGTCGGCCTCGGCCAGCCGGTCCAGGATGAACTGGCGGAACACCTCGTCCTCGGGGCCGATGAGGTGCGAGTGCCTCAGGGACATGCGTATGCTCGCCGCCACCTCCTCCCGCCGTAGCTTCCGGTCCCTCCTCCTGGGGTGGGGCCGCAGGGGGACGGGCTGGGAGGAGGTGGGGAAGGGGGAGGAGGCGGAGCAGGGGGAAGATATGTAGGGGGAGGAGGCCAGCGGCGGGCGCCCAGGGGCCCTCGGCTGCCCGTAACGCAGCACCTTCTGGGACACCTGGTCGGGGAGCTCCGGGTCGTCTGTGTCGTCGCTCTCCTCCATCCGTGACACCTCCTGCTGCTTCCTCCTGCGCCTCCTCCTCATTGCCAGGGTTAGGATGGAGAACCCTGGAGGCCCGGGACAACAGGGGGGATTTGTTAAGCAGAATACTGAATGGAAGCACCTGTGTTTCTCATGCATCGGGAACTCAATCCACTGTCTGATAATATAATTTATTTATTATTATTTTGGTTTATTTCACTCTTAGTCTGAACTCAGGGTCGAAGCAAAATAAGTAGTCCCCAAGAGAGAGAGAGAGAGAGAGAGAGAGAGAGAGAGAGAGAGAGAGAGAGAGAGAGAGAGAGAGAGAGAGGAGAGAGAGAGAGAGAGAGAGAGAGAGAGAGAGAGAGAATCGGAGAGAATCGGAGAGTAGGAGCAGCCACTCAAATATTAAAATGTTCTCTTCACATTCGTTTAATTTTCAGGTTTGAACAAAGGACAAAAAAAGGTTATTAAGCTGCATATTAGGGCTGTTAAAGTGAACCTTTCAGATTTCAGTTCCCAACCTGTACGACAGAAGCCGAATTACTATCCCTGGTTCATCGTGAGCGGAATGACAAGTGTGTGTGTGTGTGTGTGTGTGTGTGGGGTGGGGTGGGGGGCGGAGGTGGTGGAGAGAAAGGCGGATGTTTATCTCTATTGTTCTCTCCACACTCCCTCTGCAGCTCTGTGAAGAAGGATAGCAGGATAGTGGGGTGGTGGTGGTCGGTAGAGATCACGACCGAGGTCACACCCGAGGAGCTAGGTTGTGACCTCTGATGGGATAGTAACCAGGTCTGTATTAGTTCAATGTGGGTAGTAACCAGGTCTGTACCAGTTCAATGTGGGTAGTAACCAGGTCTGTACCAGTACAATGTGGGTAGTAACCAGGTCTGTACCAGTACAATGTGGGTAGTAACCAGGTCTGTACCAGTACAATGTGGGTAGTAACCAGGTCTGTACCAGTACAATGTGGGTAGTAACCAGGTCTGTACCAGTACAGTGTGGGTAGTAACCAGGTCTGTACCAGTACAGTGTGGGGAGAAACCAGAAGACTTGAACACTTTCGAGGGTTGGCTGCTGAACGCTGCTTTAAAGGGAACTTTGTTAAAGGTACACACACACACATGAGTTCAGCAATCACAAGTTTGGTGGTGATGATGGGAGGGAGATAAAGAGAGAGATAAAGAGAGACAGAGACAGAAACAGAGAGAGAGAGACAGAGACAATGGAAGTCAGAGAGAGACAGAGAGAGAGATACAGAGAGAGAGAGACAGAGACAATGGGAGTCAGAGAGAGACAGAGAGAGAGAGAGACAGAGAGAGGCAATGAGAGTCAGAGAGAGACAGAGAGAGAGACAGAGAGAGAGAGAGACAGAGAGAGGCAATGGGAGTCAGAGAGAGACAGAGAGAGCGATACAGAGAGAAAGACAGACAGAGAGAGAGAGAGAGAGAGAGAGAGAGAGAGACAATGGGAGTCAGATAAATAGAGACAGAGACGATGGCAGAGGGAGAGAGGTGGAGAGAGAGGTATACAGAGAGAAAGAAGAGAGACAGCAAGAGGGAGAGAGAGAGAGATGGACATGATGAGGTAGTGGTGGTGGTGGTGGTGGTGGTGGTGATGGAGATAGTGAGGGTGGTGGTGGTGGAGTTGGTGAGGGTGGTGGTGGTGATGGTGGTGGAGATGATGAGGGTAGTGGTGGTGGTGAGATGGTGGTGGTGGTGGTGGTGGTGAGGTGGTGGAGGTGATTGTGGAGGTGGTGGTGATTGTGGAGGTGGTGATGGAAGTGGAGGTGGTGGTGGTGGTGGTGGTGTAGATGGTGAGGGTGGTGGAGATGGTGATGGTGGTTGAGGTGATGGTATTGGTGGAGGTAAGTGTGGTGGTGGTGATGGAGGTGGAGGTGGTGATGGTATTGGCAGAGGTAATGGTAGTGGTGGTGGTGGTGGAGAGGGTGAGGGTGGTGGAGATGGTGATGGTGATGGTGGTGGAGATGGTGATGGTGATGGTGATGGTGGTGGTGGCGGCTGGGGAATTAAAATGGAAGCTACATCGGTTACGGGGACACTTCTACGGCCTACTGCTGTACTTACGGTGTCAGGGCGGAGCTGCGTTAACACAACACATCTGCCAGGGAAAAGATTTAAATTCATCGCGTGAATGACAAAGCAGTTCATCGAGGAAACACAAACCCACCTTAACCATCAAACACTGCAGTCGCACCGCTCAACCTTCTCTGGCCTGTTAGCCCCGTTTTTTTAGGTCTAAAAGACAAATGTTAGCGACCTCAACATCTGCTTTGGCCGGCATCTGTGTGTCCGTGATACCGACGTCCCTGTGGACGGACGCACGCCAGGCCCGCGCTCACCACGCCTCATCAGGCAGTCCGCTCGCACACATGCTACCTTGACGCTTGACCTTGTTCCTCCATCATAAAGGCACACTCACCCACACGCACACGCTTTTAATTCTATCGCTTATACAAAAGGCAGCAGTCTCCCACGACCCCATTGAGTGTAGCAACCCAATAGAAAAAGATAATAACAATATAGAGTAACCGGCGATGTCGAACAACGACCTCGCCGGGCAGAGCGGTCGACCGCAACGCCAGCGGCGATGCAGCCAATCATTTCTCAAGGACATAAACAGCTTCGCTTCATTTCCCCACATTCACATTTAGATTATCCCCACCGCATGAAGGTAGACCCATTGTGGAGAGTGTGTGTGGTCGGTGGCAGGTTGAAGCAGCCTCACCTGGCCCCAGTCAGACTGATTAGAGTCTGGTTGAAGCAGCCTCAGCTGGCCCCAGTCAGACTGATTAGAGTCTGGTTGAAGCAGCCTCATCTGGCCCCAGTCAGACTGATTAGAGTCTGGTTGAAGCAGCCTCACCTGGCCCCCAGTCAGACTGATTAAAGTCTGGTTGAAGCAGCCTCACCTGGCCCCAGTCAGACTGATTAGAGTCTGGTTGAAGCAGCCTCACCTGGCCCCAAGTCAGACTGATTAGAGTCTGGTTGAAGCAGCCTCACCTGGCCCCAAGTCAGACTGATTAGAGTCTGGTTGAAGCAGCCTCACCTGGCCCCCAGTCAGACTGATTAGAGTCTGGTTGAAGCAGCCTCACCTGGCCCCAAGTCAGACTGATTAGAGTCTGGTTTAAGCAGCCTCACATGGCCCCAGTCAGACTGATTAGAGTCTGGTTGCACACCTGTGGGTCCTTGGTAATCAAGGCCCACAAGTTAAACCAGCCACCATCGCACACACTCAGGAGGAGCGCTAGCATGGACCACCGGCCATGACGAAGATGGACCGGAGGTTATGTTTGTATCTGTCTGTCTGTCGGTTCGCAAGATAGCTCAAAATGTAATGCACAGAATTGGAGATTAGATGACTTATGGGCCAAGGAACAGTTGTTAAGATTTTGGCGCAGATCCAGATCTGTATATATATGTTTATATATACATATATATGCATACATAAGTATCAACAGTATCAACTCCCCCCCGTCCAGCGGAGCTCACCGGAGAGCGTGGCCAGGCACACCAGCACGCCCAGCAGGGCCTGGAGGCCGGCCCCCATGGAGAGGGCCAGGGCCTCCACGCCGGCGCCCCCCAGGGGGCAGTGTCCCAGGGGCTCGCAGCGGCACACGGTGATGGTCAGCACGCTGGTACTGGAGAGGGGGGGCACGCCGCTGTCCGACACCACCACGGGCAGCAGGTAGTGGGGGCGTTCCTCGCGGCTGAAGCTGCTGCGGCGGGCCACGATGCTGGCCGTGTTGTCTGGAGGGTCGGGGGGGTCAGAAGGAGGACGTGACATTACATTACATTACATTACATTACGTCGCTTTGGTCCAATAAGGTCAAGTGCAAGTGCATTTCCTTCCTAACAAGCCGTAATAATATAATATATACATACATATACACATATATAAGATCAAATATACTGCTTGAAATGACATTAAGGTCATTAAACAGGGTCCCCAGAAGTGCATTTCCTTCCTAACAAGCCATAATAATATAATATATACATACATGTACACATATATAATAACATAATATAGAATACATTACATCTCCTTCCTAACAAAGCCTCCGAGAGCAGAACCAGTGTTCAGGTAAAACAACAAGAAGTTGGCTCCCTAGATTTGACACAATAAGTTCATCAAACAGGGGATACAACAACCCCTAACCCTAGCAGTGTTAACGCCTTGCTTCACCAGTGGAAATAGAACCCATGACCCCTCGCAGTGTTAATGCCTTGCTCTACCAGTGGGAATAGAACCCCTAACACCTGGCAGTCTTAACGCCTTGCTCTACCAGTGGGAATAGAACCCATGACCCCTAGCGGTGTTAACGCCTTGCTCTACCAGTGGGAATATAACCCATGACCCCTAGCGGTGTTAACGCCTTGCTCTACCAGTGGGAATAGAACCCCTGAGCCTGGCAGTGTTAACGCCTTGCTCTACCAGTGGGAATAGAACCCATGACCCCTAGCGGTGTTAACGCCTTGCTCTACCAGTGGGAATAGAACCCATGGTTGCGCTCCACAGAGCCACATGCTTGTGTGTCTGCTTGTGTTTAAAAGCTAACCGAGGAGAGCTGCGGTACAGTGTCTTTAATCTCTGCCAACAAGACGGGGAAACAAGTTAATCCCGCGCGTTGTCGTCTGTAAAAGTCCTTCTGCTAGATGCCTGCTCTGCCCTTGGCTGCACCTGCGTGATTACGGCCGCGCATTAAACAAATATGTCTTCCAACTCATGGAAATGTGCCGCATTATTGAATCACTTTTGCCACCTTGCATTTGCCTGATGTATTAGCATTATGGAGTGAAGTGTGAATCCAGCAGTGCACGCACACGCACACACACACGCACACACACACACACACACACCACACGCACACACACACACACACACCACACACACACACACCTGTGAGACATTTGAATGTTTCAGGCTCCAGTGGCCCTTCTTTCCATTAACTATTCACTATATTCGGTCATTTAGCAGACGCTTTTATCCACAGAGGCTTACAGTGAATTTGCCTTTTTCGACACGCACCATTACTGCACAGGATGTGTCGTTAAGGAGCAGTGAGGGGCGGGGTACAGTAGCTCAGCTCAAGGACAGCCGGTAGCAGGTAGACTGACTGTAAGTCGGTCCGCCAACAGATAGACAGAATGTTTGCAATGCATACGTATATTGTTTGCAAATGATCCGAGCCGTCTCCATCCTTCAAACGAGACTCCGAGAGGATGCCGCCGGTGTCTGGGCTCTGCTCATAGAGCTTTCCGGGAAAAGAGGACAAAGTCTTTTTTATAAGGTTGGCGAGATTCTAGCGCAATCCTCACCTGATCCAATTGGTTTGCCTGCCTCTGTGGCGGCAGCATGTCGCTGTGTCTGTGTGCCAATTTGTTTCATATCTGGCAACCTGAGGTACTCAGGGAGGACAGCAGACACACGCAGACCAGCAGACATTCTGACCCCGCATGGACATTTCAAAGAAGAACATCCTGGCTGTTGGTGTTGGTGTTGTTGTTGTTGTTGTTGTTGTTGTCAGAGAAGACAGCATTTCAACTCTCTGATGACCTATCATGGCCATGTTATGATTTACTACACTGCCTTTTTACACTCAGCAAGGTAAACATGTTGTTGTTGCCGTTGTTATACATGCCAAATAAACATCGGAACGCACAATGTTAATATTTGTTGAATCGAGATTCAAGAATTGTATTTGTTGCATACACGTGCAGGATGGCCAGTGGAATGAAAGTAGCAGTGCCTTACAGAAATTATGCAAAAATACATTAGCATATAGTAATAATATGTATGAACAAAAAGGTATATACAAATATATTAAATGTATAAAAGTCAACACAACAGTATTTACAATCAGCGGAAAATACGATGACATAATATAATAAAATAATATCGGCATGGCACCAACTGCGCGAAATGGAACTAAATAGTTGATATGTATATATATATATAGTGTATATATAGTCTCGACGCTGTGCGAACTATGCTAACCCATGCGGTGGCGGGTTTTAGACGGTTGGAGGCGTGGCTTATCTCACTACCTTGGTGGTCTCTGATGGTGAAGTTAGGGTTGATGTGTGGCTCCGGCACCATGGAGAAGTACAGGTGATGGCCCTCTACCGGGTCGTCTGGGTCCACCGCAGCCAGAACCTGGATCAGCTGGGGGGGAGGGGGAGAGAGGAGGGAGAGAAAGGAGGGGGGATGGGAGGAAGACATGAGCGAGGAATGGAGAGAGAGGAGGAGGGAGAGGGAGGGATGGAGAGAGAAGAGGAGGGAGAGGGAGGGATGGAGAGAGAGGGGATGGAGTGAGGGAGGGAGAGATGAGAGAGGGATGGAGAGAGAGGAGGAGGGAGAGGGAGGGATGGATGGATGGAGAGAGGGATGGAGAGAGAGGAGGAGGGAGAGGGAGGGATGGATGGAGAGAGGGATGGAGAGAGAGGGGATGGAGTGAGGGAGAGATGAGAGAGGGATGGAGAGAGAGGAGGAGGGAGAAGGGGGGATGAAGAGAGAGAGGGGATGGGGTGAGGGAGAGGGAGGAGAGAGAGATGAGAATGGGGATGCGGGAGAGAGGAGAGAGGGAGAGGGAATGGGGGGAGGAGAGGGAGGGGATGGGGTGAGGGAGAGGGAATGGGGGGGAGGGGAGAGAGGGGAGGGGAGGGGATTATAAAGAGTTGTGAAGGAGGACGGTGAGAGATTGTGGAAGAAAGTCAGGTGAGAGTGACAGAATTTGAGACATTTAGAGTATAGAGAGAGAGAGAGAGAGAGAGAGAGAGAGAGAGAGAGAGAGAGAGAGAGAGAGAGAGAGAGAGGAGAGAGAGAGAGAGAGAGAGAGAGAGAGAGAGAGAGAGGGATGGGGAGAGGAGAGGAGAGGAGAGGAGAGGAGAGGAGAGAGAGGGGGTAATAAAGAGTTGGGAAGGAAGGAGGGGAAGGGAAGAGAGATTGTGGCAGTCGTGTAAGAGTGACAGAATGTGAGACGTTTAGAGTGTATACATTTATATATATATATATAGAGAGAGAGAGAGCGAGAGAGCGAGAGCGAGAGCGAGAGAGAGAGAGAGAGAGAGACAACATAGCCACATAAATCCATGGAAGCCAGCGCCACACCAGCTCCGACACATCAACACGTCACGACACCACCGTCCTCGCCGCCAGGGAAGGCGGTGGTTGTTGTTTACCACTAACGTCATGGCAACGGCGAGGGGGAGGCGGGGGACCGAACGCTGAGCGACACATCATCCTCATCATCGTCATTACTGTCATACAGGTACCTCTCCCGCCAGCGTGCCCTCGCAGATATACGGCCGGTAGTCTCTGGCGAGGGTCGGGGCGTTGTCGTTCACGTCCAACACTCTGATGAACACCGCCGCCGCCGAGGACAAATAGCTCTGCTCTGAGCCGGGGGGAGGGAGCGGGGAGGCAGGGGGGGAGGGAGGGAGGGAGGCAGTGGGAAGCCAGGGGGGAGACAGGGGGGAGGCAGGGAGGGAGGCAGGGGGGAGACAGGGGGGAGGCAGGGAGGGAGGCAGGGGGGAGGCAGGGGGGGAGGCAGGGAGGAGGCAGGGGGGAGACAGGGGGGGAGACAGGGGGGGAGGCAGCGAGGGGAGGCAAGGGGGGAGGGAGGGAGGGAGGGAGGCAGTGGGGAGGCAGGGGGGAAGGTAGGGGGGAGGCAGGGAGTAAGGCAGTGGGGAGGCAGAGGGGGGAGTCAGGGGGGAGGCAGAGGGGGGAGTCAGGGAGGGAGGCAGGGTGGGAGGCAGTGGGGAGGCAGTGGAGAGGCAGGGGGGAGGCAGGGTGGAGAGGCAGGCGGGAGGCAGTGGGAAGGCAGTGGGGAGGCAGGGTGGAGAGGCAGGCGGGAGGCAGTGGGGAGGCAGTGGAGAGGCAGGGGGGAGGCAGGGTGGAGAGGCAGGCGGGAGGCAGTGGGGAGGCAGTGGAGAGGCAGGGGGGAGGCAGGGTGGAGAGGCAGGCGGGAGGCAGTGGGAAGGCAGTGGGGAGGCAGTGGGGAGGCAGGGTGGAGAGGCAGTGGGGAGGCAGTGGGGAGGCAGTGGGGAGGCAGTGGGGAGGCAGCGGGGAGGCAGGGTGGAGAGGCAGGGGGGAGGCAGAGAGGAAGGCAGGGTGGAGGCAGGGGAGAGGAAGGCAGGGGGGAGGCAGGGGGGAGGCAGGAGAGAGGTAGGGGGGAGGCAGGGGGAGGCAGGGGGGAGAGGCAGGGGGGAGGCAGAGAGGAAGGCAGGGTGGAGGCAGGGGAGAGGAAGGCAGGGGGGAGGCAGGGGGGAGGCAGGAGAGAGGTAGGGGGGAGGCAGGGGGAGGCAAGGGGGAGGCAAGGGAGGCAGAGAGAAGGCAGGGAGGGAGGCAGGGGGGAGGCAGGAGAGAGGTAGGGGGGAGGCAGGGGGAGGCAGGGGGGAGAGGCAGGGGGGAGGCAGAGAGGAAGGCAGGGAGGGAGGCAGGGAGGACAGTGAGTGAGCATGTGAGTGTGTGTCATCAAGGTGTTTTAAGAAGGCCCGTCCACGTAACACTTTAGATGTGACGGATGCCTCACTGTTGGCCTGATCTCCTTTCCTGTGGCCGAGGACTGTGCCAACACTATATCTCCATACCGTATATACATTATATTTATATATATATATACGTATATATATGTATATATATCCCCTGCTAGCTGAATAGCAATACATTGAACAGGGGGAGCACACTGAATCCTTTTCAAGGAAGTAAACGTCTCCACATTCACATTTTACCTGGACAGATACTGCCTCTCTCTCTCTCTCTCTCTCTCTCTCTCTCTCTCTCTCTCTCTCTCTCTCTCTCTCTCTCTCTCTCTCTCTCTCTCTCTCTCTCTCTCTCTCTCTCTCTCTCTCTCTCTCTCTCTCTCTCTCTCTCTCTCTCTCTCTCTCTCTCTCTCTGAGCGCCTGGCGGTGCTAAATTGGCCCTAACCCGTCTACATTATGGGAGCGTCTCTGAATAGGACTGAAGACATTTCCTCCTTACTTGTCTCCTTGGCTACAACCGTCACATTGTGCCAATTTGCGGCCTCGCGGTCCAGCGTCCGGGCGAGCGTCAAGGTGCCATTGTTCGGGTCTATTTTGAAAGCTTCTCTGATATCGCCATGTCCCTCGATTGAATATCTGAAAGAGAGCGTGAATGCGACAGGCGTTTAGCATTTAGCAAGCGAGACGCTGCCACTATTTCCAGACACAAAGAGCAAGCGATAACGTGGGTGAAATGAATTAGCTAAGATGCTCCATTGACTTCTTCTCCTTCTTCCTCTTTCTTTCTTTCTTTCTTTCCGTGTTTTCTTTCGGATGCGCCACAAAGAGCGTCTGCGACAGCTGATGTCAACACCAGGCGGACGTGGCTCCCATGTCGATGCTTCAACATTTGTGACTTTCACAGTTCTAATATTGTGGTGCTTTGAGCGCTGGTTGACACGTCTTCCGGTGGAGAAGATAAGCTACGCATAATGGTTGTTAAGTGTGTTAATTGTTTTCACTTAACGCTATTTTTGTGTGTTGTGTTGTGCTTCTTTCCCCCCTTTTAATAAAACCCACACCTACCTGGCAGTTAATCGTAAAGTACTTAACACCTCATAAATCTGAGAATGAGACATCTAATTTCATTGTGGTTGGAGTAAACAAAAAAAGTACCCTCTCGCTTTCCGTCGACGCCAACGGAGTTTAAAGAGGGAAACCGAGGAGGGAAATTGAGCTTGAGCGGGATGGCTTCAGTGGGCGTCCTCTCGCTTTAACCGATCCCAAAGTAAAAGCGATTATTCCGCCACTGAATTAGCGCAACAAAAACAAGAACGAAAGACTTTTGTACGCGGCCCAGAGTTAGAAAAAAAAATAAGATAAACACGGTGTTTCGTGACGGGGGCCCGTCGTCGGAAAAAAAGAAGGCTGTGATCCGGTTCCGTTTAAATTGACGTCCCGCCTCCGAGACTAATCGGCAAACGGCTGCTGACGGGGGGGGGGGGGGGGGCTCTGATTGGACGATATGAAGCACCTGCTACTCTTTCAACTCTAAGGAAGGACAGGGGCCCCGTATCCCATGGCAACGCGTTTCCGTCGTGCAAATGATGGAACCGCCGTACTTTATTAGATTTGGCGGCACGGCAGACGGATGAACAGACAGACAGACAGACAGACAGACAGACAGACAGACAGACAGACAGAAAGCGCTGTGTGTGGGTATGGTAACAATGGTCATGATTTATTCAGCAGGGCTCATTTCCTACTAAAGTAATACCAGATAAATACCAGCGTGTCCGGGGAATCATGGAGATCAAGGAAGGGGGAGGGGGGGGGGAGGAGAGAGGGATGGAGAGAGGATGGGGGAGAGAGAGAGAGAGAGTGGGAAAGGGGGGGAGAGCGAGGAGAGAGGGGGAGAGAGAGGAGAGAGAGGGAAAGGGGGGAGAGAGAGGAGAGAGTGAGGGGGGGGAGACAGAGAGAGAGAGGGAAAGGGGGGAGGGGAGAGAGGGGGAGGGACGGGGGGGAGAGAGAGGAGAGAGGGATGGGGGGAAGAGGAAGGCTTTAAGGAGACGCTGTCAGAGGTGGTTCGTCTGTCTCCTCCCGGACCGCCGCCCACCCAAGATCCCCCCCCCCTCTTCTCCTCACCCCTTCTCCCTCACCTCCAACCTCGGGGGGGTCGCTGCCGTGTGATTAGCATACTGCTACTAGCGCCGCTAGTTGGCACATGTCATTCTATTCCCGGGTGTCACTTTGGACAGGGGGTGCCAGGGGGCTGAGAGTTCGGGGACGGCGAGGGGAAGACACACCTGACGGGGTTGTTCCTGGCGTCCGTGTCCCGGGCGCTCACCACCCCCACCTCGGTGCCCACCGCCGCGTTCTCCGCCACCTTCCACTCGTAGACGCCGTCGGCGTTGGCGTTGGCGAAGGCGGGCGGCTCGTCCACGTCCTCCACGACCACCTTGACGGTGGCGCGGTCCGTGGTCTCGTCGGCCCTCAGGAAGCGGAGGTCCACCAGCTCGTTCTCCGCGTCCACCGCCATCACGAAGCGGATCTTGGTCTCGTAGTCGAGAGGCTGTGGGGGGGGGGGGGGGAGGAGAGAGATGGGGATGGAGGAGAGAGAGGAGAGAGAGAGAGAGAGAGAGAGAGAGAGAGAGAGAGAGGAGAGAGAGAGAGAGAGAGAGGAGAGAGAGAGAGAGGAGGGGAAGAGAGAGAGAGAGAGAGAGAGAGAGAGAGAGAGAGAGAGAGAGAGAGAGAGAGAGGAGGGCGGAGAGGGGAGAGGGGAGAGAGAGACGAGAGAGAGAGAGGGAGAGGGGGAGAGAGAGAGAGGAGAGAGAGAGAGAGAGGAGAGGAGAGGGAGAGAGAGAGAGAGAGAGAGAGAGAGAGAGGGGGAGAGGGGGAGAGGGGGAGAGAGACAGAGAGAGACGAGAGAGAGAGAGAGAGAGAGAGAGAGAGAGAGAGAGAGAGAGAGAGAGAGAGAGAGAGAGAGAGAGAGAGGAGGGGAGAGGGGGAGAGGGAGAGAGAGAGAGAGAGACGAGACAGAGAGAGAGAGAGAGAGAGAGAGAGAGAGAGAGAGAGAGAGAGAGAGAGAGAGAGAGAGAGAGAGAGAGAAAAGAGAGATATGGGACAAAAACAAAAATGGAAGAAAAATAAAGAGAGGGAAGGTAGAAAAAGACAAACATTTAAAAGGGAAATCAAAAGATACAGACACAAAGACGTTATTATTATTATTATTAGAATTAGAATTATTATTCATATCATTATTGGGTGCACACAATCTTAAGCGTCTGATAATCAATAACTTGCCTTTTGACGAGACCAAAGAAAGCGAACTCTGTGTTGATCCACATCAGGCAGCACATCACACCACTCAAAATCAATTGTGCCAAATTATTCCAGCTTTGAAAGCGGCGCCACGTGACCTCCTGATTAGGTAGGAGAGCGCCGGGGAAGAATAAACGACTAAATCAATGTCAGCGCGCTGTGTGAGCCGCACGCTAGCACTTAAATAACCACCGCGCCGTTGATTAGCATGATCATGCTAGCAATAAGAAAACAGCACGCCAACCATTAGCACGCCGCCACTGCCAAACGACTCGCGGTCGATAATGTCTGACGGCTCCAAAAAATTGTCTAAACTGGAATCTCTTGTGCTGCGAAACGGTCAGACGGCAGCTGTGTCTGAAATCACTCATTTCTCACTACATAGTGAGTTCTCCATGTTGTAGCTCTGTCTGAATGTATAGTGATAATTATCATCCCCTATAAAGTGCACTCATCATATCCCACAGTGCATCCTGAAAGGTAGTGTACCACCGACGGTCACTAACCCAGCAGATATCCCATCATGCATTGCGCTGAAAGAAAAATGACAGACGTCCATCTACGAAGATTGAACACGTTTAATTATGAGAAATGACGTCGTTAACGGAGACTCCAGTAGTGTCCCAAAGTGTTTTAACTATATGGTCCTCTACATTGAACTACTAGAGAGGGAATAGGGAATGAGGGAAGGATTTCACTATATAGTCCTCTACATTGAACTACTAGAGAGAGGGAGTAGGGAATGAGGGAAGGATTTCACTATATAGTCCTCTACATTGAACTACTAGAGAGAGGGAGTAGGGAATGAGGGAAGGATTCCACTATATAGTCCTCTACATTGAACTACTAGAGAGAGGGAGTAGGGAATGAGGGAAGGATTCCACTATATAGTCCTCTACATTGAACTACTAGAGAGGGAGTAGGGAATGAGGGAAGGATTCCACTATATAGTCCTCTACATTGAACTACTAGAGAGGGAGTAGGGAATGAGGGAAGGATTCCACTATATAGTCCTCTACATTGAACTACTAGAGAGGGAGTAGGGAATGAGGGAAGGATTCCACTATATAGTCCTCTACATTGAACTACTAGAGAGAGGGAGTAGGGAATGAGGGAAGGATTCCACTATATAGTCCTCTACATTGAACTTCTAGAGAGAGGGAGTAGGGAATGAGGGAAGGATTCCACTATATAGTCCTCTACATTGAACTACTAGAGAGGGAGTAGGGAATGAGGGAAGGATTTCACTATATAGTCCTCTACATTGAACTAGGAGAGAGGGAGTAGGGAATGAGGGAAGGATTTCACTATATAGTCCTCTACATTGAACTACTAGAGAGGGAGTAGGGAATGAGGGAAGGATTCCACTATATAGTCCTCTACATTGAACTACTAGAGAGAGGGAGTAGGGAATGAGGGAAGGATTCCACTATATAGTCCTCTACATTGAACTTCTAGAGAGAGGGAGTAGGGAATGAGGGAAGGATTCCACTATATAGTCATCTACATTTAACTACTAGAGAGGGAGTAGGGAATGAGGGAAGGATTTCACTATATAGTCCTCTACATTGAACTACTAGAGAGAGGGAGTAGGGAATGAGGGAAGGATTTCCCTATATAGTCTTCTACATTGAACTACTAGAGAGAGGGAGTAGGGAATGAGGGAACGATTTCCCTATATAGTCCTCTACATGGTACATGTGCGGTGCGTGGCCAAGGCCAAACGCATCATAAAAGACAATGCTCACCCCAGCCACGAACTGAACTGTGAGGGGCGATACCGCAGTATCAAGTGCTGCACAAATAGACTTAGAGATAGCTTCCACAGTGAGGCCATCAGGCTGCTGAACAAGGTGTGTGTATAGCATATAACAATGTCGATTTTATTACATTGATTTATATATATATATATTGCTCTTTTACTGACATATTGCATTTTATATATAGCATTTTTATATATTTAACTTATACAGTTATGTATACCGTTTTCTTTTTTACTTATTTTTATCCTATTCGGTTTTTTACAACTGCTGTCTGTCGTCGGGTATTGCACATACGATTTTCACTCATTGCTTATACTTGTGTACACTGTGAAGTGGCAATAAACAATCCTCTACATTGAACTACTAGAGAGGGAGTAGGGACTGAGGGAAGGATTTCACTATATAGTCCTCTACATTGAACTACTAGAGAGGGAGTAGGGAATGAGGGAAGGATTTCACTATATAGTCTTCTACATTGAACTACTAGAGAGGGAATAGGGAATGAGGGAAGAACTACTAGGGAAGGACACACAGTCAACAGTGTAATCTAAAATATCAAATGACCAAAAGGTATTCTCAATTCAACACAGAAGGTTACCATTTCAGCGTGACCTGGTCACACTGACCTCAGAATAATTTAACTGGATGCGGAATAACCAAGAACCAACAGAAACAGACAGCTGATTGTTGGTCAACTGAGCCGCGCTGCCA
>CM051020.1:14787521-14825021 GCA_027704905.1 Muraenolepis orangiensis
AACGTCTAGTCACCAGAAGTCATAAGTGAAATGATTTTCTAAGCAGCCATAGCAATATACACATATATAAAAAACACAATATATAATACATTACATTTCCTTCCTATCAAGCCTCCGAGAGCAGAACCAGTGTAAGCTCAGGTGAAAGCACAATAAGTTGTCTCCCTAGATGTTACACAATAAGAACATCTAACAGGGCCAATGTCATTTAGCAGTAGCAGTCATGTAGCAGTCCAACAAGAGCTCCTCCCAGTGTTTATGAAGAGGCTGAAACCCGGTGTCCGCTTGGAGCAAAAGACTTGCGTACTACAGCGTGATTTGAATCGTCCTCGGCGCTTCCGGACCAATCTGTGGGTCTGATATTAAACCATGAATCACAATGCAGTTTGGGGAGAAGATTGTTCTAATCACAGTTAGAGAGATAACACACTTGGTGATTCGCACACGACACGAGATGGGTCTTCAGCGGTGGTAATTCCCACAATGCATTGCCTCGTGATAACGCCTCAAACCCTCACTTTCCAAGGTTTAGAAACCTTTTCCTGTTGCCGAAGCTCAGGCTTGATCACCCAAGCTTCAAGCACTAGCAGTATCCTGAACCGGCAGCTTCAGTGTCCTCAAAGACTGATCCGACCAATCACAACATTCGTAGCGTGATATGTGGGAGACAGAATCGCTAAAACACTGATGACTGTATCCTTGGTTGCCAAGACGATTCCCAGGTCAATCAAGCTTCTTGTCAAGCGATTTGATTTTGAATTTGAAGGAAGACGTCTGGGCTCTGTTCAACTTGGCTCACTTCACACCCCTCGTTCCCTATTCCCTACATTGTGAACACTAAATAGTACACTATTTAGGCAACAAGTTTAGGGGGAATTCGGGGAATTCAATTATGCACCATTTATCTTCATCGTCCCTTCTGGATGAATCTGATGACAATGAAAAGCGCAAGGCATCGTAGGATATAGTGAGAAACTAAGTGTGCTTCAGTTATACGCTTATTTTACACTTATACACACATTTTTTCCCACGGTGCATTATGGGTACATTTACTAGTGCACCACATTGGGAACCAGAACGCTACCAAACGGCCCCACCCTAAATAGTGTGCTATCTAGGGAACAAGTGGACTACTTCAAACTACGGGAGACGCCACAGAGGATGAGCTCACCTGTCTTGGGCTCCACAGAGAAGTAGGGCTCCCCCTGCAGGATGGAGTATAGCAGCCGGGCGTGGTTCCCCGTATGGGGGTCATCAGCATCCGTGGCCGTCACCCTGGCAACAGTGGTCCCTGGAGTGTAGGGATGGATGGATGGACGGATGGTGGGGGGAGGGGGTGGGAGGTGACATCATGGAGTTAGCTCAGGCTCACAGCCCCCCCCTCTGCCCCCCCACAGGCCAAACAAAGCGATTAGGCCTCACTATCCCCACTGGGTCTGGTCAGGTGCATGTGACAACCCCTCCACTCCTGCTGGGACATCTCTCTCTCTCTCTCTCTCTCTCTCTCTCTCTCTCTCTCTCTCTCTCTCTCTCTCTCTCTCTCTCTCTCTCTCTCTCTCTCTACGCCTGTGTGTGTGTGGTGTCCCTCTTTATGTCTCTTTCTCCATCCCCCTCTGTGTGTGCCTCATCTCTGTGTCTGTGTGCATCTTTCTCTCTCTCACTTCTTCGCTCTGCCCATCCTTCTGTGTGTGTGTGTGTGTGTGTGTGTGTGTGTGTGTGTGTGTGTGCGTTTTTTTTGCCTGCGTGGAGCTCTCTCCGACTACCACTTAGCGCTCTCTTTCTTTCTGGCCGAGAGAGCTACACTACTGCAGTGTTTCTTTACTCTCTCCCTCACTCTCTGTCTCTCTCTATCTCTCCATCTCTCTCTTGCACACACACACACACACACACACACACACACACACACACACACACACACACACCATTCCCCTCTTGCCCCCTTTCCAAGTCAAATGCATTATGATTTATTAGGAGAGGGATATTATATCCAAAAGTAGATTACATATAAAAATGAAATGGTAATGGTTGGGTTGTGAAAGGCCAGTGGATTTAATAACATTATTTGGGGCTAATAAAATGTAAAGGCACCCAGAACTATGATAAAGAAAGCAATACCTTGAACTCCCTGCCAGAAACACACACACACACCAGCCTCCCAGTAGAGGCTGTCCACGCTCCGCCAGGCAGCGGTTTAAGATTATGTTATTAAGATTAGGATTCCTTTGGATTATTGTCTATGTTATATAAAATAGCAGGACTTTTTTGGTTGCAACTTCTTCAGCTCACTATTTTAGCTAAAGCTACATGTAAGATCTAATATAATACAATATGCTATTTAAAATGCTGTGAATCTGAATATGATTACTAAAACAAACATGCTTTATAAAGCCTGAGATAGGTTGTCTCTGTGTCAGATTCCTGGCACGGATGGATATCAGTCTGTCATTCTCCCATTTTTCATTTGCGTTCAAACTGCGTATAAAACCTATAAGCGACACACTATATTTCTCGAGATAAGATTAAATGTATTTTGCTAATCCCAGAGCAAAGGAATGTCAAGCACTTTGTATTGCAGATTCACATAAAAGTTAGTTTGTACCCCTACCCCTACCTCCATGACCTCTAACCCCAGGTGTGTACCCCTACCCCTACCTGCATGACCTCTAACCCCAGGTGTGTACCCCTACCCCTACCTCCATGACCTCTAACCCCAGGTGTGTACCCCTACCCCTACCTGCATGACCTCTAACCCCAGGTGTGTACCCCTACCTCCATGACCTCTAACCCCAGGTGTGTACCCCTACCCCTACCTCCATGACCTCTAACCCCAGGTGTGTACCCCTACCCCTACCTCCATGACCTCTAACCCCAGGTGTATACCCTACCCTGACCTCCATGACCTCTAACCCCAGGTGTGTACCCCTACCCCTACCTCCATGACCTCTAACCCCAGGTGTGTACCCCTACCTCTACCTCCATGACCTCTAACCCCAGGTGTGTACCCCTACCCCTACCCCTACCTCCATGACCTCTAACCCCAGGTGTGTACCCCTACCTCTACCTCCATGACCTCTAACCCCAGGTGTGTACCCCTACCCCTACCTCCATGACCTCTAACCCCAGGTGTGTACCCTACCCCGACCTCCATGACCTCTTACCCCAGGTTTGTACCCCGACCTTCATGACCTCAACCCCAGGTGTGTACCATCGACCTCCATGACCTCTAACCCCAGGTGTGTACCATTGACCTTCATGACCTCTAACCCCAGGTGTGTACCCCGACCTTCATGACTTCTAACCTAAGGTGTGTACCATCAACCTCCATGACCTCTAACCCCAGGTGGGTACCCCTACTTCCATGACCTCTAACCCCGGGTGTGTACCATTGACCTCCATAACCTCTAACCCCAGGTGGGTACCCCTACTTCCATGACCTCTAACCCCAGGTGTGTACCCCTATCTCCATGACCTCTAACCCCAGGTGTGTACCCCGACCTCCATGACCTCTAACCCCAGGTGTGTACCATCGACCTTCATGACCTCTAACCCCAGGTGTGTACCCCTACTTCCATGACCTCTAACCCCGGTGTGTACCATCGACCTCCATGACCTCTAACCCCCGGTGTGTACCATCGACCTCCATGACCTCTAACCCCAGGTGTGTACCATCGACCTCCATGACCTCTAACCCCAGGTGTGTACGCCTACCCATGGGGCTCATCTCGGGGATGCTGGAGTTGTACGGTTGGTTCTGGAAGAGCGGGGCGTTGTCGTTGATGTCCTGGACCTTGATGATGAACTCGGACTGGGGCTCCACCAGTTCGCCTGTCTCCCGGCTGATGGCCTGCGCCTGCAGCACGTAGAAGGCCTTCTCCTCGCGGTCCAGCTTGCGGCGCACGCGGATCTCGCCCGAGTACTCGCCGATCTCGAACAAGTCCCCCGCGCCCTCCCCCGACAGGACGTAGCGGACGGAGAAGGTGCCGCCATCGGAGTCGGACTTGAGCTGGTGGGAGGGACACGGAGCGCCAGTCAGAACTCCAAGGCTTGGTTTTTAACCTCCGCCATGGAAGATGGAGATCATGTTTTCACCCCTGTTTGTTTGACTGTTAGCAAACTAACTCAAAAAGTTATTTATGGAATCGGACTAAACTTGGTGGTTAGATGACTTATGGGCCGAGGAACAGCTGCTTAGATTTTGGCGCAGATCCAGATCTGACTCCGGATCCGGGGGACGTTTGGGTGTGGTGGAGGTATGTGTTCTACTGGTGGCCCTCTAGCTGTTGTTGTTATTGTACGTGTGTGTGAGTGAGTGAGTGAGTGAGTGAGTGAGTGAGTGAGTGAGTGAGTGAGTGAGTGAGTGAGTGAGTGAGTGAGTGAGTGAGTGAGTGAGTGAGTGTGAGTGAGTGTGTGTGTGTGTGTGTGTTTAAGTCGCCCAAAGAGCAATACATGCTGGAATTTCTACAATTACAATTAAATACATAATAAGAACCTTTCCGATGACGCGTGGCGTGGGGTCCTCCTCCGGGACCACCAGCTGGCTCCACAGCCAGCCTCGCCGCAGGCGGCCAGGGCGTCTCGGAGCCTGGGTAATACCGTCCGCAGACACGGACACCGCCAGCTGGGCCAGCAGAACCAGCAGAACCAGAACCCCTCGCTGGGGGGGCGCCGTTCGGCGGGGGGCCCGGACCCCTAGCCCTAACCGCCGCCATGGGGATGGAGATGGTGTCACCGGTACCAGTGATTCATCCCCATCCTCCTCCATGGTACGGATAGATATATATAGAGAGAGAGAGAGAGAGAGAGAGGACTGGAGGTGGTGGTGGTGGTGGAGGTGGTGGTGGCGGTGGAGGTGGTGGTGGCGGTGGTGGTGGTGGAGGTGGTGGTGTACGAGGCTGTCAGAGGGAGCTCTCGGGGTCCATGTCTTCAGTCACCAGCCTGGGGCTTCATGACTGGGGCTTCAGACTGCAGACCCCAGCTGCTGCTGCCTTGCACTCCGACACAGTGTGCTCTCAGCTCTGTGGGTTATGGTATGGGTAATAGTCATTAGTATAGCTCCTATTATGTTATCGAAAAGAATGAACAGAACATTCAAAATCATATTTTCGATTTATATTTTGATTTATATATATATATATATATAATTTACAAGAACAGAAAAGTCTTTCAGAATAATATTTGCAGTATTTTGTACATCTTGGTGAATTATATATATATATATATATATATAATATATATATGAATGATAACTTCAGTAAGGGGAATTTAGTTAGATTTTCCAAAAAGATTCAGTTCTTTCAGAATAATATTTGCAGTATTTTGTACATCTTGGTGAATTATATATATATATATATATATATATATATATATATATATATATATATATATATACACAATATATATATATATATATATAATATATATATGAATGATATCTTCGGTAAGGGGAATTTAGTTAGATTTTCAAGAAAGATTCAGTTACATCTCCATCTCTTAGTTCTGCCCTTGATCCTCACATAATGACTTTTCTATGGCTAATGTCCTCAATTGGATGTTCAAGGAACATGACCAGTTCGATAAAGCCCGGCAACCCGTGTTGAACTCTCTATTTATTGGTAGTACTAGCAGTATTATAGCATTATAGGCTTTTTAAAGTACATGATTATACAACTTAATTTTTTCACTCTGTGTACTTCTTTTGCACTTCTGGTTAGACACTAAACTGCATTTTGGTTGCGTGTGTGCGTGGGTGAGAATAACGTTGATCTAACACCGTGTGTGTGTGTGTTAAACGTCGAAACACGACGTTAACATTGTAAAACACAAAAGAAATGCACACCAGCTTTTAGAAGGTTATGACACGCGTTCGAGAATAATCTAGAATTGAATTGTGGAGTGGCTGATTGATTGATTGGTGAGAGGGCCAGGCCTGGTGAGAGGGCCAGGCCTGGTGAGAGGGCCAGGCCTGGTGAGAGGGCCAGGCCTGGTGAGAGGGCCAGGCCTGGTGAGAGGGCCAGGCCTGGTGAGAGGGCCAGGCCTGGTGATATCTCACCCGGTTTCACAAAATCTATCATAACACATCTTTCCTCCCCGTTCCCCCGGGAGCCTTTCCGAATGTTAGGAGGAAATCCACGGCCATAAAAGCCCCACCACCGCTGTGTACCCAGCGGTTAGGCAGCTAGTGGTCCTCTCAAGCGTGAAAGACAAGAGAGAGAGAGAGAGAGAGAGAGAGAGGGGAAGATTTCAGTTTCCAGAGGGAAATCGTCCAGCCGTGTTCTCTCTGTTGGACTCCCTCGGAGGGGGAGGGAACAAGTTCCCCCTCCCTCCCCCTCCCCACACCATTTTTTTTAAATTTTGGGTCGTCTAAAAATTCTTGTCTGAAAATAGCCCACGATAATGCTCCTCATTGTGTTGCTGTTCCATGGCTGGCTAGCATCATTCCTCTCTCTCTCTCTCTCTTTCTCTCTCTCTCTTATTCTATCTTTCCCCCACCCCCCCTCTCCCTCTCTCTCTCTCTCTCTCGCATTCTATCTTTCCCCCACCTCTCTCTCTCTCTCTCTCTCTCTCTCTCTCTCTCTCTCTCTCTCTCTCTCTCTCTCTCTCTCTCTCTCTCTCTCTCTCTCTCTCTCTCTCTCTCTCTGGCTGGCTAATAAGCATATCTAATTAGATCTACATCTTCCCAGAATGTGGGAAAAAAACCAGAGAAAGCGTAAAACAAAAACAAACTATTTTGAATCAATGCGCCAATTATCCTGCGCAGCGAGACCAACATTTTAAAGATGTATAGTTTTGCGCTTTTTTTTTGCAGAAAGTCAACAACCCCTGTGTAGCTGATAGACGTAGTAGTACGACTACACCCATTCCTGGTGAAGTAAAACTTTGATGGCCCCTTAAGCGCGCAAACAATATTCAGTTGAAAAGATTCAACTGCATCCACAAACCAGCGGAGGCCAATTGCCATTGGCTGTTTGGATGTTTCAAGAGCAGATCTCCAGCGCCGGGCCTCCTTCTGGCTCATGAGCCGTCACCATGAATGAATTATTCAGTTCAGTCAGGATCGATTGAGCAGAGGAACCAGAGAGAACAGCTGTTTCCCTCAGATTCAGATTAGAGATGGATGTGGTTTATTGGTCAATACAACAACACAAGATACAATATATTTGTATTGGCCATTTGCAACGGGTACATTGGGATCGCTTACTCCCCATTCCCTCCCGCAGTACACCTATGTATCCAGAACAATACCATAAAAATAATATATAGAATAAAAATAAAAATAAAAATAAATGCAAAGTGACTGATAAATACGGAAGAGTATTAGGGCCATGCATAAAAATAAAAAAATGAGAGGAAGATTTTTATTTAAAGTCAAATAATAATAAGAAGAATAAAGTCTAAATGTCAAGAATAAAGTCGAAATTGTATTTCGACTTTATTCTCGACATTTAGACTTTAATTCGCGACATGCAAAATATAAAAAAAATCTTCCTCTAATTTTTAGATTTTATGCCTGGCCCTAATACTCTCCCGTAGATAAATGATATGTGTAGAATGAACACATTTTTACAAAAATATTTAAAAGCATTTAAAGTGCAAGTAGTGCAGCAGCATCATGAATACAGTGCAGTCACTGTGATGGTTATGAGTCCAGAAGGTCGACAGTATGACAGTGTAATGTTAATGACATGTTATGATAGTGTAATGTTAATGACATGTTATGATAGTGTAATGTTAATGACATGTTATGATAGTGTAATGTTAATGACATGTTATGATAGTGTAATGTTAATGACATGTTATGATAGTGTAATGTTAATGACATGTTATGATAGTGTAATGTTAATGACATGTTATGATAGTGTAATGTTAATGACAATGTTATGATAGTGTAATATTAATGACAATGTTATGATAGGGTAATGTTAATGACAATGTTATGATAGTGTAATATTAATGACAATGTTATGATAGTGTAATGTTAATGACATGTTATGATAGTGTAATGTTAATGACATGTTATGATAGTGTAATGTTAATGACATGTTATGATAGTGTAATGTTAATGACATGTTATGATAGTGTAATGTTAATGACAATGTTATGATAGTGTAATATTAATGACAATGTTATGATAGGGTAATGTTAATGACAATGTTATGATAGTGTAATATTAATGACAATGTTATGATAGTGTAATGTTAATGACAATGTTATGATAGTGTAATATTAATGACAATGTTATGACAGTGTAATATTAATGACAATGTTATGATAGTAGCAGCACTCCTAGCAGTCCAGTAGGTCACTGCCTGTGGACACAAATAAGGTGCCGTGTACAATGTATAGTGAAATGTTATTATATGTTATGTATATCGATACTATACTATAGATGTGGTTTATTTGTCACATGTACAGTGAAATGTTATAGCTATCTCCAAAGATTTGCTCAAAATTACAAAAACATTAGAGAAAGTACAAACATCCCTTAAATGTAACACACAGTATATATATATATATATATATATATATATATATATATATATATATATATATATACTGTATGTATGTATAAATATGAATAAATATGAAAATAACAGTATGAAGATAACATAAAGATTAAACATAAACAGTGTCACAGTATGATTAAATATAAAGGGGAGGTGAGGTGTAAAGCGATAGTCTGGTGCTCTCTCTCTCTCTCTCTCTCCTCCCATGGTAACCACGGTGATCCAGAGGCAACCCTGCGCAAACAACGGTGTCATCGGCATGGAAACGGAACTCACACCTCTGTCTCGGGCCGCCAGCTGTGACAGAGCGGCAGCCAGCTGTGTTTACGAGGCTTATAACTACTTTGTGTCTTTGTTTTAATTAGAAAGCCCGACTCGGCTACTTCTCAACCACCAGCCCTCTCTCCGTCGCAGCGTGGAGCTGAGTCTGTGTGGAGGTCGGGGGGGGTTAACGCCGCCTTTAACACCGTGGTGTTAAGTTCTGCTGTATAACTTAGAAGAGGAGAAGAGTGGTCACACAAACATCTTCCTTCTTTCTATTCTGGTCACAGATGAAGCGTTACCATTGAACGACAAGCTGAACGACAGCGAACAATTCAAACCCTCATCAGAATTCACGATTATTATTTTTTTGCCGCGGAGAGAGTATCGGCGTCATTTGAAACATGGAGGGAATCCACTGCGATAATACGAACTAATCAATGTGGAATTATTAATTATTAGTTATCACAGGGGCTCAGGTTGTTCTGGATGCGGGAGATGCAGTATTTAATCTAATAGGGTGGGTAATAGAGTGGGTTGTCAACACTCGTTTGTAATAAGGCATTCAATTACCAACGTCCACTTTCATTTTTTAAACCTAATCTGGTTTCAGTGGACTGTGGATGTGTGTGTGTGTGTGTGTGTGTGTGTGTGTGTGTGTGTGTGTGTGTGTGTGTGTGTGTGTGTGTGTGTGTGTGCGTGTGCTTGTGTGAATGTGTATGTTTATAATTCACGTGCATCCTCGCCACTCGTATCCGCAAGCGTTTTGGAGTGACATTCTAATCAGTGACCAGCGAATCGGTGAGTTGTTAGGCCCGGTGTGTTCTCGGGCATCTCGGCAAGTAGGCCGCTGACGGACCCTGACCACGCCACTCAGAACCCGGCAGTCCTCCGGCCAGAACCTTGAGTTAGGTCTCCTGCGAGGGTGGAGCCAGGGGCGAGGTCTCGTAGCGGCTAGGACAGCGGCTGGTCTGACCAAGACGTGAGCTGAGACCCAGACTGTTTGTCAGTTATAGAACACTCAGAGTGGAATAAATCCACCAATAAGTGAGCAAAACTCGGTCCAATGGGTTACCAACCTAGAACCAATGGGTTATCAATCTAGGACCAATGGGTTACCAACCTAAGACCAATGGGTTAACAACCTAGGACCAATGGGTAACCAACCTCGGAACAATAAGTTACCAACATAGGACCAATGGTTACCAACCTGGCCAGTTGGTAACCCATCGGTCCTACGCATTTGGTAACCAACCTAGGACCGATGGGTTACCACCCTAGGACCGATGGGTAACCAACCTAGGACCAATGGGTTACCAACCTAGGACCAATGGCCCAGGTTGGTAACCCATCGGTCCTACCCATTTGGTAACCAACTTAGGATCGATGGATTACCACCCTAGGACCAATGGGTTACCAACCTAGGACCAATGGGTTACCAACCTAGGACCAGTGGGTTACCAACCTAGGACCAATGGGTTCCCAACCTAGGACCAATGGGTTCCCAACTAGGACCAGTGGGTTACCTACCTAGAACCAGTGGGTTCCCAACCTAGGAACAATTGGTTACCAATCTAGGACCAATGGGTGCCCAACAAAGGTCCACTGGGTTACCAACCTAGGACCAATTGGTTACCAACCTAGGACAAATTGGCTACTTATCTAGTACCGATGGGTTACCAACATAGGTCCAATGGGTTATCTAGCCGATGCTAGATTGAGGTGTGATAACATCAGTCTGTCAAAGCTGTTATTGGTGGCTGATGCAGGACAAGGTTGGTTCTTCTTCTAGTACAATCTTGTGTTTCCTGTTTCATACCATAGGTTGTATTGTGTTAGGGAAACCTGACCGGTCTTGGCGAAGTAAATATCAATGAGACTAACCTAGGGTCTTACTAGAGACTTAACTAAAGGTCTAACCCACACTAATGTGTGTTTCCCACACAGTGCCAACGGTCTTACCACAAACACCGATGAGCTACCAAGAAAAGAGGCACATCATTCTTCTCTGGCATTAAAAACCACAGAAGAGCACGTCAAGCCGCCCTCCATACGGTGACATTTGTGTCTTCATAGGAGCCATACGCCCGGTGAAATGAATGGATTTATGACCGCGGTGACGTGGCTTTATGCCACAGTAAAAAGTAAATACGGCCCAGCTGCCACAGCCGAGGAGACGCAGGTGAGTTAGACAACTAAAATAAAAGACTGATAGGCTTCGGGTCAACGTTCACTTTTACTAGAACTACTAGAACCTTCTGAACCAGGAGGGAGTGAGGTGAGGGGGGAGAGAGAGAGAGAGAGAGAGAGAGCGAGAGCGAGAGCGAGAGCGAGAGAGAGAGAGAGAGAGAGAGAGAGTGTGAGACGGGGTTGAGAAGGTTAGAACATGAGAAAGACAGCAGAGAGGCAGGAAGAGAGGGAGACAGATGAAGAGTCAGAGAAAGTGGGAAAGGGGCAGAGAGAAAGACAGACAAAGAAAAAGCCTGAGAGAGAGAGGGAGAGGGAGAGGGGGGAGAGAGGGGAGACAGGGCAGAGAGGGAGAGGGGGGAGACAGGGCAGAGAGGGAGAGGGGGGAGACAGGGCAGAGAGGGAGAGGGGGGAGACAGGGCAGAGAGGGAGAATGAGAGGGAGAGGGGGGAGAGAGGGGAGACAGGGCAGAGAGGGAGAGGGGGGAGACAGGGCAGAGAGGGAGAACGAGAGGAAGTGAGAGAGACAGCCCTGTGGTTGACAGTCATCCATTATCTCTAATAGGCCTTCCTCAGATGTTCCAAAGACCTGGTGTAGCCTGTGTGTGCACTCTCTCTCCCACCCTCCCTCCTACCCTCTCCCCTTCCCTCCCTCCTACCCTCTCCCCTTCCCTCACCCCTCTCACAGCAAATGGGGATAGCACAATTTGTTGAGGGTTCGGGTTAGTCCACTATTAGTCATTTAGTACACACACACACACACACACACACACACACACACACACACACACACACACACACACACACACACACACACACACACACACACACACACACACACACACACACACACACACACACACACACACACACACACACACACCACCAATAATAATACCAATATACCAATATTAAACAAATGATCAATGTGAAAAGGCCTCTCAGTCACCATCCAGCGAGGAGTAAACCTGTTCAGGGGTATGTCTTTGGACTGGCCTGGGGTGGCCCATGGCCCCTCGACAACAGCAACCCTAAGTGGCTGCTCTACTGCCTCAGTACGGAAAGACCCATCCCACCTGGACCATCACCTGTTGGACCTGCTGCTCTCTGGGAGACGCTTCAGGTCCATCAAATGAACCTTCACCTGTTGGACCTGCTGCTCGCTAGGAGACTCTTCAGGTCCATCAAATCACAGACTAACAGACTTAACAGTTTCTACCCCCTAGAGCCATACGAGAACTGAACACTGAACACAAACACTGACACCGACTGTTCTAGGTTACAGCAAATCTGTTTGGTTTTTTGTTGAAAATGTATTTTTGTTGAAATCAAAAATCATTTATACTCTAAAAGGTTTGTTTCGTTTTTTTTAATTATTTCAATTTTTGTTTGTTTAAATAGCTGTTACTTTGTTTAATACCTGGCTTTCATTTTAATGACAATAAAGGCATTCTAGTCTAGTACTAGCAATACAAAATACAAAATATATACACAATAATATATTTTCTTGACTGTGCTTCTCCTCGGTCAGCCTTTACAACTAAGCCTGGACACAGAAGTACAGTCTGTTACACAACACAGCCGCCGTGTTCTGTTGTTAGCCACCAGGGGACTTGGTATTTAGCGTTTGCAGCTCTGTGAAACAGCAGCTACGACACCCACAGTCGACACCCGCTGTCATCGTCTCCCCGTATCTAAGCGCTCGTCTAGCGCACTGAACGCTCCAGTGAGGCTATACCATAATAGGGAAGTCTGAAAAACCTCGCAAATTTGCTACACAAAAGAAGCAACCTTTTTTTTTACACTAACCGTGACCTCGGGGCACTCGGCCAAACCATTTATTTTTCTTTTCTTTTTGAGAAAAAGCTCCAAATGTTTGTGTCGAGGAGAAACCACAGGAGCTAGCGCGACCTCTGCGCTAGTACTGAATCGCCAAATTATTCCCCGCGATTTTAGTCGGCCGATCCCCAAGGACTCCCATAAAACGACTTGCATTGAAAAAAACCCCAGCTCTAATGGCCACTATTAAAAGCAAAGAGAGCGAGGTCAGTCAATCCAACTGTTCCAACAAATATATAAATTGTATATATATATATATAAAGTCCACGAAACTTAAAGTGGAGGAGGGTCAGCAAGGGTGCCTTGGTTTGCAGCTAGCTCCGAGCGCTAGCGCTGGCTCTTGGAGAGGAGAGAGCGCTACACACCTACACTGGTAGTGTGGGAAGTGTGTGTATTTGTGTGTTGGTGTGTGTGCGTGTGTATGTGTATTAAACGTGGCTGGATCCCCCTGAGCAGTTATCCACATCAGTGATTAACGGGAGATGACTCTCTGGGTTCAACAGGTTAGAGAGAGAGAGAGAGAGAGTAAGAGAGAGAGAGAGAGAGAGAGAGAGAGAGAGAGAGAGAGAGAGAGAGAGAGAGAGAGAGAGCGAGAGTAGAGAGAGAGAGAGAGAGTAAGAGAGAGAGAGAGAGAGAGAGAGAGAGAGAGAGAGAGAGAGAGAGAGAGAGAGAGAGAGAGAGAGAGAGAGAGAGAGAGAGAGAGAGAGAGAGAGAGAGGGGGGGGGGAACGCCACAACACAAATAAAAAGCCTCAATTATTTAAATAAATAATATGTTTAAACACTTCTTGGCAGCAGTTCTCACTCAGCATCTCAGATACAAAAAAAACCACAAACAACCCATGACTAAACTAAATAAACAATAAAAAAAAGGCACATTTGAATATAAGGATTTCAGCGGAGACACGATTATTCTGAATTCAGCAAATTATGCTCTACCGGGTTTTTCTCCGGCCCCATTCACAACTCACACTTTCCGCCGTAAATAAACATCATTAGGACAACCACACAAACCAAAACCAACCGTTTAAATTGAAGGACAGTCTGCTTTCGTGGGCGAAGCAGACTGTCCCGGGAACCCACCTGAACAAGCAAGCGCTAACGCCTGCCAAAACGCTTCCAACTGGCCCTCATCACCGGGGAGGAGGAGAAGAAGAAGAAGAAGAAGAAGAAGAAGAAGCCATGGACACCATCTGTATGAATCTGTTGTTAAATATGTTTAAATGAGTATCCGCGAGTTTCCGGCGGTCCGAGAGCAGAGCTGTCGCCGCGACAGTCCCAACAAGAATGTATAGTTCCCTGGATGTGTCCCAACCCCCCCCCCCCCCCCGTCCTCTCCAGACCCCCCCCCCCCACAGGCCCACACCCATGGCTTTCTGTTTGCCTCCTCTTCTTCTTCTTCTTCTTCTTCTTCTTCTTCTTCAGCCTCTCCTCCTCCTCCTCCTCCTCCTCCTCCACCCCTTAACCCCTGGTCAAACGTCCTGGTGGAGAACAAACAGTGGATCCATTGTCCCTCGGTGGACGGAACACTCCGGGCCTTCATGGCCATGCTAATGTTCCCCGGGCCTCAGACGCACAAACGCATTTCTATCTTTTCTTTTTACCACTACCACCACCACCACCGTCGTCACCCCCACCCTCACCACCACCACCACCACCACCCAGTCATCCACCCACACACCCACCCACCCCCCCCACCCCCCCCCACATGTATGAAACAATCCCTGGCTTATTGGCGTCTGGCGGGGCGCGAGCGCTGAGAGAGAGAGACAGACCTCCGCGTGTTTCCGTCTCCCCGTGGTGACATTCAGACCGAGGGGTGGGGGGAGACCGTCCAGGGCTCTCGGCTCTGCCTACGTTTGTCTTGTCTTGTCTTGTCGTGTCTTGTCTCTTGTAATTATAACGACACCAGAGTTGTGAAATCACTTGTTTTCTCGCTGGTCAGGCGGGCTGCCCTTTAGAGCGAGTTCACCGGGAGAGAACTGAGATTCTTCGCTTTTGAAAGCCAACATTTGAGGAGGCGAGGAGACGCTGACGACGGGGACACTGAACAGTATTTTTAGTGTTTTCACTCTTGTTTTGCATTTTATCGAGTTTTCCAGTGACACAGATGTCACTTGTGCTGAGGACTTTGTGTTAATGCTGTACATAATCCACACATTCAGTCGGAAAGAGAAAAAACTAACTGTTACTGTTTGAGTCATTCACATAACGGAATATGTATATATGATATTGGACCACAATAACAGTTGCAATGCCGTCTTCCGCCATAGATGGCGCTGTCCATTTGATTAGACTTCAGAGTTATGTTCCCCTTTAATCTGAAGAAGGTCTGCCATGTGAATGCATTACCAACTCCAGGCTACAGGTGTGTCCGTGTGTGTGTGTGTGTGTGTGTGTGTGTGCGTGCGTGCGTGCGTGTGTGTGTGGAGCCTTTAATCATTCAGCCCCTCACCTGTGAGAAGAAGAGAGAGAGAGGCTTTTGTGATGAGTTTTATTACCATTTTGTCTAGACCAATTTCTTCACACATTCATCTGGAAGTGAAACGGAGCAAACTTTCGCCCTTTTCCACTCCCTCCCCCCCCCCCCCCCCCCCCTCCTACCCCCCGGAAATGTGCGCGCCGAAGCCCATTAGCGAAGACAACGCGCCGCGATGTAGCTAGTAAAACCACGTTACCGGACAAATTCTATCTTAATACGATTCTTCTCTTGACCAAACCAACCCCCAGCGGGCTAATTACGCGGCTAAAGAATGCTAATGGCTTCCATCATTAGACGCCCCCTACCTTTCGCCCGAGCTAGCAACGCTACAAACGTTTACGGCCGAACCATTTGCCATTTATTAAAATAAATTGAGGTAGCGCGTAACGGGGGATCAGCTTACCGGATCCGTTATAAATAAATAAATAAATATATATATATATGAATATATATACATATATATATATATATGTACAGTATATTATAGCATTTTTTTTAACCTATAACTACAGATTAGTCGCGCTACGAATTTGCGGCCCTGACCGCAAATTCCGATTCCGTATCAAACGGCGGGAAATGTCAGGAACCCACCTCATGACATTTGGAAACCCCGTCCTCCCCCCTCCCCGTCCCCCCGTCCTCCCCCGTCCTCCCCCTCCTCCCCTCCTCCCCCTGCGTAGAACCGGTCCTAATTGAGCCTCCATCGTTATGGAGGTAGAGTGTGTAGAACGGATAACCGGGGGAACAACGGCGTTCGCCGCTCAGGACCGCCAGGACCCCCGGAAGATCAAGCATTACCGTAGAGCTTACGGACCACTTATTATTTTTGCTCCCGCCTTTTTTCCCTCCACCGCCGACCTGTCCCCTAATGGCCTCGTGGCGGTGCCAGCGGCGCTCGCCATATTCATAACGAGGTGACAGCGGCGGCGGCGGGAGAAGAACAACTGGCGGCCGACCTTGTCCCTTTCACGCCACCGATGTGTCCCTTCCTCTCTCTCTCTCTCTCTCTCTCTCTCTCTCTCTCTCTCTCTCTCTCTCTCTCTCTCTCTCTCTCTCTCTCTCTCTCTCTCTCTCTCTCTCTCTCTCTCTCTCTCTCTCTCTCTCTCTCTCTCTCTCTCCCCTCCACACACGGTTGTCACTCTGGGGGGGGGGGGGGGGTATAAAGTGTTTGTTTTGTCGGAGTCGGTTTGTTTTGATGATGAAAACAACAGAACCGGCGAGGCCTTACGGCTGGGGGGAGGGGGGGGAAGGAGGATGGGGGAGGAGGACGGGTGAGGGAGGGGCCACATGGAACACATGGAACAACACGGAAAACAAGAGGCCGGCCTCCAGGCGGGGGTCGGCCTCCAGGCGGGGGGCCCCCGGGCGTGAGGCCGGTCACGCCCGCCGCGAGAATGGAAATGGCGGTGTCCTTTACGGCCGCCGGGGGTTCAGACCATCTCCGGGATATTGCGGGGGGGCAGAATGAGGTGTGGTTTGGCATTCCGGGAGGACGTGGCATTAGAGATGCACGCACCTGATGTGTCTCCCCGGCCTTTTGTCTCCTCCCATCGCCGGCGGAAACAGCCGACACTTATGACAAATAAGGACAGAGTTGACGGCGCCAGAGGTGACTCGTCTGGCCTCTCTCCCTCCCTCTCTCCCTCCCTCCCCCTCTCTCTCGCTCTCCCTCCCCCTCTCTCTCTCTCTCTCTCTCTCTCTCTCTCTCTCTCTCTCTCTCTACCTCCCCCTCTCCCTCTCTCTGTCTCTGTCGGTCTCCCTCTCCCTCTCTCTCTCTGTCTCTATCTCGCTCTCTCTCTCTTTTGTCATTCTCTCTCTATTTCTCTATTTATATCATGTGCCTCTCTAAAGCTTGCCCTCTCTCTCTGTCTCTCTTTCTCTCTGTCTCTATTACTCCTGGGGTCCCTGTGATTATCTCTCTGTCCCCATCTCTCTCTTTGTGTCTCCCCTCTCTCTCTCTCTCTCTCTCTCTCTCTCTCTCTCTCTCTCTCTCTCTCTCTCTCTCTCTCTCTCTCTCTCTCTCTCTCTCTCTCTCTCTCTCTCTCTCTCTCTCTCTCTCTCTCTCTCTCTCATAAATAAAGGTCTTGTAACCCTCCCCTCCGCCCACCTCACAGGCATGATTTCCCATCGTGCTTTTGTCAACACCTCAGCATGCGTGTGGGATCTGCTGGGGTCGGAACGTCTTATAGACCAAACTAGCGAGAGTACTATTTAAGTAGAACTATGACCAACGACAGCTTACAGAACTGCAAGGGAAAGAAATGCATCCACCGTACGGGAACATGAAGTTGGCAAATGGCTTTGCCGCTGGCATACAATTCTGTCCATCTATCTATCAATCTGTTCTATATCTATATATTTCATCTATATATATATATATATATATATGTGTGTGTGTGTGTGATATATATGTGTCTATCTATCTATATATATATATAATTACATGTCTATCTGTAGGTCTATCTTCTGCCTGTCCCAATCTCTTCCCAATCAATCTAATTTCACTGTGTGTACCAATCACACAGTGCTCCAGATTTAGACTAAAAACATAACTTTTTCAGCATGTAAATCCAAGGTGTGGCACCAGGAGCAGGGCGTCTTCACACAGGCTCTTGGTTTCTGTCTTAGTCCGTTCTTTAGTTCTTACTAAAGAAAATCTTTATTGCATTTAGATATCGGCTGTTTTGATTCATCTGACTAGCAGGCAACCAACCCGGCCTCTGTGTGTTTGTGTGTGTGTGTGTGTGTGTGTGTGTGTGTGTGTGTGTGTGTGTGTGTGTGTGTGTGTGTGTGTGTGTGTGTGTGTGTGTGTGTGTGTGTGTGTGTGTGTGTGTGTGTGTGTGTGTGAAAGTCTGTGTGTAAGTCTGTGTGTGTGTGTGTGTGTGTGTGTGTGTGTGTGTGTGTGTGTGTGTGTGTGTGTGTGTGTGTGTGTGGCGAATGCCATTCTGATATGAGTGGGCATCTGGCAAATCCAATTCATTTGAAGCTTCTGGAATATAAAACATAATACTCGTAAAACATACAAATTTGAATAATTTTGAATAAAAATGCTAATTCAATCTGGCTTTAATGACAAAGTAAAACCAGAACAACAGAACAGAGTTCGCCATCGGAAAAACAAAATGGAGGTGATGAACGGGGCCCACCGCCATGTTTTTATAACGTCCGACATTAATAAAAAAACACAGAATAATAAAAAACAATCTGCCATCTTGTTAGCTCGCTTTACAATCTGCCAGCACGCTTTTCTACCACACCCCCACCCCCGGAACCCCCACCCTCAGGACAACCACCACACCCCCACCCTAGGAACCACCACCCACCACACCCCCACCCTAAGGACCACCACCACCACACCCCCATCCTGAGAACCACCACCACCACACCCCCACCCTCGGAACCACCACCCACCACACCCCCACCCTCAGGACCACCACCACCACACCCCCACCCTCAGGACCACCACCACCACCCCCACCCTCAGGACCACCACCACCACCCCCACCCTCAGGACCACCACCACCACCCCCACCTTCGGAACCACCACCCACCCCCATCCTGAGAACCACCACCACCACACCCACCCTAGGAACCACCACCCACCACACCCCCACCTTCAGAACCACCACCACCACACCTCCATCCTGAGAACCACCACCACATCCACCCTCAGAACCACCACCCACCACACCCCCACCCTCAGAACCAGCACCCACCCCACCCTTCTAACCACTAGAGGAGGAAAAGAAGGAGGGGGGAGAGAAGGAGGGAAAGGAGGAGGAGGAGGAAGAGGAATCACCACACCCCCACCCACCCATCTCCACCTTCTTCCGCCCTCCATCAGGGGAAATATGAGGTGTAGGAGGCCCCAAATCAGTCCCTTGAAATGAAATGAATAATTTGATCTAATCCTGCGCTACACACATCGAGATTAAACAAGTACCACATGTCCTTCCTTCTCCTCCTCCTCCTCTTTCTCATCCTCCACCTCCTCTTCTTCCTCTTCCTTCTCCTCCTCTTTCTCATCCTCCACCTCCTCTTCTTCCTCTTCCTTCTCCTCCTCCTCCTCTTTCTCATCCTCCACCTCCTCTTCTTCCTCTTCCTTCTTCTCTTCCTTTTTCTCCTACTCCTACTCCTTCTCCTCCTTTTCCTCCTCTTCCTAATCATCCTCCTCTTCCTCATACTTCTCCTTCTTCTCCTCCTCCTCCTCCTCCCCACCAGCACATCTTCTCCTCCTCCTCCTCCTCCTCCTCCTCCTCCTCCTCCTCCTCCTCCTCCTCCACCTCCTCCCCACCAGCACGTCTCCTCCTCCTACTCCTCCTCCCACCTCCTCCCCACCAGCACGTCTCTCCTCCTCCTCCTCCTCCTCCTCCTCCTCCTCTCCTCCTCCCTCCTCCTCCTCCTCCTCCTCCTCCTCTGCGGCAGCCCGCCAAGCCAAACCCCAGCGGCGGCAGCGGATAAATCGACAAGGTTACAAAGTATTTACACAAATAAGTTGAAAACCACTCGATGGTCGCTGTCATCATGCCCCCGGGGGAGATGGGTGGGGGGAAACAGGGGAGAGAGAGAGAGAGAACGAGAGAGAGGAGAGAGAGAGAGAGAGAGAGAGAGAGAGAGAACGAGAGAGAGAGAGAGAGAGAGAGAGAGAGAGAGAGAGAGAGAGAGAGAGAGAGAGAGAGAGAGAGAGAGAGAGAGAGAGAGAGAGAGAGAAAGAGCGTGCACACGGCGGGTTCATTTCAGACGCAGATTGCGTCTGATTGATCAATGAAAAAAGGCTGCTGAGCCATCAATCTCCGACACACACACCCACACGCACGCACACGCACACACACACACACACACACGCACGCACGCACACGCACACACCCACACACAGAGAACAAGGTGGAGTGGGGGAGAGAGAGAGAGAGCGAGAGAGAATTAACATGGGCGAGATGCTGCGTTCCCGGTGATGTCCTCTGGCAGGAGAACAGACTCCTCTCTTGGGGTGCGGTGTGTGTGTGTGTGTGTGTGTGTGTGTGTGTGTGTGTGTGTGTGTGTGTGTGTGTGTGGGGGGGGGGGGGGGGGTTGGGGTTAGCAAGCTTTTCCTTGGCCCCATGTCTTGTAGGATTAGGGGGGGGGGGGGGAGGGGAGGGAGAGGGTTACATCAGGACGACCGGGAGACATAATGTGAAAAACATCAGAGTCTATATCATTAGAGATATAGTGTTACAACCTTATCTCTATCTACCAATTAGAGTATAGTGTTAAAGCAACCTTATCTCTAACTGTTAGAGATAGATTTGTTAAACAACCTTATCTCTATCTCTCTATTAGAGATATAGTGTTAAAACAACCTTTATCTCTAGAGATATAGTGTTAAAACAACCTTTATCACCATCTATTAGAGATATAGTGTTAAAACAACCTTTATCTCTAGAGATATAGTGCTAAAACAACCTTATCTCTATCTATTAGAGATATAGTGTTAAAACAACCTCATCAATATCTATTCATTAGAGATATAGTGTTAAACAACCGTATCTCTATCTATTAGGGATATAGTGTTAAAACAACCTTATCTCTATCTATTAGATAGATAGTGTTAAAACAACCTTATCTCTATCTATCTATTAAAGATAAAGTGTTAAAACTTTAATGAATGACACGCATCTGAATTCACCGCCAGTCTCTCCCTGCTCAGCAGCGTCCGCTAAATGACTGAGAGCTACATTGTTAAAACTCTTAAGTTCTCCCAGGTATAAACAGGCCTAGGATGTCACCCTGACATCTCTCTCTCCCCACCTATCTCTCTCTCTCTCTCTCTCTCCCCCCACCTATCTCTCTCTCTCTCTCTCTCTCTCTCTCTCTCTCCCCACCTATCTCTTTCTCTCTCCCTCTCTCTCTCTCTCTCACTGTATTTCTCTCTCTCTCTCCCCCTAGCCTTCTTTAATTCTCTGTTTTTACCGGCCCCTTCTCTTTCTTTCTCCCCATCTCTCCCCATCTCACTCTCTCTCTCTCTCTCTCCTCACTCTCTCACCCCTCCCTCTCTCCCTCTCTCTCCATCTCTCCCACTCTTTCTCGCCCTATCCTCCCTATCTCCCTCTCCCTCTCTCTCCCTTTCCTCCCTATCTCCCCTTTCTCCGTCTCTCTATCCCCCCCCACCCCCTCAACCTGCCCCTCTCACTCTCTCTCCCCCTTCTTTCTCACTCTCTCTCCCTCTCTCTCTCTCCATCTATCCCTCTCTTTCTCGCCCTGTCTCTCCTCCCTATCCTCGCCTCTCAACCTGCCCTCCCCACTCTCTCCCATCTCTCTCTCTCCCATCTCGCCCAAATATAAATTAAGGTAGCAGCCTTAGCAGGCCTCGTAACTTCAACAAACCGCCGTGGTAGTATTTGGTTTTCCGGCGCGTGCAGTGGTTCTGTGTCACCTTGAAAAGACCCAGCAGGTTGCTGGCTCTAATCCCGGGTGCTTTCCAAGGGCTCGGGCCCCCAGCTGCTACCAGTCTCCCCGCCTACGAGCCGTCCATTAAGCCTTCCCTCTCCCCCCCCCCCCCCCTCTGATCCGACGCGTAGCGAGCGCTGATAGGCAGCTGTTCCACGCCAGCGCCACGCTTTAATTGAAGTAGTTAAGAGCTAAAGAGTTTTTTCTTCTTCTTCTTCTCCCTCGCCCTCGCTCCGGCCTCCCTTAAGGTCGTTCCGGGAAGGGGCCGGCGAGCCTCGCTCCGTGGCGGCTGATTGGCCGGTTGAGCGGTCGCCTTTTTTTGCAAAAATAAAAACCTGCACCAAAAGGGCAAAAGTGGCCCGGCCGATCACCGATCCGCTGGAAAATACAATCAGTAGCTTGAGACGCTGCGGTGTGCGATGTGAGGTGTTAATAATCATATCGTAGAACACCGGAGGAAATAGATGAGATGGAACGTAACGCTCGACCTTACCTGATCCAAGGACAATTTGGTTCAATTTTTGTACGGGAAGGACAGAGACACAGCGCTGTTTTGAATGTGCGTAAGAGGGGAGACTAGTTGTTGTTGTTATTGACGACGTTGTTTGTCCGTCCGTGATCCGTCATTCTGTTTATGTATTCATGAGTCTCCGTATTAAATCACAATGATTCAGTTCTTTTTTCCCGGCCATCCGTTCTTTCATTCATTCATTCGTTCATTCGTCACCATCGACTTGATTGCTCCGTCGCCTCCACAACTCATCCATCCATCCCCCTGTGCACGAAGCAGCTCCCAGTCTGCCAGCCCCCGCTCACACACACCCTTATCCAAGCTGAATCATTGTCATCATCATCATCATCATCATCATCATCATCATCCAAAACCTCATCATCACTTCCTTCCTCCAAAATCTTGTATCTTGTATCCTCCTCCTCCTCCTCCTCCTCTTTCACAGCTCCCAACGCCTGGCAGTATACAGACTGAGGACATCCAGGTCACCACGGTATGTGTGTGTGTGTGTGTGTGTGTGTGTGTGTGTGTGTGTGTGTGTGTGTGGGAGACACATTACAGATACGTGTAGGGTTTACAGTGATAACAGTAAACTGGTGGTCTTAGCGTTGGTCTTATTGTAGGGGGGTGGGGGTGGGAGGGAGAGAGAGAGCCCGTAAACAGGCTTAAATGTCAACGATGATACGGTGTGTGTGTGTGTGTGTGTGTGAGTCAGCACAGTGGGGGGGGGGGGGGGGGGGGGGATAATCTCCCCGGAACCCCCCCCTCCCCCAACTCCCCCTCCCCCTCCCCCCTCAGGGCGCTGGAGTCATGGCGGTCCCTGGGTTTTAGAACACTGGCGACGTGTGGTGTGAGAGGAGAGGACCGATAAGGCTGCTCCTCGGTTAGGGATGAGGCTGAAGGACCGGGACTCATGGATGGATGGATAGATGGATAGATGGATAGATGGATAGGGGGGGGGGGGTAGGTGGAGCAGGGTGGGGGGAAGGGGGTTGGCAGACAGATAGACGGGGAGATAGAGGGAGATGGATATAGACATGGATACCCAGGAAATTGATTGATTGACGGACAAAAAAGACCATGTAGACAGACAGAGACAGAGAGAGACAGAGACAGAGACAGAGACAGAGACAGAGACAGAGAGAGAGAGAGAGAGAGAGGAAGAGAGAGAGAGAGAGAGAGAGAGAGAGAGAGAGGAATAGAGAGAAGAGAGAGAGAGAGAGAGAGCAACACACACACACAGAGAGAGAGAGAGAGAGAGAGAGAGAGAGAGAGAGAGAGAGAGAGAGAGAGAGAGAGAGAGAGAGAGAGAGAGAGAGAGAGAGAGAGAGAGAGAGAGAGAGAGAGAGAGAGAGAGAGAGAGAGAGAGAGAGATAACAGACAGAGAGAATAAGGCAACAGACAGACAGGAGCCTTTTAACATCCTTAGATATATTTTGACATCAACTAAAATGCTAATGCAGTGTGTGTATTTTCTCCAGCGCTAACCAGCTGCTACAGATGCCAGTGTTGTGTTGCCGTGAAGGTCCATAGTCACCACATGAATATGTGAGTGTGCACCTTTGGACTAGTTTTTTAATGTTTATTTTTATTCGTGTTTGAGTTGGCAGCGAGGACGCATCTGCAATTCAGATTAATGGCTTGGGTAAGCCTTTTGCCGCTTCGCCCGACCCCCGGCGAGCCTTGTCCTCCCAACAGTGTCAACATGGAAGGAAGCCGAACAAACTGAACAGATCACAGCGTTTGGGCCTATCAGCACTGGGGGGGGCGGGGCTCTGCTGGGCCAATGGGACTGGCCTGCAGACTGGTTACTTCCTGGTTGGGACTTTCGGGACAGACTGGCTGACTCACAAGAACGACTCACTTTCTAACCCCAACTACTATCAAATGACTGAGTTGGGGTGAGTTGGGGTCACATTATATATCCCTACTAGATATATAGAGATAAGGTTGTTTTAACACTATATCCCTACTAGATATATAGAGATAAGGTTGTTTTAACACTATATCTCCAATAGATAGATAGAGATAAGGTTGTTTTAACACTATATCCCTACTAGATATATAGAGATAAGGTTGTTTTAACACTATATCCCTACTAGATATATAGAGATAAGGTTGTTTTAACACTATATCTCCAATAGATAGATAGATAGAGATAATGTTGTGTTAACACTATATCTCTTATAGATAGAGAAGTTGTTTTCACACTATATATCTAATAGATAGATAGAGATAAGGTTATTTTAACACTATATCTCTAAAAGTTACAGATAAGGTTGTTTTTCACCCTATATCTCTAATAGAGAGATATAGATAAAAAATTGTTTTAACACTATATCTCCAATAGATAGATAGAGATAAGGTTGTTTTAACACTATATCTAATAGATAGATAGAGATAAGGTTGTTTTAACACTATATCTAATAGATAGAGATAAGGTTGTTTCAACACTAGATCTCTAATATATAGAATAAAGGTTGTTTTAACACTATATCTCTAATAGATAGAGATAAAGGTTGTTTTAAGACTTGGCTCTAGTAGATAAAGATAGTCAGTAGTTAGTTAGTTTCAATAGATAGTTGAAAAGCGGCGAAGATATCCTTGAACCAAGCCAAGACTGTAAGCTAATGTAGAGGAATAATTTACAGTATAATAATACTTGACTCAATAACCAAAGTCAGGTTGCCTGTAAATTCACACTTTTATCCCGTCCACTATATGGAAACTCGCTATAAATCCAGAGCAAACAGGATACAACCCTGGAGGCCATCAGAGAGTTTCTAAATAATAATGTTGACCCCCAGTCGGAAAAGACACGGAATCCGCTGGATTTATCACATTAAAACAAGGATGTAGACCATAAATAAATAACAACACACAACAGTGTGTGGGTTATGTCATCAGCATTGAAGATTACAATGAAAAACCCACACAAGACATAATGACAGTTCTTCTGTGATTGGTTAGAAAGGGTACGGGGGTCACCTTTAACCGGCGAATCATCCGAGAGCTCCGGAGATAAAGACAGCGTTTATATTTCACAGGCTGACAGCTGCTGTGAGTTCTCATCTTTGATTCATGGCTCTCTCTCTCTCTCTCTCTCTCTCTCTCTCTCTCTCTCTCTCTCTCTCTCTCTCTCTCTCTCTCTCTCTCTCTCTCTCTCTCTCTCTCTCTCTCTCTGCGGTTCAGTTGGATGTAGCCCACCGGTTTTTAACATGCTTTCCATTAATAAGTCATTTTTGTTGTTGTAGGTACAATTTCTCGTTATTTCTCGACACTCGAGTTAAAAATAGGCGGCCCTTCGAACAGCGGATAGAATCCATTTAACACACGGCTCAATGACTGACGTCCGTACGACCCGGAGCCTACGCTAATATTAACAAATTCAGGACCGGCGGACCTCCTGGCCTCTCATCGTAGTGGAGCCACATAATTATGTACTGGAACTAAAATAGAAATAAAAGAAAAGTTTAATTTCATTTGCTTTGACATGTAGAAATACAGGCTGCAACTCACTTCCTCTAACCCTAACCCATCACAAGTTACCAGTGAGTCCTGAGTGACTTCTTGAAGGTGACCAGCAGCCAAGAACAGCTCAAGTGTTCAGTTGATGTCGATCCAGCCGACCATGAATCAAATACTGGATTTTCTGAAGCATTAGGCGGCAAATGTTTGGTACTTCATCCATTAATTAAACGTTTCAATCAATGCTCTGCCAATCAACAAATCAACTAATCAACAAATCAACTTATCATTGCAGCCCTCAAAGATCTCTAGTGCTCTACACGTATATATGGCCTAATTATGTACATATTCCTTTGTTTAAAAATATATATAATATATTTGAACCCAAACTGTCTCCGGTACCCCACTGACTGCTCTCACGCCAGTCACATGACTCACGCTCCACCCGAAATACGCCAGTCACATGACTCACGCTCCACCCGAAACACGCCAGTCACATGACTCACGCTCCACCCGAAACACGGCAGTCACATGACACACGCTCCACCCGAAACACGCCAGTCACATGACACACGCTCCACCCAAATCACGTCTGCTGAGGACACACTGAAGCACAACTTAGTTTAAAGTCATTGTTGGTCTTACCTTGGGCAATGACAACCGCCCGGTGGGGGAATGTCAGTCAGCCCAATTGATACAATAAACCCAATTGAAAGTTTCAATCTTCTCTCTCGCAGCTGATAAGGGAGGACAGGGAGGGGAGTGAGAAGGAGGAGGAGGAGGAGGAGGAGGAAGAAGAGGAAGAAGAGGAAGAGGAGGTGGGTGTGGGTGCCTGGTTCTCAGTGACAGCCGAATGTCTATTAGGCTTCTGAAAACAACTTTACTCTGAGCATCTTCACAGCCTCACCTCCGGCACAATCAGGCTTTCTTCCCTTTTTCCTTTCTTTCCACTGGAATCTCTCTCTCTCTCTCTATCTCTCTCTCTTCCAGATGAGTCCCTGGGTCTTTGTGTGATCTATTACCCCATTGTGTGTGTGTGTGTGTGTGTTCTGGGAGGATCAGGGTGTTGTCAGAGCTACAGGCTGTCTCCTCCCCAGCTGTGCAGCAGTGCCTCCATCCAGGGGTCTAATTAGTTCAATCAGAACCCAAACCTCTCCACGGAGAGATCTGTTCTCTGGGCCCCGGACACGGAGGCCTCTCCCTCTCTTCAACCTAACCCAACACACATGCACGCACATACACACACACACATAAATACATACACACACACACACGCACACACACATAAATACACACATAAATGCACATGTACACACGCAGGCACACATATACACACACACTCATAAATACATACTCAAACACACACACGCATGCAGGTACACACCTGCAAACACACACACACACACACACACACACAGTGTTGTGGTCTTTAAGAAGGGTCCTGGGAAGAAGCCGATCAGCTGTATTGATCGGGGGAGCGTATCAAACAGTGCATCAGCCCCTGATCCCCTGCCTCTCGCTCTGCTTCTGATCCCACAAGCTGTCCGACGCACACGCTGTTTTAAGATGCCGCCTCCCACACACACACACACACACACACAGGCCTCTGACACACACACACACAGGCCTCTGATACTCACACACACACACACATACACAGGTCTCTGACACACACACACACACACACAGGCCTCTGATACACACACACACACACACACACACACACACACACACACACACACACACACAAACACAAACACACACAGGCCTTTGATACACACACACACACACACACACACAAACACACACAGGCCTCTGACACACACACACACACACACACACACACACACACACACACAGGCCTCTGCCACACAAACACACACAGACACCTCTAAAACACAAACACACATAGGCTTCTGACATACACACACACACACACACACATACACACACACACACACACACAGGCCTCTGACACACAACAACCTTTAGTTCTGTGTGTTGTTCTGGTCCTCTCTTACAAATCATTGGATGAAATCCACCTCAGTCGACCAATCAGCATATTCATATATATATTCATATATATATATATTCAGATATATATTTTTGTGTTTGTTCTCCCTGGGAAGGCGTTGTTGATGCATCTTGTGGAAGTGTTGCATCATAGATTACAAAGATGGATCAACGCCTCAGAATATATTAATAATTGCCTTAGTTGAGTTGCGATGGGCTGCCATGTGGCCAGTTCCCACGACAGGAAATTAGGCCCGTGGACAGGCGAAGCCGGGCCAGTGGGCTGATGGGTAATACCGGCACGGCGATGGATGATACACAAACACACACACAATAACAGACCGATACAGGTGTGACACACACACACACAAACATGTGTGCTGATACACTCACATGCACACACACACACACACAAACACACCTGCAGGCACTGATACACACACACACACACACCTGTGTGTTACACACTCCATTACTACTACTGACAGTGAGCCTGCCAACGGCAGTATGTGTGTGTGTGTGTGTGTGTGCGTGCCTGTTTGTGTGTGTGTGTGTGTGTGTGTGTGCGTGTGCCCCAAGTAGACACATACACAAACAAGCCTGACACACACACGCTTTGCATCGGTGTAAAAGCTCAAATGATGAGCTGGGAATGTTCCGGCCCACAGGGTGGTTCTGAAGAGACCCGGTCAGCCTGCAGACCGCCACACACACAACACACATTAGCATGGAAATGGACCCGGAGCCAAACCGTGGGCTGTTTAGGACGGGAAGGATGCAGATAACCACAGGAACAGGAAGTGATGTCAGACTAAATGTGTGTGTCAGTCAAGCGTGTTAGAATAAATATTCTGCCACCGATACCACAGTGTCGATTGAGCATCCTGTCTCTTTTAGTTTGTACACATGGCATCGGATTATTTCACTCATTTCATTTGACATGAATCCCTGTAAGTTGTTGTTTTAATAACAGTATTATTAAATAATATGTGATTAAAAATGTGGTTCACTATCATAATGTGTGCAAAGTACAGTCATGAGAGTGGAGGTAGGCCTCAGAGTGCAGGTGGGCCTGACTGTGGAGGTAGGCCTCAGTGTGTAGGTAGGCCTCAGAGTGGAGATACGTGGGCCTGGCGGTGGAGGTAGGCCTCAGATGCCTCGTTTCCACCAAAGCAAGCCTAGCTCTAGCTCTCGGATGGCGCTAGAGCCATCTAAGAACCGGTTTGCGTTTCCACCCACTTTTTCGCCGAGAGAGCCACGTCATGACGTCACCGTTAACGTCTCTGCTTTCCCAGCAGCTCGCGCCAACTTCCACAACAGTGGATTACATGATGGATGGAAAAGTGTTGCTCCTGGCTTTGAGGCTACAAACACGGCTAGTCCAACGCGTTGAGCTGCTCGTCTTTAGTGCTATGGACGCGATTACGTTGACGCCCTTAACGTTGAAGCCACTAACTGTGATAAAGGACTATACTAATAAAATGGACGAGGTTAGAGCTGCATTAATAGAGTACTTAAACAGAAGGGACCATTTGCCTTTTCTTCTTCAAAACTGTCATCTTGTATTATGTTTCTCGGTTGATAAAGCATAATGAAGCGTACATTTATATTTAGAAATGTTTTATTAAAAAAAAAACATTAAATACACAATATACAGTAATCACAAAATGTAAAAGTATAGAGTGCAGTGTAATAAGTCAATGTTAATAAAGCTCCGAGGGGCTGAGGGGCTCCTGTGAGCTGCAGCCCAGTGGGGCGGTAGCTCCGCATCGACATCGTCCAGGGAAGACGACTCCATAAACAACTAAAACAAGAGAAAAGTGCATTAAAACATGACTCCATTACACTTTACTGTTTTTAGAAAGTAGCATCCTGACGTTGGCTATTGTTATCAAGGCTAATATCGGCTAACAGAAGCCTAGCAATCATAGCTCCTCATTTCTGATGATAGGAACATAACATTGATGTGATAATGAGCAGCTCGCTAAACAGCTTATAAATACAAAGCTGGTTGGCAACACGGGAAAGATTTATAGAGTAAAACTTACCAGGACCAGAGTGACAGCAGCGGATCATCAGTTTGTCATCGATTAGCTCCTCGGTTTTGTCCCCTGCTGAAGACATCTCGCGCTGTAGTTGTTCTAATAGCGGTTTGTTCTAGAAGCTCCTCTAGTTTGTTGTGACCTTCTGCCGAGGTCTACAACGCAAGGAGGCAGTTTGTCTCGTCCACGGACCACTGCTGCTTCGCCTTCACGTCCATGGCGAATTTTAGCGATTAAAAAAATGGCGGTCAAAAACTTTGAGTTTGTCCGATAAGCCCCGCCCCCAGCCCCTGTAGTGGCGCTTGCTGGGCTAGACCAGCTTCGATGTGGGGCCGCTCAGGAACCAGTTTACCGGGCCAGAAAGTGGTTCCTTCGTGGTGGAAACGCAAACAACTGGTTCGAGATTAGGCCCAAGCTCCGAACCAGCCCTCAAAACAGCTTGGTGGAAACACGGTAAGAGTGGAGATACGTGGGCATGATGGTTGAGGTAGGTCTCAGAGTGCAGGTGAGCCTGATGGTGGAGGTAGGCCTCAGAGTGCAGGCGGGCCTGACAGTGGAGGTAGGCCTTAGAGTGCAGTTGAGCCTGATGGTGGAGGTAGGCCTCCATGTGCAGGTAGCCCTCTGAGTAGAAATAGGCCTCAGAGTGCAGGTTGCCCAGGACACCTCTTACTGAGAAAGATGGAGAGAACGAAATAAAAAAAGGAGAAAGAGAAAGACACCAGAGAGACCAGGAGAGCGAGAGACCGAGGCAGAGATAAAGAGAGAGAGAGACACGATGAACCACAGAGACGGATGGGTCCCTGGTTGATGAATCGTGGTCGTGGTCATCGGCCGCCATTACTTCAGCGAGTATTAATAATGCATCGCTTTCATCAGTGAGCGTGGGCCTCCATCCGTCATGTGAACTACGAGACAGCTGTCCCGCCGCAATACAAGGCGGCTCCATCTGTCTCCCTCCTCCTCCTCCTCCTCCTCCTCCTCCTCCTCCTCCTCTTCCTCCCTCTCAGGTGTCTCGTGGTATATTTACGACCACCACCCTCCACTGCTCCTGCATCACGGCCTGTGAGTCCTGTGTGTTCTGGAGGAGGTCAGATTGGGACAAAGCACCCGGTCCTCTGCGTTCCTCTCTCCACAGATGTGTAAAGCGACTCCGTCGACGGGCTCCCGGCAAAAGGAATATTATGAATATCAATTCCGACGGGCCCCGGTGCTCCCGCCTCCCCACGCCGGCTGCTCATTTGTCTCGGGGATCTACGACTCGGCGGCGCTCCAGGGTGGAGTGCATTGTTGCGGCGTTGTTTCACTAAAATGGACTCCTCTTGAGCTACGGTCACAGCGGGATGACGGCTCGCCCGGGTCCTTCGTTATTTTTAGAGAATCTATGGTCCATGAAGTTCTCCACGCCGCTGCAGAGGGACATCGATTATCTAGAATAACAAGAGACGACCAGAGAGGTTCCCTCAGGAGAGCTCCTCGTACCTCCCGTCCTCTGCCACACCAAAAAGACGGATTTGGATCCGGATCCGGATCGGTGCCAAAATCAAATCCCCTATTCCTTGGTCATAAGTAATCTTACCAGCAAGTGTTGTCAAATACCGTAAAAAACATATTAAGTTATCTTGCTCACAGACAGATAGACAAACAATGCTTTTCCTCTGTGCTTTAAGTATGTGTTGATAATAACATTAATAAAAATAATAGGAAGCTTTATTGTCCCAGCACCTTTTAACGCTTTAGTTGCGTGATAACACGTAAGACCAGACAGTCACAGACAACACAGCAGGGCCAGGAAACCAGTAAGCAAAAACACAGCAACATAATATTAACAATCAACCAAATAAAGCACATTTTATAACGTGACTTACATCAAGTGTTTCACATGATGGAAAGACAGATACAGCAAAATCACCAACAGAGGAAATAAAATACTCACATTTAATGAAATGAAAATAAGAAGAATAAGTGACTCAGACTCAGAAGATTCAAGATGTTTTTATTTGCCATGTGCAACAAGTACAATGGAACAATCGGTCCCCATTCCCTCCTGCAGTATGGATTACCTATAAGATCAGACAAACAAACAACAAATCGTGAGGATTGAATCCTCTTTATTGGTCACATACATGAAGACATACAGTGAAACGTGTCCTCTGCATTTAACCCATCCTAGTATTAGGAGCAGTGGGCAGCTATTCATACAGCGCCCCCCGGGGAGCAGTTAGGGTTAGGGTCTTCCTCAAGGACACCTCGACAGTTTTTGCTAGGAGGAGCCGGGGATCGAACCAGCAACCTTCCGGTTGTGAGGCGACCGCTCTACCTCCTGAGCTAGACTGCCGCCCTCAGATCAGATACAGTTCCTGTAGTATTCCTCACTCTCTGTCTACTGTTTAAAATGTCATAGTCATATACTGCATCATCCACCAGAAACTTTATTATTTTTATCGTGTATAGTATTGTTTTTGTAATACTGTTGTTCATAGTATATTGTATAGTATATAGAAGGTGGTATATAGTGTTGTTTATAGCATATTGTATAGTATATAGTAGGTAGTATATCGTGTTGTTTATAGTATATTGTATAGTATATAGTAGGGTATATATAGTGTTGTTTATAGTATATAGTATAGTATATAGTAGGGAATATATAGTGTTGTTTATAGTACATAGTAGGTAGTATATAGTGTTGTTTATAGTATATTGTATAGTATAAGGTAGGTAGTATAGTGTTGTTTATAGTATATTGTATAGTATACAGTAGGTAGTATATAGTGTTGTTTATAGTACATAGTAGGTAGTATAGTGTTGTTTATAGTATATAGTAGGTAGTATATAGTGTTGTGTTAATAGTATTGTCTAGTTACAGTATTGCATAGTATAGTATAGTATTGTTGTTTCATTCATACTGCGGGAGTGAATGGGGGAGCCAGCGTTCCATTGTACTTGTTACACACAGAGACAATAAAGCATGGTGAACGGCCCAGCCATCAGAACCCAGGGCTGATCAGCTGCAGTATCAACCAGAGACATTAGCCGCATTGACCCGAGAACCAATCCTCCATCGAGGAGGATTTGATCAAAGACTAAGCTACGGGCCTCCCCTCAGGAGCCCTCTATATTGTGCTGTTGTGCTGTGAGTCACTTACGGGTCGTATGCAGAGTGTCATTGATTTGGCGTGTTTCCACTGTGATGAGGAGGAAGAGGAGGAGGAGGAGGAGGAGGAGGAGGGGTCGTCAACAACAACACAAACACCTCCGCTTCCACACCACCGAGAGGGGGGTTCATCCACAGAACGCAGCTCCTCCGAGGTGCTGATTACACACACGCTTCCTCCGCCTGGATGGAGAGGCGTCAAGGCGTCGCTGTGTGTTCATCACTTGACTCTTTCCCTGTGTTGATGTTTGTTTTCCCTGTGTGTGTGAGTGTTTGTTTGTAACGCTTGACTGCCGGTCCGGAACACTCACGCCTCTGAACAACCACAAAAAACAACCATGTGAAAACAGCCAGAGGAGGAAGTTCGGCGTTTCAACAGGACGACTAACGACTTTAGTTTCCAAGGAGGAAATGACGTAGTCATCAGTGGACGTAGTCCGTCGCTGGTGACGTAGTTCTGGAGATGTAGGAGCTACAGCGGCTCACACACACACACACGTGGGTCTCTACGGGTAGTGGGGGGGGTCCTTGTAGTCGAAGTCTGAACCTCAAATGTTTTGCCTCCTTTCCTTTATTCATTTTTAATATTCGTCTGATCTTGTGTCGTCTCTGGTTTGGTGTCGCCATGGTTTCCGAATCAGATTGGGGTTTCATCTAAAATAGATGAATTTTACGCCAAAAATACATTTGTGATTTTAATGAAATACACAACATTGTATTGTATTACCCCCAAATTCAAGAACAATGTTTTGATTACATTCAAATAAGGTATTACATCAACCTACAAACCTCAAGGGAGTCCGGAGAGAGTCCAAGGTCACCAAAGGCCTCCAGGTTCTCCACTAGGTTTCTTCAAAACAAAATCCTCAAACGCCCCCAACAAAGCATAATGAAGCATAATAGAATGAAATGTTCCAAACTGTGTTCTGTCCTCGCGCCCCCCCCCCCCCCCCCCTCGTCCTCCCACCCCTCCTCACAACGTACGACTTTAAAGCGTTCAAAATAAATAAATGATGTGAACCAGGTTGTTTGTACCTTGTTGGGTCACAAGCAAGTCGTAGTCAAATAAGTGAAAACACAACCGGCTAGTCGCAGTGTTCACTGAGAATCAGAGAGAGAGATAGAGAGAGAGAGAGAGAGAGAGAGAGAGAGAGAGAGAGGGTGAGAGGGGAGAGAGAGAGAGAGAGAGGGTGAGAGGGGAAGGGGGGAGAGAAAAAGAGAGAAAAAGAGAGAGAGGGGGGGGAAGGAGAGAGAGACAGAGACATAGACAGAGGGGGGAGATAGAGAGGAAGGGGGGGAGGGAGAGAGAGACAGAGCAAGACAGATGGGGAGATAGAGGAGAGAGAGGGAGAGAGATAGATAGGGGGAGGGGGAGGGGAAGAGAGAGAGAGAGAGAGAGAGAGAGAGCAGCGTGAGAACGACAGGGAGGGAGAGGAGAGAGAGAGAGAGAGAGAGAGAGGAGAGAGAGAGAGAGGAGAGAGAGAGAGAGAGAGAGAGAGAGAGAGAGAGAGAGAGAGAGAAGGGGGAGGGGGAGGGGAAGAGAGAGAGAGAGAGAGAGAGCAGCGTGAGAACGACAGGGAGGGAGAGGGAGAGAGAGAGAGAGGAGAGAGAGAGAGAGAGAGAGAGAGAGAGAGAGAGAGAGAGAGAGAGAGAGAGAGAGAGAGAGAGAGAGAGAGAGAGAGAGAGAGAGAGAGAGAGAGAGAGAGATAGGGGAGGGGGAGGGGAAGAGAGAGAGAGAGAGAGAGAGAGCAGCGTGAGAACGACGGAGAGGGAGAGAGAGAGAGAGAGAGAGAGAGAGAGAGAGAGAGAGAGAGAGAGAGAGAGAGAGAGAGAGAGAGAGAGAGAGAGAGAGAGATAGATAGGGGAGGGGGAGGGGAAGAGAGAGAGAGAGAGAGAGAGCAGCGTGAGAACGACAGGGAGGGAGAGAGAGAGAGAGAGAGAGAGAGAGAGAGAGCGAGAGAGAGAGAGAGAGAGAGAGAGAGAGAGAGAGAGAGAGCGAGAGACTCCCACCGCCGTGGGCCGCAGGTCGGCGGTGTGGTGTTGACGTGTTGATCGATAGCGTTGTGCTTATCTGCTGCAGAGTGTGTTACAGGCCACTAATTACAATGGATTGTTCCTCGCTGTTCCATTAATAGTGAATCCAGTTGGTCGCCTGCACTCCACAAGTTAAAACTTCATTCATCAGTAAGGGAGTCCCATTGGATTCCAATAGGGGCCAAGTACAGTGGCTGTGACTCTGGGGTGCACACACACACACACACAAGCACGCAGGTACGCACACGCACACACACACACACACACACACACACACAGGACACACTCACACACAGCACACACTACACACACACACACACACACACACTCAGCAGCACGTACACACACACACACACACACACAGCACACACACACACACACACACACACACACACACACGCACACGCACACAAGCAGGCACGTACACACACACACACACACACACAAGCACGCACATACACAGACAATTACACCGGCATCCTCTTTCCCAAGCTATCATAACACGGCGCTGCTGAGTCAATCACTTTGTGATTAATAATTGTGTAATAATTGTGTTGTCACGTGGAAGGAGGAGATTTGAACCATCGTTGAAACCTGCTATTTAATTCTGAGAATTCAACTGAACTTGTTGCCAACTTTTTTCAGCCTAAAATCCTTAATGGATGAATGAACCCATCGTCCACATTCACAGTCAATGTTTGACATTCTATCAACTATAAAGAGGCATTTACATGTGACCATGAATAGAAAACACACCAGGCAAAGACCCTATAATAAAACACATATCAATTAGGACGTTAGATTAGATTAGATTCTAATAGTATTGTCATTGCACAGCACAAGTACAGTACAGTGAAAAGAACTGTAGAAGAGTCCAAATGTTGCTGTGAAGAGCCTGGTGATATATACGGCTGCCACACGACCGCAGCTTCGTACAAACAAACCAATGCAAAGAAAGAAGAAATCAAGTCAAAACTCTCAATCGAAAGCGTGTGGAAACAAAATGCAACCACCAGCTCAACGAGACGCAACACTGCGCCAAAACCAGCAAAGACTAATGAGTCTCACTCACCAATGATGTTCACGACCAAATCCATTCTCCTGTCCTTCTGGATGGGTCGATAACCCGGTCATAAAGCTGATCACTGCTTTTCAGATCCAAAAGAAGTTGCCTTTCAATAGCTATGGAAGCGTCGGGATTGTCCTGTTCTGTTCCTCCATATGTTTTTATAATATTAAAATGTCCTTTCCTCAGATGCAGTGGTGACGGGGATCGTTACAACTTTTTTATAATGTCCATCTTTACACTGAATGGTCGTCTTGAAAAGGGTACTAACAACAATTCCGCAACAACATCATCTTCACCGGTTGCCATTTAGACGTAAAAAACCTACGTAGAAAAAAACCAACGTAGCACTACGCTAGATCCTCTGTCTCGAAGGACCTTCTAGCGTACTTTGGAACTGTGGGGAAATCTGAAAGAATACGCCCATTGGCTACAAACCAATATATGATTGGTTGATCAAATTGTCAATCCAAACTTACGCCCTCATTCAGTCTAAGGGCCAAAGCATTCGTGAGTCCGGAACATTGCCCGCCTCCGCCCCTCCCTATCCTTCCCTGCTGCTGAAACCCTCATCCACGCATTCATCACTTCCAGACTCGATTACTGCAACAGCATTCTGTATGGCTCAACTCACAAAATCATACATAAACTCCAATATGTCCAGAACTCTGCCGCCCGCCTCCTCACCTCCACCCGCCGCCGAGACCACATCACCCCTGTCCTACACAACCTCCACTGGCTCCCAGTCAAACACCGGATACATTTCAAGATTCTACTCCTCACCTACAAAGCCCTCAATAACCAGGCCCCCCCTACCTCTCCCACCTCCTCCCCCGCCACGTCCCCACCCGCAGCCTCAGGTCCGGAGACACTAACCGCTTGACGATCCCCAGGACCAATCTCCGGACCTGGGGCGACCGGGCCTTCTCCGTGGCCGCACCCACCCTCTGGAACGCTCTCCCCATCAACATCCGCCAAGCACCCACCTTATCATCCTTTAAACAGGCCCTCAAGAGCCACCTCTTCAACCTCGCCTTCACCCAGTAACCTCCACTCCTCACCTCCACATCCCACTGTCCCCACCATGTATGTCAATGTTTGTAAATGTGTGCAAAGTTTGTAAAGCGGCTTTGGGTACTCAGAAAAGCGCTATATAAAATAAATGTATTATTATTATTATTATTACATTGGTTGAGGGATATTCTTCCCAGCAACCCAGAAAAATATCTGATTGGTTGCATTTTTTTTCCAACACAAAACCACTCAAATGCGTAGTGCATGGACCGAGAAAGACAAACAAATCAACGTAACACTGTAATATAACAGATAACAACACAGATACCATTCTCATTTATTCATTTGATTAAAATTTTATATACAATTAATTCGATTTTTTTATATACCTTGAAGGCCCTGACGCTTCACCACTGTAATATATCATTTTTCCAGTGGTTAAATAAGATGTAAAGACAAGTCTAAAAACAGGTATAAAATGACTTACGAGTATGTATGAGATATGTG
>CM051020.1:14827521-14830021 GCA_027704905.1 Muraenolepis orangiensis
TAAACAGTCAAACAAATGAATGAATAAACAGTCAAACAAATGAATGAATAAACAGTCAAACAAATGAACGAATAAACAGTCAAACAAATGAATGAATAAACAGTCAAACAAATGAATGAATAAACAGTCAAACAAATGAATGAATAAACAGTCAAACAAATGAACGAATAAACAGTCAAACAAATGAATGAATAAACAGTCAAACAAATGAACGAATAAACAGTCAAACAAATGAATGAATAAACAGTCAAACAAATTAATGAATAAACAGTCAAACAAATGAATGAATAAACAGTCAAACAAATGAATAAACAGTCAAACAAATGAACGAATAAACAGTCAAACAAATGAATGAATAAACAGTCAAACAAATGAATGAATAAACAGTCAAACAAATGAAAGAATCAACAGTCAAACTAATTCATGAATAAACAGTCAAACAAATGAAAGAATAAACAGTCAAACAAATGCATGAACGACCAGTGATCAACATATTGAACCAGGTCACATAAACAGAACACAATAAAGGAGGTTAAATACACAGTTAATATATATACTGTATATATATATATATTAGGTCTGTCAAACGATTCAAATATTTAATTGTGATCAATCACATGACTGTCCATAGTTAATCCAGATCAATCGCAAATTCACAAAGACATCTTTTTATCGGTTTAAAATATTAATTTCAACATGAGTGGACAAACATGCCTGCTTCATGCGAAAATGATTGATATGTATATTTAGGCGTACATCCACGTATATCCACAACTATACTGCTAGTAGTGCTGCCACTATCATAACATTGTCATTAACACTACACGGTCATACTTTAGCTGGACTTTCTGGACTCATTACCGTCACAGTGACTGCACTAAATTCATGGTGCTGCTGCACTACTGGGCACTTAAAATGCTTTTAAATGCTTTTTGCACAATTCAACACATGTACATATCATCCATCAGTCACTCTTTTTGTGTTCATTTCTATTGTATATATCATTGTTACGGTATTGTTTTGGACATGCGTACTGCGGGAGGGAATGGGCAGTAAGCGTTCCGTGGGCGTGGTGAGGCGGGTTACCAAAGTTCCTCCCGCCGGTCCATATAACGCGCTGACCGACACCACCAGTGCTTCCAGGACGGGCCCCCGATGATGTCATCAATAATATGACCGGAGGGTGGAATGTGTGTGTCATCGTCATTTTCAGATTTTTACGGGAAGTGGACACGATGAAAACAATTCCAACTCACCAGACGGGCCGGGCGAGGACCACTAAACCCGGGCTCCTCGTTGGGGGGGACGGCCCACGAAACAGAGAGACGAGAAGTTCTCAATCGGGGAAACGGCAAACGTCTCACGTTACGCCCACGTCCCGTCACGACGCCTCAGACTCCGCTTTCAGCGCAGGGGGTGTTTATTAAGTTTGAAGTGTTTAACTTCGAGTGTTTAAGGTCGAAGTGTTTAAGTGTTGCTCAAGTGAAATAACGCCACATTACAGAATGTTTTTTTCAATTTGCCAAAATGGACACCAAATTGGATTTGGGCCGCTGCAGCGTTTGGCCCCGAGCCGCCTGACGCCTCGAGGATCGAATCAGGAGCACTAAGCGGGGACGCGCTCTAACCGGCCCATACCGGCTAGATCCACTCTGCGCTGCATTTGGATTCATTTGACGTCGGGCTCGGGTCGGATACCGTTTAATATCTCACCAATATCTTCACGAAGAAGAAGAAGAAGAAGAAGAAGAAGAAGAAGAAGAAGAAGAAGCAGCAGCAGCAGCAGGCGGAGGGAAGACGGATAAAGATAGCCACGGAAAACAAGAGCGGAAACACAGGAGCAGAAAAGAGTTAATTATAAAGTTCCCCCCCCCCCCCCTTTCCCGCCAATATCTAAAGATTATCACCGTTAGATAATACTTGTTTTGCATGGTGTGCCAACAGGTCTCTCATTATGTGAATGGAAGAGTACCCAAAAGGTGAGGTGTAGTGCAAGCAATTTGCAGATTTGTTTTAGGTGCGTCTGTTTTGTGGGGCGTGGTTGTGTGTGCAGGTTGTCAGGGACAATAAGGTTTAATTAAAAGGAATCCTTCTCATTAGGGTCAGGAATTTAGCAGAGTCAACGCAGGCATCTGCTTTAATTAAACATCCTTTATGTCCACACACCACACTCACAAGGCCCCTCTTTTTATTTATTTATCTCTTTTATTCTTTCCTCTGTTTTATCTTCAATCCCTCCCGAGATTCAGACACAAACACACACATTCTCTCTCAGTCGCAGACGCACGCACAGACCTGCATACACTCACGCACGCGCACACGCACACACACACACACGCACACAAATTCCTACTAATGCTGTTTCTGTCTTTGTCCGGTCCCAAGGACACAGCAAGCACACCAAACTCCACTCTCACTCCACCCCTCTCTCACCCCACCCCTCTCTCATCCCCACCCCTCTCACCCCACCTCTCTCACCCCACCCTCTCTCACTCCACCC
>CM051020.1:14835021-14845021 GCA_027704905.1 Muraenolepis orangiensis
TACTGTAGTATAGTATTATTTAGAAGTACTGTAGTATAGTATTGTATACGAGTACTGTAGTATAGTATTATTTAGAAGTACTGTAGTATAGTATTATATACGAGTACTGTAGTATAGTATTATATACGAGTACTGTAGTATAGTATTATATACGAGTACTGTAGTAGATGAACACACACACACACCCACAGTCCCCCAGTGAGGACCTGAACTCCACAGGAAATGATGATTAGAATGAGTCCAGATCACTCAAATAAAAGCCCTCACGTCCACATCGTCTAATACAGCCGGGACGGACAAATGAAAACATACATAATGCCTGCGCTTTAACTTCGCAAAATGATATTGCTTCTGGTGGCAGACATGGAGATGATGTAATGATAATGCAACAGCTGGGTCTCTCCCTCTCCCTCTGTCTCTCTCTCTCTCTCTCTCTCTCTCTCCCCCTCTCCCCCTCTCTCTCTGATAAAAGTGTCTATGTTGATCACCCAGAGGAGGGAGAGAGAGAGAGAGAGAGAGAGAGAGAGAGAGAGAGAGAGAGAGAGAGAGAGAGAGAGAGAGAGAGAGAGAGAGAGAGAGAGACTTGGCCCCCTGCTGAGCTAGAGAGGAGAGCAGGGAGGGAGAGACAGACAGGGAAGAGGGAGGGAGGGAGGGAGGGAGGGAGGGAGGGAGGGAGGGGGGGAGGGAGGGAGGGAGGGAGGGAGGGACGAGAGAAGGGGGGAGAAGAGGGAAAGGGGGGAAAAAGCAAAGAGGGAGAACAGGTTGGAGAAGAGAGCAAAAAAAGGGAGAGGAGGAGAAGAGAGAGGGAAATAAATTATGGACATGAGAGAGAGGAGAGAAGAGAAGAGGAGAGGAGAGAGTATATGAGAGAGAGAGAGAGAGAGAGAGAGAGAGAGAGAGAGAGAGAGAGAGAGAGAGAGAGAGAGAGAGAGAGAGAGAGAGAGAGAGAGAGAGAGAGAGAGAGAGAGAGAGAGAGAGAGAACCCAGTAGATAAATAGCTTAATCTAATTTGTTACCTGGGCCAAATGCATTCCAGCTCCCCCCCTCTGAGCTCTGCTGTCCCATCCCAGAGAGAGTGAGCTAACCAGAGCAGACAGCAAGGGACACACAGGGGGGAGGGGGAGAGGAGAGGGACCACAGTAGAGAGAGCTTGGGGGAGAGAGAGAGAGAGAGAGAGAGAGAGAGAGAGAGAGAGAGAGAGAGAGAGAGAGAGAGAGAGAGAGAGAGAGAGAGAGAGAGAGAGAGGAGAGATAATGTGTTAGAGGGAAGTAGAGAGAGAAATGGAGTGTGTGAGAGAGTGGAAGGTTAGAGAGAGGGACGAGAGAGATGAAGAGCGAGAGAGAGAATGGGGGAGAGGGAGAGAGAGAGAGGATGGGGAGAGAGAGAGAGAGGATGAGAGAGAGAGAGGGAGAATGTGAGAGAGGGAGGTAGAGAAAGAAAGGGAGAGAGAGTTTGAGAGAGAGAGGGGGGAGAGAGAGGGAGAGAGCGATAGAGAGAGCGAGAGCGAGAGTGAGAGAGAGAGAGAGAGAGCGATAGAGAGAGAGAGAGAGCGATAGAGAGAGAGAGAGCGAGAGAGCGAGAGAGCGAGAGAGCGAGAGAGAGAGCGAGAGAGAGAGCGAGAGAGAGAGAGGGGGGGGTATATATATACAGTTAGTCTCCACAGAGGGAGGTTTTTGAAGTGTTTCCGAGGCAACACAGAAAACACTATATGTATATATATATATATATATATATATATATATATATATGTGTATATGTGTGTGTGTGTGTGTGTGTGTGTGTGTGTGTGTGTGTGTGTGTGTGTGAATGTAGAGACGGACAAAACCAAACAAACACACAGAGTTGTATCCAGCGCTAGTTTGATATTCCACCGCGCTGGAATCACTCCCCCTCCGGCGCCTGCCTTCCCTCCCCATCAGCGGCTCTCCTCTGAATCATTACCGCCCGCTAATGGCTTCCCGAGCCGCCATGATCTCAGAGTCGAGCTCACAGGGTTCTATCAGCGCCGGTTCTTTCCCGCGGAGAATAACCCCCGGGTTTTGGTGGGGGGGGGGCTTTTCGTGAAGGTTTTTTTTTCCCGCCAGCTCGGAAACAAGCGAGCGTAATAAACGGGGGGGGGGGGGGGGGGGGGGGGGGGGGGGGTGGGGGGTGGGGGGGGGGAAGGGGGAAGGGGGGGGTATTGATCAAAGCCGACAGCTACACGTGTCGGGTGTAAAGGGGGAGTCATCACCGCGCCGGTCGGCGGCGTGTTTCCGTTACATTATTTATCACTACTCTGCGGCGGAAGCTACACCCAGCCCCCCCCCCCCCCCCCCATGGGGTACCGCGGTGGGAGCGCTATGCATTACCCACCACCCCCCCACCCCACCCCCCCGCTGGGAAACACATCGCTTTGTTAGATTTTAATACAACCTGCTGCTTCCCCCCCCACGCCCGTAGATAGCGTGATAGAAAACAAACAAACCTTTGATTTAGTCTTAATCATCGACCTTAACCATTTGGTTATGTTAAATAGAGGGAATAAGGAGGTTGTGAGATCTGATCCAGTTTGCGCTGAAGGCTTTTTCCCCTCAGAGGAGGAGGAGGAGGAGGAGGAGGAGACGCTTTTCTGCTTTTTCTGCCAAATTCCGACCGAAATTTGGCCCGGAGAAGCGAGAGCGACGGTTAATCGAATCTGATTGGCTGGAAATTTGTGAACGACGTTAAGGCTCCGCCCACATATGGAATATATATATATATCGTTTTCATGTGGACTTTTTCATTTAACCTGTTTATTTTTGTTCAATAACCAAGTGAAGCTTGGTTATTGTCTTGAGAATTGCGAGGCTATGTGGTTGTGTACCTTGTGTACAAGGACTACAAAGGCTGATTGTGATTGTGATTGCGATTCTGATTGAGATCAATTTGACCAGATTGTCGTTCACGGTGACACGCCAGGAATATCCGGACGGCAGACAAATTGCTCCCCGCTGTGAAGCGTTGCTTCTTGTTGTTGGAGTCTTAATGTGATTTGAGAGGTGCGTCCGTGTAGATGATGGTCTCCGTTTACTACCCTTCAATCAGAGTCCTGTCTGCTCTCCTCACACCCTCATTACGCCCATTGTTCTTATTCCGGATCAAGCTGAAAACGAGTTGAAAACACTTTCTAAATCGCACTGAAAGTGGGTACCAAGCGCGCACGCACGCGCACACACACACACACACACACACACACACACACACACACACACACACACACACACACACACACACACACACACACACACACACACACACACACACACACACACACACACACACACACACACACACACACACACACACACACACACAAATGAGATGCCTGCTAAACATACACATTATGTGTGTAACCTTTGACCTCCCGGTCAGAAGGGGGAGGGACGGAGGGACGGAGCACGCCCCCCCCTAAGAGAGGGTTTTTCGGCCAATCAGGAAGCAGCTGACGAGCGTCGCCGCGACCATCAGCCCCGGCCAGATGCCCTCCTGTGTGTGTGTGAGTGTGTGTGAAAAGTCACGGAACCGCATCCACACACACACACACACACACACACACACACACACACACACACACACACACACACACACACACACACACACACACACACACACACACACACACACACACACACACACACACACACACACACACACACACACACACTTAGAACACACACACACACACACACATAGAACACACACACACTTACAAGACAGACACACACTTAGAACACACACTTCGAACACACACACACACACACTCAGAACACACTCAGAACACACACACACACACAGCATCTGCGGCCGTGTAAGTGACACCCTGGCCTCCGGCGGGGGCAGGGAGAGATTGATGACATCATAACGGAGGCGGGGCCCAGAGTCCCCAGGCCTGCGGCGCTGCTGTTGCTTCATGACTTTTGCATGTGGTTCCGGGAGGCTGGCGTCCCGGGAGCTGACTTCACCGGTCATTACCGCTCACACGCCGAGAGTTTGTGTGTGTGTAATGATGCGGAACCAGACCCACCCTAACCTGTGTGTGTGTGTGTGTGTGTGTGTGTGTGTGTGGGTGTGTGTGTTGTGTCCGTGTGTGCGTGTACAGACTTGGTGATGGGCCAATATTGTAGATTTGTGAGAATGTGTGTGTGTGTGTGTGTGTGTGTGTGTGTGTGTGTGTGTGTGTGTGTGTGTGTGTGTGTGTGTGTGTGTGTGTGTGTGTGTGTGTGTGTGTGTGTGTGTGTGTGTGTGTGTGTGTGCATATGTGTGTGTGTGTGTGTGTGTGTGTGTATGCATATGTGTGTGTGTGTGTGTGTGTGTGTGTGTGTATGTGTGTGCGTACAGCTGGTCAAGGATTCCACATCCTCCTCATGGCCACTCCAAACCTCCCGGATGCTAATTTGCTAAATCAGTTTAGCGCTAGCGGGCGTGTTTCTGATGGAGGCGTCTCTCGGGCCCTCAGGTATATCTCCTTATTAAAAGTGCAATTAAAGCGTCTGAGATCACCTGAACTGGCCCTAAAGCTCTGATTGGTCTCCCACTGTAACGGGAATATCCCAGATCCAACGCCCCTAATCACTTCTCATATCCCACAATTCAACTGGACAGGGGCAGAATCTAAAATACAAGGACACAACCTCCAGGAGAGGAGGGGAGGGGGGGAGAGAAGAGAGGAGAGGAGAGAGGAGAGAAGGAGAGAATAAAGGAGAGAAGAGAGGCGAGAAGGAGAGGAGAGGAGAGAGGAGAGAGGAGAGAGGAGAGGAATAGGAGAGAAGGAGAGCGGAAGAGAGTTGAAAGGAAAGAAAAGGAGAGGAAGGAAAGGGGGAGGAACAGAACGGAGGAGAAGAGGAGAGGAGGAGAGGAGAGGAGAGAATATCCCTGAGGTATCATTTGCGGCCTATTTGCTTGTGTAAAGCAATGTCAATATAGACAGACATATGTATACAGGTGCCTGTATATAGTGTATATACAGTATATATACACAGGTATATATAACAGCAAATGGACTCAAACAGTGACCATTTCAAAGAACTCCTCATCCTCAAACTCAGGCACGTCATTTAAATTCTGCTCAGGTTCATCGTCTTACAGACTCCAATTTTAACCCAATCTGGCAAATTTAAAAAACTCATCCTTTCTTTTTTGTAGGAGCACAAAAAAATGTCAAAACACTTCACATCACAACATTACCACAATCAGCACAACCTAGATCTCCCCCCATCTTCCCCCGTTCATCTCGTCTCCTCCCCGCTCCCCGTCGAGGTGTGTGTTCCCGTTAACAAACCGACACTCCGCTTTGGTTTGCCTTTTTTCCGGGTTTCCTCGTCGGCGTTTGAAGAAAAAGAATGACGGCTTAATTATGATAATTCAGTTTTTCTCGCCCAGACCATTTCTCCTTCTCCGGCGGGAGGGTAATTAATGGGCTCGGAAACAACAACAAGCAAGCGTCTGCCGGAAGCGTGGAAGACAGACCCCGGCGAGGAAGACTATACGTCGTCCCCCCCCCCCCCCCCCCCCGAAGGAGGAAGAGCGCGTTTATCTTCAGAGGAAGAAGCGCTTGTGTTCCGGGCCCCCCAGGAACGAGTGGCAATCGGGGGAGCGATCGAAAGCGTTTGAGATGAAAGAAGCCGAGGCGCCGCCTTGTGAAACATGATCCCAGGGTTTGTGTGTGGAAGGCTTTTCCCTCGGAGGAGGAGGAGGAAGAGGAGGCGTTTCGCTGTTTTGCAAATTCCGACCGAATTTGGCAAAGACAAGCGAGAACGTCGGTTATTGAATCCGATTGGCCGGAGGTTTGTGCTGAAACAAAGTCGAGGCTCCGCCCACTTGTGGAAAATCTATTTTCTGAAATTAAATTGGCTGAAATTCAGCGAGAAACACACAAAACGTTGAATGAGGGGTGACTGTTACCGCTAAAGACGTTCAAACAAGACAGCTATTGAACAGAAACACAGAATATATATATAATATTTAAAATATTATATATTATATACAACGTCAACACACACATCTTCACAAAAGTGTTGTGTTGTCTGTTCTGAGGGGGTTTGTGTTTGGACCCAGAGCTCTACGTACAAAGGGACATTTCCGATATTGGGCGTCGTGTCCGTTCATTAGCGCTGTGAATTAGCACGCGCTAACACCCACCAGACGTTGTCCTATTAAATGATCCTGTTCTCCGCCCGTGCAGCTGCTGTCCTATTGTCCTGACATTTGGGGAGCATTAAGTCTGCATCCTGTTGTTGTTTCCCTGAGACCCTCCCCATCTATCGTACCTGGAGACCCCGGAGATCACCTCCCTCCAAATGAATATCTGAATATCACACTGGTGGTTCAGGATGTAACGGTACAAAATCTGCTTGACACTTTTATAATATGGCAACGTTCATAATGTCACTTCCAAAATGACGATCGCAGTAATGCGCGTGTTGATGTGATGACGACATGTTTCATACTGGTGTGATATGTTGTGTTCCCCTCGATCCTCAGGACAGTGAAGAGGACAGAGGGTTGAAGAAGAGAGGAAGGGCGTGGAACATAGGACCCAGGGTGGGAATCAAACCTCCTCCTCCTCCTCCTCCTCCTCCTCCTCCTCCTCCTCCTCCTCCTCCTCCCTCCTCCTCCTCCTCCCCTCCTCCTCCTCCTCCTCCCCCTCCTCCTCCTCCCCCCCTTCTCCCTCCTCCTCCTCCCCCTTCCCTCCTCCCCCTCCTCCTCGCTCCTCCTCCTCCTCCCCCCTCCTCCTCCTCCTCCTCCGTAAGGAGAGCACAGAGGCAGGATGGGGGTTTGAGGAACTGTCACGAAGGACCTCTGAGTGATTTGGAACGACCTCAAAGAGTTCCTCTCTTGGGGGGGGGGAGGGGGAGGTGCCGGAGGTCACCCATCGACCGGCTCTTTTGTTTACAGATCCGCCGCCGCGTCATCAGCAGACTGTTAATAAGGCCGCGAGGAGATCCGGCGAGGTCGAGAGGCCGCCAATCGACGCGTGTTCAGGTTCAAACGGAACAGGAGACGATCGATCAGCATCGACTGATCGTCTGCCGAGCGGCTGCTAAATTAGTAAATGTCGCATGGAGGAAGAGGAGGAGTCTCCCCTGAATATGGACAACAAAACATCACACAACCTAGAGGGCCGTCGGGAGAGCGCACTCCTCCACCACACCAACAAGTCCCCTGGATCTGGATCGAGATCTGGAGCTGTGCCAACATCTAATCAACGGTTCCTTGGCCCATAAGTAATCTAACCACCGAGTTGTGTCCAATTAATAGCATAACTTTTAGAGTTATCTAGCCAAGAGACAGACAGACAGACAGACAGCAGCAGAGACAGATAGGAGCGAAAACCGTGAGTCGCAAAGCTGTTCCTTCATACATTTAGGAACCTATTCTATAAATCAAAGAAACGAGGAATTCCCAAAACACATCAGAAAAGCAGCCAAACGGTCCGTGGTTCCACGGAGATATGAAAGGAAGAACAAGTGGACAAAACAAGAAAAAGCAAATAACTTTTTGTTCATCGCTACGAGGAGGAGGAGGGAGGAGGAGGAGGAGGAGGAGGAGAAGGAGGAGGAGGAGACGATGCCAAGAACGGCGTGGAGTTTAGTGTGGCACCGTTGAACCGCTGACTAGGTGACTAGCGTTCCGCTGGGCGAGGGAGAGGTCAAGTCCACGGCGGTCTCTCTCCCGCCGACGGCGCCGCTATGACCATGGCCTCAAGCCGTCGCACAGAGGAAGGGCCGTGCAGGTGTCAAGTGTGTTTGTGTGTGTGTGGATAGAAGTGGAGAGGGAGATGGAAAGAGAGTGTGTGTGTGTGTGTTCTAAATGTGTGTGTGTTCTAAGTGTGCCTGTGTGTGTGCGTGTGCGTGTGTGTGTGTGTGCGTGTGTTTTCTAAGTGTGCTCTAAGTGGGTGTGTGTGTTCTAAGTGTGTGTGTGTGTGTGTGTGTGTGTGTGTGTGTGTGTGTGTGTGTGTGTGTGTGTGTGTGTATGTGTGTGTGTGTTGTAAGTGTGTGTGCGTGTGTGTTCTTAGTGTGTGTGTGTTCTAAGTGTGTGTGTGTGTTCTTAGTGTGTGTGTGTTCTTAATGTGTGTGTGTTCTAAGTGTGTGTGTGTGCCTGCGTCTTGAATCTTGAATCTTGCCTGCGTCAAGATTCAAGATTTTTATTGCCCATTTGCAACAAGTACAATGGAATGCTTACTCCCCATTCCCTCCCGCAGTATGAATTTCTAAGACACAATGTTCTAAGTGTGTGTGTGTGTGTGTGTGTGTGTGTGTGTGTGTGTGTGTGTGTGTGTGTGTGTGTGTGTGTGTGTGTGTGTGTGTGTGTAGGACGGGTGTGTGTGTGTGTGTGTGTGTGTGTGTGTGTGTGTGTGTGTGTGTGTGTGTGTGTGCAGGATGTTGTGTGTCTGTGTGTCTGTGCAGTGTGTAGCTGCTGGTGTGTGTGTGTGTATGTGTGTGTGTGTGTGTGTGTGTGTGTGTGTGTGTGTGTGTGTGTGTGTGTGTGTGTTCTAAGTGTGTGTGTTCTAGTGTGTGTGTGTGTGTGTATGTTCTAAGTGTGTGTGTGTGTGTTCTAAGTGTGTGTGTGTGTATGTGTTCTAAGTGTGTGTGTGTTCTAAATGTATGTGTGTGTGTGTGTGTGTGTGTGTGTGTGTGTGTGTGTGTGTGTGTGTGTGTGTGTGTGTGTGTGTGTTCTAAGTGTGTGTGTGTGTGTTCTAAGTGTGTGTGTGTTCTAAGTGTGTGTGTGTGTGTGGACAAGGAGCATAATTAGAAGAAGCGCAGCAAGCGGAGGCAGAGCGTTAACCTTCTGCGGCGTTGCGAGTGCAGACACATTAGCCTGCAGAATCCTAATAGCAGATAATAACTAAGCGCGTGTCGGTGGTTCAGGAGGTCGGACCGCGCCTCACACCACATAACTCAACCGTGAAATTTATATTTCTTAAAGTTCGCCTGGACCCATGAATTCGAACCAATTATCAGTTTTCTACCGACACTCGCGACTTCGTAACCTCGTTGGAACTTTTTAAATATTTGTCCGCAGCCGAAACCGGTGGGCAAAAAGAGAGGAAAAAATGCAGTTTCGACAAATTAATTAAATGTCGTTTGAAGTGAAACGGTTGGCAAGGCGATGCCGCCTCGGAGCGGTTGACGAGGTGACGTCTGTCTCCTCTCCGCTGGGACCCGGCGAGCTGAAACACCAAGACAAAACAGTCTTTTATTGGACCTGTCGCCACATTTCCGCCAATTTTAACGACTCACGCCGACGCAAACCGCAGACACAAACCGCCAGACCGGCGCTCCGTTTGAATCCTCTCTCGACGCCCGCTTGTGTAGTTGTGCGGCGTTTTCCCAAACCCCCGGTAAGCGGCAAGATGTGAGCCTCACTGGCCAATCAAAAGCGGCAGGATCAAAATGGCACACCACCCACGCGGTGTTGGCCCCGCCCCCCTCGCCGCCCTGCTCTCCCTCTGGAAGACCTCCCGTCAGGACGGCGAGCCACGCTCACGACGGAGCCCGCGGCTTTCATCCCCAGAACCGCCCCTGGACCAAACACACACACACACAGTGTGTGTGTGTGTGTCTGTACGGGTATGTGTGTATGTGTAGGTGAGTGTGTGTGTGTGTGTGTGTGTGTTTCGGCGTGTGTGTGTGTGTGTGTGTGTGTGTCTGTCTGTACGGGTGTGTGTGTGTCTGTCTGTACGGGTGTGTGTGTGTGTGTGTGTGTGTGTGTGTGTGTGTGTGTGTGTGTGTGTGTGTGTGTGTGTGTGTGTGTGTGTGTGTGAGAGAGGGATATAGGGTCGAGCTACGCAGCCAGCGCCCGTGAGAAATGTGAGACAGCGGGGGATGTGTACGGCCTCTTTAATGGCGTCCCCCCACCTTCCTTCCTCGCTCGGCCTCACTCGGCCTCGCTCGGCCTCGCCCGGCCTCCGCGGTGGCGGCGGTAAAAGAGCGGGATGTAAATGCCCAGAACCGGGGTAATTGCTCTGGTGTCTTGCGGGGGG
>CM051020.1:14847521-14915021 GCA_027704905.1 Muraenolepis orangiensis
TTCATAGTACAACTAACTAGTTACCAGCCCGGTTGTTACCTCCGGCATCCAAGATGGACCAGAGGTTATGTTTATGCCCCTGCCCGCCTGTCTGTCTGTCTGTCTGTTTGTCGGTCTGTCTGTTTGTCTTTCAGCAAGATATTTCAAAAAGTTATGAACGGAATTGGAAACAACTTGGTGGTTAGATGACTTATGGGCCGAGGAACAGTTGAGTGGACTTTTGAGTAGTTGAGTAGTTATGCATTCTACTGAGGGCCCTCTAGTTCTCTGTGTTTCCACAGCAGCAGCAGTAGCAGCAGTGTGTGTCAGTATATGTTTCAGCTCCTCCTCCGCTAGCTCCTCTGGCTCCGTGATAAAACATGGAGTCTGTCACCGAGGCCCCGGCTAGGGGGCCCTCCAGTCAGGGGCCCCCCACCGGCAGCGAGGGGGGAGGGGAGGATGGGGGGGCTCGCAGAACGATCGCAATAATAAAACAACAAATGCAAATGATCACCTTGGGCCTCCCCCTGCCCCCCTCTCTCTCTCTCTCTCTCTCTCTCTCTCTCTCTCTCTCTCTCTCTCTCTCTCTCTCTCTTTCTCTCTCTCTCTCTCTCTCTCTCCCCTGAGCCTGACGCTCACCCGGCGGTGAGTGGCGATGGATGGATGGACGCCACGGCTACAGAAGCTCCGGCGGGCGCCACGACAGACGTAATGCTGTTATCCGTTACGTTGCCGCGACGCCGCTGCTAGCCAAACACACGCCGCAGACGCTAGCAGGACAACAACGACAAAAACAACAACAGCAAGGGAGGGGGTGGGGGGGGGCTGACGGACGAGGTACTGTGGTTTGTACAGGAGTGGGAGTGGGAGTGGGGGGGGGGGGGGGAGGTAAGGGAGGGGGTAGCGGAGGTGTGGTGGTGGTGGGGGGGGGGTCCCGTCAACATAATCATATCACAGCGTGTTGGGGGGTTAATATGAGGATAATAGCGAGCATGCGGTCCGTGTTTGGCGTGGCGCCGGTGATCCATCACTGTGTTTTCCTCGCTCACTTCGGATTACCGGGGGAATTTGTCGCTCCGTACTTTTACATAACGCTGAACGTGTAACGCGTGAGCGGAAGTACTTTAGAAAACACAATAAATCTCTCCCGAGACGCAACGGGACCACGGGGATCAAATCCCATCAAATCAAATCCGACGACTCCCGCAAACCTTAAGTACGTGACTTTCCCGGACGAGGTTCATTAGGAGAGTTTGGCCACGGTGGAGTGTGTGTGATTAAAGTGGACATGATTTAAATCTATAGATATGCAGTCAATCTATAGCTATGCGCCTTTAATTAAAACTTAGCTTCTTCCGTCCCCCCCCCCGGTTCGTAAGGGGAGGATTCTGCGGGGTGGGTTCAATGTTTCACTCTGTCTCATAAATACCGTGTACTTAGATTTCAACAAGAGCTCTTAAACCCGTGCGGTCAGGCCTTGAACACCGTATAATTAGCCCCGGCTCTTTCTTATATTATTGAACAATAACAGAAGGATGGAGGAGGTGGACGTCTGAGGACAACCTTTAACTTTGAAATTACGACAACACTTAACGGCAGGGTTTTCATTGAAAAAGTGGGGGCGGCCGATGAAATTACAGAATTTAACGGGCGCTGAAGGGTGAGGGGTGAGGGGGGGGAAACGCAGACATTGCACATTCAGGCTTTTCCCGATTCGCTTTTCAATGCGTGACATCACACCTCGTCAACATGCGTCGAGCGCCGAGCGGCTCGTGGCGGTGATTTGAATAACTTGACATTTGCGCTAATGCGGGGAAGGGGGAGGCCAGGGAGATGATGTTCTTGTCGCTAAAGGTCACGGCAGGGGTCACGGCAGGGGGTCATGGCCGTGTTTATCCTTCCCCTGCCGGATATCATTTCAATGAACAAGATGATATATAATTGGACGCACGATGAGTCCTTCGTAAAGATGTAGAAGCATGTAGTGCGTGTGCGTGTGTGTGTGTGTGTGTGTGTTTCACACCAGGTCAACCTGCATTAATGTGTGTCTACTCGCTGCGACAATACCGCACAGACCCACACTCAGTGAGCGCTACATTATTAGCAGAGAGAGAGAGAGAGAGAGAGAGAGTGACAGAGCGTACGATGAGATGTTTCACGGGGAGAGAGAGAACGCCAGACGGACTTCTGCTCTCTCAGGTTGTTCAGGTTTTTTGTTTTTTTTTGTTTCGCTTCCCTCCAAATGCACCGCAAAGTGTTGAATTACGAGACTGCGCTAATGTGTTCTGGAGATCTCCTCTGTGTGTTTGTGTAAAGACGTTTTATTCTATTCAGCTAAGGTCGGCTAATGTACTTCTACAAACAAGAAATCAAAGATACTCGGGCTAGCTCCATTAGCCGCTCACTCTCTTTTTGAAATGGATACAGAGATTATCATGAGAAACGTATCCCTGAGACGGAGGAGGAGGAGGAGGAGGAGGAGGAGGAGGGGGGGGGAGGTGGAGGAGGAGGAGGAGGAGGAGGAGGAGGAGGAGGAGAGCATCCCGATGACACATCATGTCATTAGCGCTCGCCGGCTCAAAAGTTTGATGTTGAACTTCTCGGGCCGTGTGCTGGAATGACGTTTTTTTCCCCACGTCGCTTCTTCTAATGATCTGAATGTAAATAATGTATTTGAGGACGGATTTGGTGGCGGCTGACATGCCGATGACTGGGATGTATCACTTAAAGACGGCATGTGTCAAACCAACGGCGCGACACGTTTTTTTTTTTGCGGGTGATATAAAACGGCGTCTCCCGAGGTGTGAGTGTGACCGCGACCCGTCGACTTCCTGACACGAGTCTCGCTGAGTCCTGTGTTACGGTGCCTTCCTCCCCACGGAGGAGGAGGAGGAGGAGGAGGAGGGAGGAGGAGGAGGAGGAGGAGGAGTTGGTTACAGAGGGAGAGAGAAACACACAACCGTGAACTGAACCGTACCAGGACAGTATTGTAGCAAACTCCCTCCTGAGATATACACTATGTATATATATATATATATATATATATATATATATATATATAGAAAAAATTGTATATGTATATTTTTCTGAACCTCTGATCGGTAGCGGATGCAAGGCTGCCCGTCGGGCCTATGCCACTAGTTTGGTTTTGCTTTGTTTTTATAAATAGTAATAAACTAAAAAGGAGATAAGATAGTCTCCAGTAAAAACACTGCTTCTTCATCTTCTGAACCCAGAGACGAAAAAGCTATGCAGTGTAATACTTTCTGTAGCTCCAAACACTTTCCCTAATCTGTTGATCTGCTTTCCCCACAACAATAACCCAGACAGGACGATACGGTATCTATATGACCAGACGGATACTCCTAAACCATTCACCGCTGCTGTCTGGCCCTACAATTACCTAATGGATTCCTTCTAATTCACAAACATCAGGAAGGCCGGTACCACGGCGTCTGGATTTAAAAAGTTGCAGATCATCCAAAGTTTTTTTTTTCTGAGGTGGAGAATGACGACATCTCAAGTCCCGTGGAATGTTCGGGAAAACTGAAACGTGATCCCGTTGTTGCTGTAACAAACGGTCGGTTCAAGGGAAAACAGTGAAGCGGATCAGGTGGAAGGTTGCTGGTGCTATTCTTCACAGCACCTGCTGAGTTGAGCCCTTGATCTACTCTCACTGCCCAGGGAGCAGTGTAGGGGTCCGGTGCCTTGCTCAAGGGCACCTCGGCAGTGACCAGGTGTTTCAGGGACTTGAACCGACGACCATCCGGTTTCCCAAGCCAAGTCCCAACAGACTGAGTTATCCTGCGGCCCACTGAGCAACAACACTGGCCTTGCTCCTAAGGAACAGCAGAATGTTGCTGCACCAGCGCCTGAGTTTGAATAGGTAGGCAGCTGGCTGATAGTTATATATAGTATAGTTTAGAAGAAAGCCTCTAGGGGACAGCCCTACTCTTACAGAAGCACTGTAGGTGTGGCTTTGGGGTCCTCCAGGACACAGGTAGATGTTGTCAAACCAGTTTAATGGAGTGTTGGAAAGATGTTACACAGCCAGACCAGGTGTTGCCTGTTGACATGACCTCTCTCTCCCCATCACAGAGTGTGTGTGGCGGTGGCCCCGTGGGCCTTGATTGGCCAATGCACCACAAGTGTGAAGGCTCACCACCCCCAGACTCTAATCAGTCTGACTGGGGCCAGATGAGGCTGCTTCAACCAGACTCTAATCAGTCTGACTGGGGCCAGATGAGGCTGCTTCAACCAGACTCTAATCAGTCTGACTGGGGCCAGATGAGGCTGCTTCAACCAGACTCTAATCAGTCTGACTGGGGCCAGATGAGGCTGCTTCAACCAGACTCTAATCAGTCTGACTGGGGCCAGATGAGGCGGCTTCAACCAGACTCTAATCAGTCTGACTGGGGCCAGATGAGGCTGCTTCAACCAGACTCTAATCAGTCTGACTGGGGCCAGATGAGGCTGCTTCAACCAGACTCTAATCAGTCTGACTGGGGCCAGATGAGGCTGCTTCAACCAGACTCTAATCAGTCTGACTGGGGCCAGATGAGGCTGCTTCAACCAGACTCTAATCAGTCTGACTGGGGCCAGGTGAGGCTGCTACAACCAGCCACCGACCACACACACACTCTACAGTGAGCCAATACCCTCTACTGTGACGGTTGTTAACTCATGTAAAGTGCATGTTGTCCCACAAAAAAAGGTTATTATAATCCCAGTTCAGCGAGGTCAGCCCTCGCCTCCAGACACGTCCACACCGTTATCCGAGAGGGAAGCGAGGACGGAGATATATAAACCTCTGAAAGAAGGTTTTATAAACACTCCACGTTGACCTCTGACCTCTGCTTTTCCGCCCTTGTTGGAGTCCTTGATGCCCGAGTCCCTCAGAACCTGACAACTTTTAAGAATTTCATGAAAAGGAGAGAGAGAGAGAGAGAGAGAGAGAGAGAGGTCTGTGGTCTGTGGATCACTGCGGAGTCGTCTGGAGGAGGAGAGAGTGATGCGACTTATGCGTATTGCAAGCTGCAAAGACACATTAGACACCTTTGATTTCAGCTCGGCAGCAGAGGACTTTGCCCCAATGAAATTAAGGAGAAAGCAAACAGTTGCCTGGTAGCCTACAGGGTAAATGTGATGCCATGTAGCCTATGTTAAAACGGACTACAGATGTTACAGGTGTTTTGAAATAGCCTAGACTTTTGCGGCTAACAAGGTTTTGCTCAATCGTTCTTGTTCGTTTTGTTGTTCATTAAATAGTCAAATTGATTTGAGGTCCTTGTCATTCTTTCGTCAATCTAGGTGTACATTATAGTTGCGTTTGTAATATAGACTGTTTTTGAAACATGTGTCACAAGTGGGATAGTTCGGTGGGACCCAGAACGCAGACCAAGACAGTGGAACTATAACATAAAGCTTTATTTAAAGCACAACACAACTCAAACAACACAAGAAAGTGATCAGGGACAGGCCAGGGGTCTGGGTACCGGGAGGTCGAGTAGCGACAGGTACCAGACATGTAATTATAATGACCGGGGAGCTCGTATCGAGAGTAACGCGAGACAGGCGGGTGACGCGGGACAGGCAAGGGATCGGGATCTGGATCTCCGGGACTTCAACGTGGCGATTCCGTCCAGAATGTCCGACTTATCATGAACAACGTGTGACGTGCAGTAAGACGTACGACCTAACCCCGGGGTAACGGGAAGCCAGGGTCTATATACCCCAGGGGATTAACAATTAGACGCGGCAATAGCTGACAGGTGTGTGTGTGCGCCGCCAGCACACGTGGCTTGGCCACGCCCCCTGCCAACCACCGTAACAACTCGAATTTGTCCGGTAAAATAAAATCTGTCCGGACACTTGACCGGCAAGAAAAAATCCTAGCGGAAACCCTGATGCATATATATATATATACATACATTTAAATATATATCATGTGTTTGGACAAGAGGAAATCCATGAGATAAATATATATGCTGTGTATTTTTATATGTATATATATATATGTATATATATAATATATACCTAAATATAATATAACATATATAAAATGTTAAAAAGCAGTGGGGATATATTGGCTCTGATGTTTTAAATAGTCTTCTATGGCGGGAAAAGAAATACATAACAGAAGAGATTGTTTTAATGTTGAAGAATAATATACTTCTTTTGGACAATGAACATTATTGTCTTCTATATTTACATTATATCAGTTTCTTCTATAGTTACATCATATTAGTTTATTCTATATTTACAATATATACATTTCTTCTCTATTTCGGGATATAAGTTTCTTCTATATTTACAAGATATTAGTTTCTTCTATATTTACATTATATTAGTATATTCTATATTTACATTGTATACGTTTCTTCTATATTTCGGGATATAAGTTAATTCTATATTTACATTAAATTAGTTTCTTATATATTTACATTCACTTAGTATATTCACACACTTGTTTCTTCTATATTTTCATTATATTCGTTTATTCTATATTTACATTGTATTAGTTGATTCTATATACACAGTTTATTTGACATTTATATTATATTAGTTTCTTTCTTTCATTAAATGACTATATTCTATATTTAAACTACACTTGTTTCTTCTATAATTACATTTTATTCGTTTATTCTTTATGTACATTATATTAGTTGATTCTATATTTACATTATATTAGTTTCTTCTATATTGACATTATATTAGTTTCTTCTATATTTACATTAAATTTGTTTCTTCTATATTTTCTGTTCATTAAATTTGTTTCTTCTATAATTACACTAGTTTAACATTCTATTCGTTTATTCTACATATACATTGCATTCGTTTCTTCTTATAATTAAATGTGTTTTTTCTATGTTTACATGACATTTATGTAAACATGACATTGCATGTTTTCTTATTGTGCTAATCATTTGACAGTTGACATTTCTCAGGGCAAGCTATTTTTTAACATGTTTCACACGTTATGAGGCCGGAGAAAATCTGCCATTTTTCACTTTTCACATGTCTTCTTCACTTCTTCACTACATCTTTTTCACTTTTTCAGTATTCATCCGAGTTATTTATTAGTATTTTATTACTGCCAATTTGCACTATACGTATTGTTGTGTATTGTATATACCTACGTATTACTGTAATAATACAGTAAATTGTGCAATTCATCTATCAATACATTTAATTTAGAGTTAATTTAGTTATATTTAGTTTATACTAGTTTTGTTTAGTTAGTTTGTTGTCATTTAGTTTTTAGCTTTTAGGTATTAGCATATTTGTGTGTGCATTTATTCCCCCTGTTTCAATTGTTGCACCTTAATTTCCCTCGGGATAAATAAAGTTATCTTGAATCTTGAATTTCCAAAAAGGCAGTGTGACAGGCTGCCCCCCCGTGCACCGACACCTGTGAGTAGAACAACGCTGGGACACTTTAACTATACACCTATGTACCACTCCGCTGTACAGGCCTACAGTCTGATCAAGGTGATGACTTGACCCCTCGCTTAGGGGCCCTTGTTGCTGATCTACGAGGTCACGGCTCTTCTCTGTCAAGTGGTGGAATGAACTTCCCACGGAGGTCAGGACTGCAGAGTCACTGCCCATCTTCCACCGCAGGCTGAAAACTCACCTCTTCAGGAATCACTACCTTCCTTCCTCCTAGCGCATCCTCTTCGCACATTTTACTATAGCACATTTTACTGTACTATTGTCTTTCTAAGTTCTAAGTAGATTGTTAGGTATTGTTCTATATTGTTTACCTGAACTTATTGTACTTTTACCTTATTGTACTTTTACCTGAGCACTGGATTACCTCTTGGAGACTTGTTAGGAATGAAATGCACTTTTGACTTCTGGTGACGAGTAGTTTTCTTACCTTCCTTTGTTGAAACACACTACCGTAAGTCGCTTTGGATAAAAGCATCTGCTGAATGACTGTAATGTAATGTACTGTAACAAATGTAATGTAATGTAATGACTTGATTGTCAACAAACGGACCTGCACAAAGTTAGCAAGCCAGTATGCAACAAAAATGTATGTGCTGCTTGGCCACAGTCCGGTCTCAGTCCAGTCCAGTCTTAGTCCAGTCTCAGTCTGGTCTCAGTCCAGTCCAGTCTTAGTCAAGTCTCAGTCCGGTCTCTGTCCAGTCTCAGTCCAGTCCGGTCCACTCTCAGTCCAGTCCAGTCCAGTCTCAGTCCAGTCCAGCCCAATCCAGTCCAAGTCCAGTCTCAGTCTGGTCTCAGTCTGGTCTCAGTCCAATCCAGTCTAAGTCCAGTCTAAGTCCAGTCTCAGTCTGGTCTCAGTCTGGTCTCAGTCTGGTCTCAGTCCGGTCTCAGTCCAGTCCAGTCTTAGTCCAGTCTCAGTCCAGTCTCAGTCCAGTCCAGTCTCAGTCCATTCTCAGTCCATTCTCAGTCCAGTCCAGTCTCAGTCTAGTCTAGTCCAGTCTCAGTCTAGTCTCAGTCTAGTCTTTCCCGCCACAGTCTCAGTCTAGTCCGGTCTCAGTCCAGTCCTGCCCGAGTCTAGTCCGGTCTCAGTCCAGTCCTGTCCAAGTCCAGTCTCAGTCCAGTCCAGTCTGGTCCCAGTCCAGTCCAGTCTCAGTCCAGTCCAGTCCAGTCCAGTCGCAGAACTATTTGTGTCAGCGGAGCCAAATCAATTATAATTAATAATAAACCACAAATCATAAGCTGTTGTCGCTTATTACTGTTAAGGAATACAGTACAAGGCGCTTGTATAATAAAAGCAATATCACACAGAGAGAGAGAGAGTGTGTGGTGCTTATATTGAGTATAGCAGTGCATCCTCTCCTGTGATATTCCTTAATTAGTGCTTTAACCGCACGTCTACCGAGAGAGCTTTTATTTTGGTGTTCTGGTGCCCCCTGGTGTCCACCACAGCCTCTGGTTTTGTCAACTTAGATACCAAGCAGACCAGAGATCAACACGTGGGACTTTGGAAAAAGGTGTTGATTTGAGTTTTGAGTTCATACTGCGCAGTATGTATAAAAGTGAGGGGAGGTGTGTGCGTGTCTGCGTGCGTGTGCACGTGCATGTGCACGTGCATGCTCGTACATGCGGAAAGCAGACAGATGTGCGTGCCTGTAGATTGGCATTTAGGGCTTGGATTTAATTAGCCTCGACGGTTGGGGTTGTGTCTGAGCGAGAGTGAAGCTCATTAGCTTAACGATGTGGCTGCTGCATTAGAGCCACCGTCTATTGTGATCAGGGTGGTTCAGCCCTGAGGATGGTGGGTTCGAAGCCCCCCATGTCTACAACCTGCAGTCCACCTGCAGGTGAACTTCCGGTAAATGGCTTCCGGTAAATGCTCGCATCAAGTTCAAGACTGCCCCAGCCTACCTCCAGGCGTTGGTCAAACCCTACATCCCAGCCAGAGCACTCCGCTCAACTTCTGCCAGGCGACTTGTTCGACCTTCACTGATGACAACCAAACATCGCTCGTCCAAGACCCAGCTCTTCACGGCTCTGGCTCCACAGTGGTGGAATGAACTCCCGTCTCATGTCAGGACGGCAGAGTCCCTCGCCAGCTTCCGCAAGAGACTCAAGACCCACCTGTTCAGAGTCCACCTGGACTCTCCTTGAACCCTCCTTCTCCTTTGTGAAACCCCTAAACTTGCTTATGTCCTGACATTAATAGCTCTTAGCATGTTGTATATGTTAGCAAGTGTATATCCTTAATGTTGATAACACGCTCTTATCACAGCTACTTAAGCAGGTGACCTAGCAGTACGAAATTGTGTTATTCATCTTGTTAATATGAATACTTGTGAACTGCTCTATTTTTATGTTGGCGTACCTCAGTGTTATGCTATTGTCTGCTTCAACTAATGTACAGCTTGTAAGTCACTTTGGATAAAAGCGTCTGCCAAATGCCCTAAATGTAAATGTAAATGTACTTGTAGTCTACTTGTAGTCTACCTGTAGTCCACCTGTAGTCCACCTGTAGTCTACTTGTAGTCTACCTGTAGCGTACCTACAGTCTACCTGTAGCGTACCTGCAGTCTACCTGTAGCGTACCTGCAGTCTACCTGTAGTCTACCTGCAGTCTACCTGTAGCGTACCTGCAGTCTACCTGTAGTCCACCTGTAGTCTACCTGTAGTCTACCTGCAGTCTACCTGTAGCGTACCTGCAGTCTACCTGTAGCGTACCTGCAGTCTACCTGTAGCGTACCTGCAGTCTACCTGTAGTCTACCTGCAGTCTACCTGTAGTCCACCTGTAGTCCACCTGTAGTCTACCTGCAGCGTACCTGCAGTCTACCTGTAGTCCACCTGTAGTCTATCTGTAGTCTACCTGCAGTCTACCTGTAGCGTACCTGCAGTCCACCTGTAGCGTACCTGCAGTCTACCTGTAGCGTACCTGCAGTCTACCTGTAGCGTACCTGCAGTCCACCTGTAGCGTACCTGCAGTCTACCTGTAGTGTACCTGCAGTCCACCTGTAGCGTACCTGCAGTCTACCTGTAGCGTACCTGCAGTCCACCTGTAGCGTACCTGTAGTCCACCTGTAGCGTACCTGCAGTCCACCTGTAGCGTACCTGCAGTCTCTCGTCACTGTACGCCACTTTGGATAAAAGTGTCCTTTTAGAATCTAAACTAGAGGGCCCTCAGTAGAGCTCATACCTCCGCCACACCAAAAACGTCAATATAATGTATAATATATCAATATAGTGTGTATTATATTAATATAACGTACAATATATAAACACCTTCCTCTTGCTTATGGCTTATTAACACAGCATGGGCCAACCATGGATCGTTATGGACACACACACACACACACACACACACACACACACACACACACACACACACACACACACACACACACACACACACACACACACACACACACACACACACACACACACACACACACACACACACACACACACCCCGGTCAGAGGGAGAACAGACTCCTCCTCCCCATCCTTAAGATGCGTGATGGACAAGTTGAGATGTTAATAAGCACACTGTATGATTTAGCACCACTATTATTATTATTATTACTACGACGACTAGAGAATACAGCTTTAACCTTGTCAGGTACGCACACACACGCACATGCACACACTCACGTACATACATACATACATACACACACACACTCACACAGACACACTTATGCACACGCAAACGCACAATAATACACCCACACACACACTTATGTACCCACAGACGCACACACACTTATATGGGCATATACTGTATACGCGCACACACACACACACACACACACACCAACTCCTCTGCCCCTCCCCCGCTCCGCAGAAGCTGTGAAGGTCAGGACTATGAGCTGTATTGACATCTGCAATTCAATTTCAAGCCTGGAACGGAAAAAGGAGGAAGGAAACACAGCGAGGGGGTCTTGTCTCCCCGGCCCCCCCTCGTCTCCTCGATCCCCTCACACCCTTGTCTCCTCGACCCCCTCATCTCCTCACACCCTCGTCTCCTCGCCCCCCTCATCTCCATGTCTCCTCGCCCCCTTGTCTCCACACCCCCCTCGTCTCCTCACCTCCTCCTGTCCTCGTCTCATCACCCCCCTCGCCTCCTTGCCCCCCCCCCTCCCTTTGTCTCCTCCTGCCCTTGCCCCCTCGTGACCTCACCCTCCTCTCATCGTCTCCTGGCCCCCTCGTCTCCACCTGCCCTCGTCCCCTTGCCCCCCTCTTCTCCTCTCTCCTATCGACAGACGGAGAACAAGACAACCACATGAGGGAAGGCAGTTCATGGTTCTACGATATGTTTGACCCTCTGACGGACGGCGTGTCCTTACCCCTCCCCCTCGGGCTGTTGTCATCCCGCAAACAAACGCTCCGGTGAAGACCGCCGCGTCAGCATCTCTCAGCCCCCCCCCCCCCCCCCCCCCCTCCCCCCATTCCTCCCACCCCTCCACGCGTCAGTGTTTGTCATTTTGGATATTGGATTCCTCCCCGTTTTGTGTATTCATACACACACTTAAGTGCCTGTGGGTGAGAGAAAGGAATGTGTGTGTAATTAGTGTGTGTGTGTGTGTGTGTGTGTGTGTGTGTGTGTGTGTGTGTGTGTGTGTGTGTGTGTGTGTGTGTGTGAGATCAGTGTGTGTGCGGCAAATGTGTGTGTGTGTGTGAGTGAGAGGTGTGTGTGTGTGTGTGTGTGTGCGTGCGTGTGTGTTTGTGTGATCAGTGTGTGTGTGTGTGTGTGATCAGTGTGTGTGAGTGAGAGGTGTGAGTGAGAGGTGTGTGTGTGTGTGTGTGTGTGTGTGTGTGTGTGTGTGTGTGTGTGTGTGTGTGTGTGTGTGTGTGTGTGTGTGTGTGTGTGTGTGTGTGTGTGTGTGTGTGTGCTTGTGTGATCAGTGTGTGTGTGTGTGTGTGTGTGTGGTTAAAGAGCATCGCGGGTCACGTGCATATGAGGCTCTTTAATTGTCTTCCACCCCCCCCCCCCACTCCGGTACTCCGATACACCCGCAACATCAGCATCTCTCAGGCTTTACCCATCATCTGTGGACACTGCATCATCACCCCTCCTCCTCCTCCTCCTCTTCCTCGCTGTCCCCCCCCCTCCCCCCTCCAGATCGATGGTACTACCCCACCCCCCCCTCCCCTTCATACACCATAGTAGCAAAATTAGTTTTGCTGTGGAAAGTTGTAATGCGCTGGTTCATAATGCGGTGACCTTTGGTAGTGAGGGATGTACACAAACACACACACACACCTGTCACTCAAACCACCCCTCCCCCCACGGCCTCCCCCCCCACCACCCCGAAAGGTTTGGGTTTGAGCCGCTCCACAGGAAGTTCTGTTTTGGATGACGAATGGGTGTCGGCCGGGGAATTATGAATTATTAATGTGGGTTTTGCTGCGGTAATCCAATAGAGCTGCTGTTCTCTCTCTCTCGCTCTCTCTCTCTCTCTCGCCCCCTCTCTCCCCCTCTCTCCCTGGAAGTAAATTCCTTCCTCACCGCGCGCACACTATGAATTTAAATGGACTTGTATCGGGAAAAGAATAAAGCGTTAAATATTTAAGATGATGTTTGAGGGTTTTTTTATACCAGTGTTCGATTTGACAATAATAAAAAAAAGAGACAATACAATAAAATACAATTACAAATAAATCTCATCAAAAAGTCACGTTGAAATACTGTTACTGTGTTATGATACATATTGAATTTAGATATCTATATTTTATGTTTATTTTACATACATATATGTATATAAATAAAAACTGATTTATATGCTGGGCTAGAATCAACATTGGAAGACACCACCACCTAGTGGACATTCTGTGTCTGTACAAGATAACTCACCATTACGTGGCTGTAGTCTATTATCTCTTCATTTAACTCACGATGTTCAGCCCACCACAACCACCAGCCCACCCAATGGACCAGCCACTGGTCTTCGTCTGGGGAGACACACACTCACACTTTTGATTTCACGAGACGATGAAGATTTTGGATATAGAAAGAGAGGCCGCTTTGTAGTCCGTGTAGGTCATTCATTCCCTTTTTCTCTGCTGGCCTGCAATGTCATATCGCAGCCTCTAGATGGAGCGCTTCCTCCGTGAAAATGACGGAGACCGTGAAGCGGACAAAGGGAGCAACTGGTCAAATGTTGCATAACTGAAACCATCACAGTCTGGCTTGTTATAACATGACATTTAAAACGTGTCTGGAAATGCAAATCAGCCACCCTTAGTGGGTTTATTTCGGCTGGAAAACAAGTGTAATGTACTCCAATTAGCTCCTTTCTTAGTGACTTATAAAATCCAACGATCCTCCTATGTTTTTGGTCATTTTAAATTGGATAGTTCACATGCAACTGCTTTTCTCCTGGGATATTTCTAGTGTCCTATTTCCCATTTTAGACTATGACTCCATTCATTGGGGTCTGAGCCCTGAACCTTTTGACTGGGAGCCAAACTACTCACCGCTAGGTTAGCGTACTTTGAGGCGAGGCTAGGGCCGTGCAGCAAAGATAATGTGGGATTTAAAACATCTACCGGACAAAGGTCACCTCCGTGCCAGTGAACAGAGAAGGTCACTTCACCCACACAAGTGTTTTTTTATCCGTTATTTAAGGCCCCTTAACATCTTCGCGGGTCAAAGCTGCACGGTATCATAGCAACCGTCGCTGTACTGTCCATTCCCACCCGGCGTCACTCCCCTGGTGGTCTCAGGGTCTTGGGGGGCTCCTGTCCAGGTTCTGCACGGTGAGTTAGGTCACCGTGCAGAACCAGACCAGAACATAGTGGCCATATGCCCGGAGGAAGTCCATCTCTTCCACTACGATAGAGGAACCATTACTTACTCATTAAAGCTATTCTTAAGGGTTCTTTCCGTGGGATGTGTGTTGGAGGAGCACACTGGAGAATAGCTTTACCTCGGTTGAAGTAGCTTCCTTCTGTTTGTGTCCCAGTTTCGATTTAAATTTGAAAAGTGGGAGTAGGTTTGCGTCTGCTGTACTCCATTAGCAAACCTCTGGATTCTCTCCTCTGTCCTTGGTGGTACTCGCTGGTTTGGTGGTACTCGCTGGTTTGGTGGTACTCGCTGGTTTGGTGGTACTCGCTGGTTTGGTGGTACTCGCTGGTTTGGTGGTACTCACTGGTTTGGTGGTACTCACTGGTTTGGTGGTACTCACTGGTTTGGTAGTACTCACTGGTTTGGTAGTACTCACTGGTTTGGTAGTACTCTGGTTTGGTAGTACTCTGGTTTGGTAGTACTCACTGGTTTGGTAGTACTCTGGTTTGGTAGTACTCACTGGTTTGGTAGTACTCTGGTTTGGTAGTACTCACTGGTTTGGTAGTACTCACTGGTTTGGTAGTACTCTGGTTTGGTAGTACTCTGGTTTGGTAGTACTCACTGGTTTGGTAGTACTCTGGTTTGGTAGTACTCACTGGTTTGGTAGTACTCACTGGTTTGGTAGTACTCACTGGTTTGGTAGTACTCACTGGTTTGGTAGTACTCTGGTTTGGTAGTACTCTGGTTTGGTAGTACTCTGGTTTGGTAGTACTCACTGGTTTGGTAGTACTCACTGGTTTGGTAGTACTCTGGTTTGGTAGTACTCTGGTTTGGTAGTACTCACTGGTTTGGTGGTACTCACTGGTTTGGTAGTACTCTGGTTTGGTAGTACTCACTGGTTTGGTAGTACTCACTGGTTTGGTAGTACTCACTGGTTTGGTAGTACTCACTGGTTTGGTAGTACTCACTGGTTTGGTAGTACTCACTGGTTTGGTAGTACTCACTGGTTTGGTAGTACTCACTGGTTTGGTAGTACTCTGGTTTGGTAGTACTCTGGTTTGGTGGTACTCACTGGTTTGGTGGTACTCACTGGTTTGGTAGTACTCTGGTTTGGTAGTACTCACTGGTTTGGTAGTACTCTGGTTTGGTAGTACTCTGGTTTGGTAGTACTCTGGTTTGGTAGTACTCTGGTTTGGTAGTACTCTGGTTTGGTAGTACTCTGGTTTGGTAGTACTCACTGATTTGGTAGTACTCACTGATTTGGTAGTACTCACTGGTTTGGTAGTACTCACTGGTTTGGTAGTACTCTGGTTTGGTAGTACTCTGGTTTGGTAGTACTCTGGTTTGGTAGTACTCTGGTTTGGTAGTACTCACTGGTTTGGTAGTACTCACTGGTTTGGTAGTACTCTGGTTTGGTAGTACTCTGGTTTGGTAGTACTCACTGATTTGGTAGTACTCTGGTTTGGTAGTACTCACTGGTTTGGTACTACCAGTTCTCTTAAATCTTGAAGGTCCTCTCCAACGAAAGTCAGATGGCATTTTTCGTAGACATCTTTTTTGAGATGTCTATGGGAACCGGAAGGTCGGAGGGAAGAGCTTGATGTTTGAATCTGTCAAATAACCAAAGCTAGCTGTCAATCACCACATTAATAAGCTAATATTGGATGAAACGCGTTAAATATATAAAACATTCCTCCATTGAATAATTGTTGGTCTATATCTTGGTATTGAAGTAAATACACTAGTCTAGGGAATCCGCTGGAGCTCAGAGAGCTCATGGTTCATGTGGTGGGACCTTTAAGGGGAGGCAGTGGCCCCGTCCGGTTCACATAATGGTGGACTCCGTTCTAACGTGTCTTATGGACGGCACCATCGCCTGCCCATAGATTACCCACCGCCGGCAGTACCATCTACACTATGGCCGACTTTCCTGCCGACCTTTACGGTGAAATGATGGACAATGTAGTCTTTGTGTTGATACTAGCGTGTACTAAGTAAAGGTCTGTAGTACTGCAACATTTTATACTCATTGAATTCCTCTGTGAACATATCTACACACCAGCTGGATCTTTACACTAGATAAAGATCCATAATACTGCAACACTACTGTAATATTGCTGTACACACACACACACACACACACACACACAGTGTGTGTGTGTAGTTTGGGTGTGTAGGTCGACAGCTAGCATTAGCGGTGTTCACTTCCATTGTGTTGAAGCCGCCAGCTTGCTTGTACTTCCCCTAACGAGGGCACGAGGCCTCGTTAGCTAATTAAGGCGTCGTGAGCAGCGGCTGACATCAATTAGGAGCCAAGTGTGAGAAGTTCCGCTGTCTTTTTTGCCGCCTCGGAGCCACAAACCATGAGCCTCATTAGCATATTTTGTGGTTGTCTTTGTTATGGGTTTTTTTTTTCTCTCTAAGCCAGAAACAGCGTTCCCAGAATGCCCTTTTCATGAACGCTGCATTTCCAATGCGCTGCCAGAAGAGCAATTCCAAATATTCTGGCAAGATGGAGCATAGAGCACATTCAGAGCACAGAATAATTTCTAAGCTAATTTCCAGGGTGCATGACATAGAGAAACACATTCAAAAGTCTCCAGGAAACCTTGTCCTCCCGGAGTTGGGTTTGTACTTTATACGAGATCTTGAAGTAGTCTGAGGGCTCTGGCTAGTAAACTCAAGATAGGTTTGGTTGAGAGAGTTCTAGAAAGAAGGCCCAGTTCTCTCTCGCTCGAAGCCCTGAAGATTAGCTTCTAGAGAGTTCTAGAGTTACAATGTATTCAGTCAGAGCTCCTTGTTCCAAATATATAAAACATATAACTCAGAGACTGGAAGGGTTACTGGAGAGCTCTAGTAACAGAAGTGAGACCCAGAGTTCAAAATAGGTATTTAAAGAGCTCCACAACTCCTGGTTTCTGTAAAGAGCTCTATAAATAGGCCATTCTAGAGAGAGAGAGAGAGAGTTTTTGCTTCCTCCACTTGACCCTAATGTCTCTCTACCACAGTAGAGTTTGAGGCCGGCAGCCTGTCCTCCTGGGAAAACAAAAAGCGTTTCCATGGTAGCCTGCAGATTCCCGCCTCAGCTGACCGTCTGCGGTCACGTGACACAACGCTCAGATCTCTTCTGCCGCCATTTTGAGACTCCGTTCACAAGAGTAATGAGTTGTTTTCATACACATATTTGTGCATGTCATGTGGTCATTTTTTGATTTAAATCTCTTACTCTTTCTTCATTTATTTTAGACACAAAACCACTTTTTTGTGTTGAATACTGAGGACAAGATGATGTGTAGGACAAAGACATCGGTATGGATGTACAGTACGGGGAATGTGTGTCTACATATACACAGCTGATTATATATTTGACGTCTCCTGTGCCGCAAATAACCCTAATGCCTTTTTTTTTTTAATTGGACAATTTGTTTGTGTTTGATCATTTAAACTCTACACTTGTTTGCGAGAGTATCCGAATTGATCACTGATGACCACTAGGGGGCAGTGTAGCTCTGGCTCTCTCTCTCTCTCTCGCTCTCTCTCCCACCCTTTATTTCTCTCTGTTCCCTATCTCCATATCTCGTATTATCTTTCTTTTTAACTTTGTGAGAGAATCCAAAGTACATTTAAAGGAAAATAATGTATTTTGAGATTATACAACTGAGTGTCTGGACTGTATGTATATATAAATATATATATATATATATATATGCGAATATGGGAATATGAGCTTCAAATTGTGACACATTTATTCACTTAAATTCATTTCCATATGCAATCAAAACAAACACGACTGGTATATTTCTATATTTTTGAGCCTAGTAGAGCCTATGATGAAAGCTAAAAATGAATAAAGTGGATCTGATCATCTTATCTCTCCATCTCCACGACACGCCTGATCACCCGTCAACCAATCAAAACCCACAGTCCTGTTTCTTCTCTGTGTGGTCCGGGCAGCTTTCACTTAATCACTTAATTTCACTGCTCCTTAATGACCCGTCTCTGTACTGTCTAACCCCTACCTGCTCCTTAATGACCCATCTCTGTACCGTCTAACCCCTACCTGCTCCTTAATGACCGGTCTCTGTACTGTCTAACCCCTACCTGCTCCTTAATGACTCGTCTCTGTACTGTCTAACCCCTACCTGCTCCTTAATGACCCGTCTCTGTACTGTCTAACCCCTACCTGCTCCTTAATGACCTGTCTCTGTACCGTCTAACCCCTACCTGCTCCTTAATGACCTGTCTCTGTACCGTCTAACCCCTACCTGCTTCTTAATGACCCGTCTCTGTACCGTCTAACCCCTACCTGCTCCTTAATGACCCGTCTCTGTACTGTCTAACCCCTACCTGCTCCTTAATGACCCGTCTCTGTACTGTCTAACCCCTACCTGCTCCTTAATGACCCGTCTCTGTACTGTCTAACCCCTACCTGCTCCTTAATGACCCGTCTCTGTACTGTCTAACCCCTACCTGCTCCTTAATGACCCGTCTCTGTACTGTCTAACCCCTACCTGCTCCTTAATGACCCGTCTCTGTACTGTCTAACCCCTACCTGCTCCTTAATGACCTGTCTCTGTACTGTCTAACCCCTACCTGCTCCTTAATGACCCGTCTCTGTACTGTCTAACCCCTACCTGCTCCTTAATGACCTGTCTCTGTACTGTCTAACCCCTACCTGCTCCTTAATGACCTGTCTCTGTACTGTCTAACCCCTACCTGCTCCTTAATGACCCGTCTCTGTACTGTCTAACCCCTACCTGCTCCTTAATGACCCGTCTCTGTACTGTCTAACCCCTACCTGCTCCTTAATGACCCGTCTCTGTACTGTCTAACCCCTACCTGCTCCTTAATGACCCGTCTCTGTACTGTCTAACCCCTACCTGCTCCTTAATGACCCGTCTCTGTACTGTCTAACCCCTACCTGCTCCTTAATGACCTGTCTCTGTACTGTCTAACCCCTACCTGCTCCTTAATGACCTGTCTCTGTACTGTCTAACCCCTACCTGCTCCTTAATGACCCGTCTCTGTACTGTCTAACCCCTACCTGCTCCTTAATGACCCGTCTCTGTACTGTCTAACCCCTACCTGTCTGAATCCCATTGGACAAAATTACACAATAGAAGAAAGTGGATGTATGATACATCTGGGTCTTAGCAATACTAAGCAGAATATCTTGGGCGTCGCAACAAATCGGGATTTCATATTAATTGCTCACAAAGATTTAAATCTCTTCACGGATTAGGATTCGGAAAGATAATCTGTTACCAAATATGACTTCTGTTTAATGTTTTCTCTGGCCTTGACTTGATGACAAGTAACCTAGAGACAGATGTTACGTAAATCTAGTGAATGTGTTGCCAGCAGCTGTCTTCATAACCACAACAATCATATCCATATTTCACTTCCATAAATCATAATCAATAAGGTACAGTGTACTTGATATACTCTCTCTCTCTCCTCCTCCCCTCTCTCTCTCTCTCTCTCCCTCCTCCTCCCCTCTCTCTCTCTCTCTCCTCCTCCCCTCTCTCTCTCTGTCTCTCTCTCTTCCTCCCCTCTCTCTCTCTCTCTCTCTCTCCCTCTCTCTCCTCCTCCTCCCCTCTCTCTCTCTGTCTCTCTCTCTCCTCCTCCCCTCTCTCTCTCTGTCTCTCTCTCTCCTCCTCCCCTTGCTCTCTCTGTCTCTCGGTCTCTCAATCTCCCCTCCCTCTCTCCTCCCCTCTCCCTCTCTCTCTCTTCTCCCCCTCTCTCTCCTCTAAATCCTTGTTTCCTCTCCTCCCTTCCTCTCTCTTCCCTCACACTCAGCTAACCTCTCTTTTCTGCTCTAAAACTGTCACACTCCTCTCTCCTGTTCCCCACTAGCCTGGCTCTCTCTCTCTCCTCCTCGACCTCAGCTAGCCTATGTCCCGCGCCCATGTCCGGTCAGGCTGAACAGTGTGGACTGACCGGCAGTCAGCTTCTTGTAGCGTTCTAGGGCATCTTTCTTTGAACACACACACATACACACACACACACACACACACACACAGTGGCTGAGAGAGATGTCTTGCTCCAGTGAGAGAAATATATGAGGGTGTGTGTGTGTGTGTGTGTGTGTGTGTGTGTGTGTGTGTGTGTGTGTGTGTGTGTGTGTGTGTGTGTGTGTGTGTGCAGGACTGAAGCTATATCGGTCTTCTGCTCTAATAGCTTCTGGAAGAGTAAGGATAATGATGTTTTTGCCACTCCTGCTAGCATCACATTCTGATACCATAGTATCCCGATAGTGTAGCATCCTGGTAGCATAGTCTCCTGCTAGCGTAGCATCCTGATAGCGTAGTATCCTGGTAGCATATTACTCTCCTAGCATAGCATCCTGCTATTGTAGCCACCTGCTAGTGTTTTATTATTCTAGTTTAGCAGCTAGCCTACTCTCAAAGCGCCACCCACTAGTGTAGCCTTGTATCTATCTTGATTTATTGCATCATGCTAGGCTAATGCCCGGACCAGGGTAGGTTGCCGAGGTTTCACAGTCATGATGACATCACTCTAATGAAACCAGAGCCCCACGGTTATACAGACCTGATCATAGAGGGGGGGGGGGGGGGGGGGGTGTATGTGTGTATGTGTGATAATGATGGAGGTAGCTCTGTGTGCGTGTGCGTGTGCGTGTGTGTCATAATGATGGAGGTAACCGCGGTGTGTTTGTGTGTGTGTGTGTGTGTGTGTGTCAGAGCAGAAGAGTTGACACCTTCATCATTCCCGTGTGGATTTAAAACACGCTACAGGCCACATGACCCGGGAACCTCCAACAGACGACTGATGACCACAACATGTTAACAGACTCAAGAACAGCTTCTACCCCAGAGCCATAAGAGAACTGACCACTGTCAAACACTGACACCGACTGTTCTGTGTCACTGCAATACTGTATTGAACACTGTCAAACACTGACTGTTCTGTGTCACTACAATACTGTATTGAACACTGTCAAACACTGACACTGACTGTTCTGTGTCACTGCAATACTGTATTGAACACTGTCAAACACTGACTGTTCTGTGTCACTACAATACTGTATCGAACACTGTCAATCACTGACACTGACGGTTCCGTGTCAGATTCAGATTATGTATTACATAAAATAAATATGATAATCATATTCCACTGTGAGTTGCTGTTGTGTAACTTCTCAGCATCTCTCGGATAACCCACCAGGGCTGTAACTCCAAACATATTCTGATCATACCAAACACAGAGAGAGACAAAAACACATTTTGATGTAAGTCCACTTGGAAGTCAAAAATAATGTAAAACACAGGTTGTCCAAAGCAGCAGCATCACAACCAGTACACAGTATGACACAGACATCATAGTTACAACTAAAAAGACATCAACAGTTCACCAGAAGCCTGACATTATACAAAAATAGAACATTGTACCCAAGAAACACCCAAGACAACGTTATTCCTGAAAAATGCAGTGTGGGTTTGATTCTGAATATGTTCCCCTGTTATTCCTTTAACACACACAAATGAGAGGTCTGGATGATTGGACTGCATACAACACGAGGCCTACACCCAGCCACTGTAACCATGGCATCCCGGGCCGATTACGAGGACAATAGACAGACGGAGAGAGACGGACGAGCTACGGTGATGTTCGCAGCCCCTGGTCGTACACAAAGGAGTGTTGACATCCACATGGGCAGGTGCGGTGGGTTCTGACATGACATCAAGTAATGCTTCGGGAGAACATTGGAGCTGCCACTGTGCTGCTGTCTACCTGCTCCTGTTTACACAGGAGAGGGGAGAGAGGAGAGGGGAGAGGAGAGGGAGAGAGGGGGGAGAGGTGGAATTGTATGAGGAGAGAGGAGAGAGAAGAGAGAGGATAGAGGGGAGAGGGGAGGGGAGAGGGGAGAGGAGAGGAGAGAGGGGAGAGGAGAGGTGATAGAAGAGAGAGGAGAGAGGGGAGGAGAGAGGGGAGAGAGGATAGAAATTGAGAGGAGAGGGGAGAGAGGAGAGAGGTGGGGTTGTATGAGGAGAGAAGGGAGAGGTGGAGTTGTATGAGAGGAGAGAGGAGAGGCGAGAGGAGAGAGGTGGGAAAGAGAGAAGAGAGAGGAGAGAGGAGAGAGGTGGGGTTGAATAGGAGAGAGGTGGGGTTGTATGAGGACAGGGAAAGAGGTGGGGTTGTATGAGAGGAGAGAGGAGAGAGGTGGTGTTGTATGAGAGGAGAGAGGTAGGGTTATATGAGGAGAGACAGGTGGGGTTGTATGAGGAGAGAGGTGGGGTTGTATGGGGAGAGAGGTGGGGTTGTATGAGGAGAGAGGTGGGGTTGTATGGGTAGAGAGGTGGGGTTGTATGGGGAGAGAGAGGTGGGTATAGGAGAGAGGTGGGTTTGTATGAGGATAGAGGGGTGGGGTTGTATGAGATGAGGATAGAGGGATGGGGTTGTTGAGGAGAGAGAGGTGGGGTTGTGTGAGGAGAGAGAGGTGGGGTTGTGTGAGGAGAGAGGAGAGAGGTGGGGTTGACAGGATATGACCTCATGGTATTTAGCTCAGCCCTTGTAATCTCTGTTGATTTGTGGATTGGAGAGTGTTTCATGTGTGTATGACTTTGTATGTGTGTGTGTGTTTGTTTATCTGAATATCTTTGTTTATCTGTATGTGTGTGTATGTGTGTGTGTTTGTTTATCTAAATGTGTGTGTGCATCTGTATGTGTGTGAGTCTGTTTATCTGTGTGTGTGTGTGCATCTGTATGTGTGTGTCTGTTTATCTATGTGTGTGTGTGTGTGTGTTTATCTATATGTCTGTGTGCATCTGTATGTGTGTGTGTCTGTTTATCTGTATGTGTGTGTGTCTGTTTATCTGTATGTGTGTGTGTCTGTTTATCTGTATGTGTGTCTGTTTATCTGTATGTGTGTGTGTCTGTTTATCTGTATGTGTGTGTGTGTGTGTGTGTGTGTGTGTGTGTGTGTGTGTGTGTGTGTGTGTGTGTGTGTGTGTGTGTGTGTGTGTGTGTATGTGTGTGTGTGTGTGTGTTTGTGTATGTGTGTGTGTATGTGTGTCTCGGTGGGGATGCTCCTCTGTGTGTGTATATGTGTGTGTATCTGTGTGTACGTGTGTGCGTGTGTATGTGTGTGTCAGTGTGGATGCTCTTGGTGTGTGTGTCAGGAATCGTTTGTAAATGTCTCTGCTGTCGACACCTGGTTGGTTTGCTGTTAGTATATTAATACACAGTTAACTGGGCTATGCTGGGCTAGGTTGTTAGCATGCTAGGCTAGTACATACACAGTGAACTGAGCTAGGCTGTTAGCATGTTAAGCTAGCACATACACAGTGAACTGTGCCAGATGGTAGCCTACTTTATACTCTTCTTGAAAAAACACTTGAGGCTAAAGTGATGAATCTAAACGACTTGGTGGTGTCTTTGTCCTATTTACACTCTGTACATAATTAGCTGATGTACGTTAATAGCTCTGTGTGTGTGTGTGTGTGTGTGTGTGTGTGTGTGTTGGACTGAGGCTAAATGCTGCGGTTGTGTTCTCCACTAGCGAGGTCAGACTCGGCTTGTGGTGATCATGTTTCATCGTCGTTTCCTAGCTTACAGACACATCATCCCCCTGTCATTACCCTGGAGCACCAGTCTGTTTGACCCATCTGTCTGTCTGACCCACCTGTCTGTCTCGCTGTATATCTGACCCACCTGTCTGTCTGACCCACCTGTCTGTCTGACCCACCTGTCTTTCTTAACTGTATATCTGACCCACCTGTCTGTCTGTCTGACCCACCTGACTGTCTAGCTGCATATCTGACCCACCTGTCTGTCTGTCTGTCTGTCTGTTTGTTTGACTCCTGTGTTAGTCTGACTGACCCATCTGTCTGTCTGTCTGTCTGTTTGACTCCCGTGTTAGTCTGACTGACCCATCTGTCTGTCTGTCTGTCCCACCTGTCCACCAGACCGGTGGTTCAGAGTGAGGCCTGGTGTCTGAACACCAACACTCAGCCCAGAGTCGTCCTGCAGGACAACAGTGACTTCAAACAAGGGAAGATGTGATTCTGAAAAACACTGAAGCACCAGAAGCAGCGTTGGAGGGGGAATGATGTCCGCCCGGCTTTCCTTTTTTTTTTTTCGGATTTCAAACTGAATTTGTGAAACCGTCTCTGCTCACAGTCGTCCTTTATTAGAAGGACGACCGTAAAACAGGGGGGGGGGGGGGGGGGGGGGGGGGGGGAAGACGTTTATTTTCTTCAATCGATTTATCTTTCCCGTTTCTTCTTCCTCTCTGGTGCCTCTCTGGTCTGGGTAGTTTCGCCATACCCCTGCACACATAAGGACACACATACACACATACCCGTCCACAAAGTTCCGAGGTCATGCTGTTCTCTGGTTGTTTGTTATTTAAAAAACGAAATGATGAGTCACTATCCTACATGAGTCACAACCTTTCAGAGGCCAATGTCCAAACTATACCTTCTCATTAATTCAGCAGAAACACACCAGTGGGCAGAATCTATTTCTGTTTGAAATCATCGAATACTAATCTTCTCACAGGTTTTGTGTGTGTTTATATTGAATAAACTATTGATAGTGTACCACAAGCGAGAGCTTTCCCAGACAACGTGCCCGTGAGCAAGCCGGGGGCCAGAAGGTGTCAGCAGCAGGTCCAGAGAAGGAGGGTCGATTGATGCTCTCGCCTGCCTTCAGACATGTGCCTGCCTCCCTCAATCTCCACTCATCTCTCTGGGACACTTTTACAAATCATTTCTCTCTCGACACACTCTTTTCATCTACCTTTCAGAAAGTTTTATTTCTATGTCTTTTTCCTCAATCTTCTGTTACCTCTCTCTCTCTCTCTCTCCCAGTGTGTATACATCTCCCCTTCTCTTTCTCTCTCTCTCCCCCTCCCCCAGTGTGTATACATCTCCCCTTCTCTCTCTCTCTCTCTCCCCCCCAGTGTGTATACATCTCCCCTTCTCTCTCTGCTTCTCTCCCCTTCTCTGTTTAGTGTGCCTTCTTACATCTAGTGTATCGTATCCAGTATGTTAGGAGAAATCCGAGGAAAATGTGCTGACTTCGACTGTGTGTACCTTTTTCAAATCAATTCCCGGGCCGTTAAAGAAAAGCCTTTCTCCTGGTTTTATGTCCCAAAGTGACCGGCGAACGCTCCTCGTCTGTTCCGTGTGTTCCTCTGTGGAGCTGCAGCTCTGTCCTTGTGAGGACCTCCACTCGCTGGAATTGCCCACCTGCCTCGGCCAGATGTCCTCGTATTGCTAGGAAATTGACGCTGTCACACAAACACTTTACTACAGCTTGGACAAATTGAAATAAAGCTTGTCCATTTTTTTTTGTCCTCTTGTGCGCCAGTAGTATTATTTATGATCCTATCAAAACGACCTCTGTTCTCTCTTTCTCTGTTGCCATTTCATCCATTACTAGTTTCACTATTTCACAGACGCTTTTAGAAAGCATCTCAAAGAGATTTCAGAGCCTCGAACACCATGTGGACACACCAACGTTCAGGACTACAGTGCCTCGAACACCATGTGGACACACCAACGTTCAGGACTACAGAGCCTCGAACACCATGTGGACACCAACGTTCAGGACTACAGAGCCTCGAACACCATGTGGACACATCAACGTTCAGGACTACAGAGCCTCGAACACCATGTGGACACACCAACGTTCAGGACTACAGAGCCTCGAACACCATGTGGACACACCAACGTTCAGGACTACAGAGCCTCGAACACCATGTGGACACACCAACGTTCAGGACTACAGAGCCTCGAACACCATGTGGACACACCAGAGTAGGTTAAGGAGTGGCTGAGAGAGATATATCATAAATTGACATTAGATTAAGAAAAAATATACAGATCTGAAAGGAACCAAGCAGAATAAATGAGTTAGAAGGTTCCAGAATGAAAAGGTCAAGTTAATTTGGTCAACGTTGTGTATTTGTTGTTATTGCTGTATCATGGCAGTGTTATTAATCTCTCTCTCTCACTGTGTTGTTATTTCTCTCTCTCTCTCTCACTGTGTTGTTATTCCTCTCTCTCTCTCTGTGTTGTTATTCCTCTCTCTCTCTCTCTCTCTCTCTCTCTCTCTCTCTCTCTGTGTTGTTATTCCTCTCTCTCTCTCTCTCTCTCTCTCTCTCTCACTCTGTGTTATCTCTCTCTCTCTCTCACTCTGTGTTGTTATATCTCTCTCTCTCTCACTCTGTGTTGTTATCTCTCTCTCTCTCTCTCACTCTGTGTTGTTATCTCTCTCTCTCTCTCTCTCTCTCTGGGGCGTCCGAGCCAAGTCACCTCACTGGGGTCATGTGATAAAGGTGAGCCGTGTGGATTGGCTCCATCGATCAGCAACGCACCGGTGCATGCTGGTGTATTATTTCAGGAACGATGGGATCGAAGTCAGCCAACAGTTTCGTATTCGATGTGTGGTGCAAAGGATCATGGGACTTGGAATACATCACAATAGTTTGCAACTTTTGAACACAACTGAATAAATAAATTGTGAGAGCGAGAGAGAGAGAGAGAGCGAGAGAGGGGGGGGGGGGGGGGGGAGATAGAAGATCCCAAAGGATATTCATGTTTTCCTAGTCGAATATTAATTCACATGACAGAGCACACGTGTTTGTGTTTCCATGGAAATGGACTGTGGTTAAATAATGCCTAAGTAACGTCAAGGCTTTACATATAGAGTCAAAATGATGACAAACGTATTTTGCGCTTAAAAATATGTATATTGTAGGCATGGATGTGGAAAGGTATCTTGTGATCAAAAAATGATTCAAATAACACATTTTTCCAAATTTTTAATGAAAAAGTTATGTTCACGAAAGTTTTTTCTCACACGTTTGCATTTAAAACCTTTTTTTACTGAAACGATAAAATATTTTTATGACCACAATTTCGCGGCACTTGGGGTTTTGACGCCCAGTCGTGTCCCCAGAGAACCTCCAACACCTTGTTGACATCTCTGGTCTGTTTGTCCCCGTCTGTATCCCCGGACCGCTCAGCATCTCAACCATCAACCATATGGACCTTAATACCTCAGACACACAGCAGGAGGCAACCCGGAACCGGTCCCCCGGGTGTGAGACTCAAAACACCGGGGCTTGGGGGTGATGTCCTCTAATGACCATCCCACACACCAACGCACCACAGGAGACGGCCCGGGTCTCTCTCCCGGATGGAGGTCTGTGTCTTTCTCCCGGATGGAGGTCTGTGTCTTTCTCCTGGATGGAGGTCTGGGTGTGTCTTTCTCCCGGATGGAGGTCTGTGTCTTTCTCCCGGATGGAGGTCTGTGTGTGTCTTTCTCCCGGATGGAGGTCTGTGTGTGTCTTTCTCCCAGATGGAGGTCTGTGTGTGTCTTTCTCCAGGATGGGAGCTGACCAGGCCTACGCAAGTCTGAGAGCAAGTGAATCACATCTTGAGGCAATCATCTCTCACACTGAGGAGCTGATTCCAATGAGTGTGTGGTTCAAGGGGAACTCTTGTTGAAGTATTGGAGATCACATTATGTCTCCGTAACGCCTGTGAAAAGAAACCGTGGACGAATTTAGAACCAAGTGGTTAAGCCTAGCAAGCTTATTTAGACTCTTTGTTGTTGTTCCAAGCTCACCTGTATAATCATCAGTGTTCTGGTGAGGAGGGGAGAGAGAGAGAGAGAGAGGGGTGCGGGGAGAGAGAGAAGTGGGGGGAGAGAGAGAGGGCGGGATGAGAGAGAGAGAGACAAGGGGGGCCCGGATTGGACCGCAGGACCGCAGTGTGTGTGTGTGTGTGTGTGTGTGTGTGTGTGTGTGTGTGTGTGTGTGTGTGTGTGTGTGTGTGTGTGTGTGTAATGGGGACATCTGAGGGCGATGTGGTGCAGAATAACAACAGCTTTTTTATAGACTTTCTCCTTTGTGTTTTTCTACTACATTCATCTGCAATATAAATATATAAACAATCAAATAAGTAGGAAATATCGAAAAACAAATGTAGGCTCCACTTAGGAAACAATACGATATTTAATGAATGATGACATGTTTGTCTACTAGACGCGGTGCGGAGGGAAAACTGATCTCAGATCTGCCTTTGAAGCTTCTGCGCTTATTTACATACTGTACATTAGCATATTCCCCAGCAGGAAAAGGTTTTCTCTACAGGAAGTGGAGATGACAGCACAACAGGGATGAGTTATTCTTATCCTCTTTACATCTCTAAACACCCCACAGATCCTACCACCGGGGCCAAGTCCTCCACCGGGGACAGTCCTGATCACCCGGGCCCCACACAGACCCCACCACCCCGGGCCCCCACACAGACTCCACCACCCCGGGCCCCCCACACAGACCCCAACACCTGGGACCCCACACAGACCCCACCACCCGGGCCCCCACAGAGACCCCACCACCCGGGCCCCCACACAGACTCCACCACCCCGGGCCCCCCACACAGACCCCACCACCCCGGGCCCCCCACACAGACCCCATCACAAGCTTTTTAGACCTTTTTATCAGTGGTTAAGCTCTTCGAACAGGCAAGCCTGTGTGTGTGTGTGTGTGTGTGTGTGTGTGTGTGTGTATGTGTGTGTGTGTGTGTGTGTGTGTGTGTGTGTGTGTGTGTGTGTGTGTGTGTGTGTGTGTGTGTGTGTGTGTGTGAAAAGGTGTCTGTGATCCTAAAACTCTCTCAAACTCTCCTCTTCTCAGTTGTCCTTCGCATCGAGCGCCTCTCTCCGAGTCTGTCCACAGCCATCAGACGTCTGAAAGGTTGGTTGAGTCTGGTGTCGTCTGAAGGGAGGGAGGCGAGAAGAAGGTGGGGAGGAGGAGAGGGAGGGACACATAAAATGTGTGTGGCTGTCTTGGCTACCAAAATATATTTAATCAGTGCCTGAACTGTAACACAATTCTATTATATCACTGCTGGAATTCCAACATCAAATGTTACGGAAACACGACATCAGGGTCTCAAGAGAAACTGCCAGGGAACGTCAGGACGGTTCAGGATGATCGTATTATCCTTCAAATCCATCCTCATTTAAATCACATCTCTGGGAGGACCACGGTTACCATGACAACCCCTTCTATTATTCATGGGGTTTTTTTTTGACAGCGATCAGACCCGAGGAAAAGTTTCACTTCCGGATGTCTCAGCTTGACGAATGAATGAAACGACGGTTGACATATTTCTGTGTGTCTCTTAAGGGACCTGTGATAATGCCCACGGAGGAGGGCTATCTCCTGGACATGTCTTGTTCAGGCGGGACATCCATCCCAGATGCCCACCATCATCATCATCATCTGGGTTGTCGGGACAGCAGAGTCGCTGCCCTGCAGACCGAAAACCCACCCCCTACCCCCCCTAACCTTCCTCTGAGCACTTGGGTCTTGTCGTGTTAGCTCTATCGATAGCCAGTGCTTGTTTACGATAATTAGCTTATTAGCTCTGTGTGTGTTTGTTGGCATCACTATTTGTTTGATTGTTATTTATTTATTTATTTATTTTTATTGTGTCAAATCTAGGGAGACAACTTATTGTACCTGAGCACTGGTTCTGCTCTTGGAGGCTTGTTAAGGAAATGTTATGTATTATATATGTGTTTATGTATGTGTATATGATATTATAATGGCTGGTTAGGAAGGAAATGCACTTATGACTTCTGGTGACATGTAGTTATCTTGCCTACCTGTTGAATGCTGCCATGGTTTGCCATGTTCAGGCACCTGCACAAATAGACATCATTTGGGGCTTGAGCCCCTGCCCTTTTTCTTCCTCCAGAGAAAGTGCCCTTTTTATGGAATGCTTTTTTTTTAAATGTTAATAAATTAATATATATCTACTCCTGTTTGCGCACAGTTTCCCTTTCCAAAAAATAGATTGATTGAATAAAAGATAAAAATATCAGGTCGGGAGATTAGACTGTCAAGTCCCGAGGCTCTCTCCACCCTCCCTCCCTCCCTCCCTCTCTCCACCCTCCCTCCCTCCCTCCCTCCCTCTCTCCACCCTCCCTCCCTCCCTCCCTCCCTCTCTCCACCCACCCTCCCTCCCTCCCTCCCTCCCTCCCTCCCTCCCTCCCTCCCTCCGCGTCATTTCTGATGCATTTTTTATGTGTTTTGTCCAATAAAATTAACTAAATGTAGGAGACGAGAGCAGAATGCACAAGCGTAATTGTTGCTAAACTAAACTTAGGCCTCCTTGTAGTTTGGAGTGTAGGTTGGTTTGCGTATTTTTGTAGCCTTTTTAAGTTTTGTGTGAAGATTTTTGTTGATTTTGAAGTGTTATTTATTGTATTTTTATGAATGATTATGGGAAGTGCCCTTTTTCTCACTTTCTTACGCGCTCATGCCCCCGAAAATATCTGTGCACGTCCCTGGCCATGTTGCATATTAAAAAGTTATTGTTTATAGATATATAATCTTTACTGTAATCTGAAAGTAAATTTCGAGGAACACGTCTGCTAAATTACTAAATATAATTAACTACAGATAACGTATTCCAACCTTGAGAGAAATAAAAACACAATATTGAAAAATAAATTGTTTACTTTAAACTTTTTCTGCAAGTCAATTGCAGAAATTGAAAAAAATGGCATCCGGAGAATGACTTGTAAATAGCCAAAGTGTTAACCTGAGAAAAAATAATAATAATAATAAAAATGCAATTTATAAAATGCAATATATCGGCACAGAAAAAGAGCAATATGTATATATAAATCAATGTAATAAAATATACATTGTTATATGCTATACGCCCTTGTTCAGCAGCCTGATGGCCTGACTGTGGAAGCTATCTCTGAGTGTATTTGTACGGCACGTATCGCCTGCCTGACGGTAAAAGTGAATACAGTTCGTAGCTGGGGTGGGCATTGTCTTTTATGATGTGTTTGGCCTTGGCCACGCACCGCTGGTTGTATATATCCAGGAGGGAGGGGAGCTCACCTCCAGCGATATACTGGGCCGTCCGCACCACCGTTTGAAGCGCTCTGCGCTCGAGTGCGGTGCAGTTCCCGTACCAGGCGGTGATACACCCTGTAAGAACACTCTCGATGGTGCCGGTATAGAATGTTCTCAGGGTGCGGGGGCCCATGCTGAATTTCCTCAGACACCTGAGGAAATACAGGCGTTGTTGGGCCCTTTTCACCACGTGTGGTGTACGTGGACCTCAGAGATGTGCTCAGAGAGAGTGCACGCCGAGGAACTTTAAGCTGCTGACCCTCTCTAATGCAACACCGTCAATGGAGATAGGGCTGTGCTCTCCTCTCTGCTTCCTGAAGTCCACGAATAGCTCCTTGATCTTCTTGACATTGAGGGCGAGGCTGTTCTCCTGGCACCACTGCTCCAGTGATCCGACCTCCTCCCTGTAGGCTGTCTCGTCGTCGCCCGCGATCAGGCCCATCACTGTCGTGTCGTCAGCAAACTTGATGATGACGTTGGAGCTATGCACAGTCATGCAGTCGTGGGTGTAGAGGGAGTAGAGGAGAGGGCTCAGCACGTATCCCTGGGGGGCTCCCGTGTTGAGGTTCAGTGGCTCTGAGGTGGTGCTGCCCATCCTCACCACCTGGCAGCGGTCCGACAGGAGGTCCAGTATCCAGCTGCACGTGGATGGGCACGCCTAGACCTCTAAGCTTGGTGTCGAGCTTGGCAGGAACTATCGTGTTGAACGTTGAGCTGTAGTCCACAAACAGCATTCGCACATAACAGTTCATTCCCTCCAGGTGGGAAAGGGCAGTGTGGAGGGCCATGGCAATTACATCGTCTGCGGATCTGTTTTGAAGATATGCAAATTGCCATGGGTCCAGCGTGGCAGGTAACACGGTGCGAATAAAGTCCTTGACCAACTTCTCGAAGCATTTGCTGACAATCGAGGTGAGGGCTACAGGTCTATAGTCATTCAGGCATGTTACCTTGGGTTGTTTAGGGACAGGCACGATGGTGGACATCTTGAAGACCGCGGGAACAACAGCCTAGATTCAAGATTCAAGATAACTTTATTTATCCCGAGGGAAATTAAGGTGCAACAGTTGACACAAGGGGAATAAATGCACACAAAAATATACTAATACCTAAAAGCTAAAAACTAAATAACAACTAACTAAACAAAACTAGTATAAACAACTAAAATAACTCTAAATGAAATCTAAATGTATTGATAGATGAATAGATGAATTGCACAATTTACAGTATTATTACAGTAATACGTAGGTATATACAATACACAACAATACGTATAAAGGACGGACAGGGAGAGGTTGAAGATGTCTGCAAAGACTCCTGCCAACTGGTCTGCGCATGCTCTGAGGACACGGCCCGGAATGTCGTCGGGGCGTGCGTCGAGGGTGCGGCACACATCCGCCTCCGAGATGTTCAGCAGGCTGGTCTCCTCAGGCGGCGCTGGCTTTGGCGGGCTGCCGTTCACGTCGAACCGAGCAAAAAAAGTATTTAGCTCTCCTGGGAGGGAGGTAGAGGAGTTCTCTACACAACTGGTTCTCCCTCTGAAGTTTGTTATCATCTGTAGCCCCTGCCACATACCCCTTGCGTCGTGGCTCTTGAATTTCTCCTCCACTCTGGCCTTATACCCCCCTTGGCAGTGACGATGGTCTTACGGAGGTCGTAACGGGCTCTCGTATATTCCTCCATATTCCCGGAGCCAAAGGCGGTGTTACGCGCGTGTAGGGCAGCGCGAACATCGCCGTTAATCCGCGGTTTCTGGTTGGGGTATATCCGAACCGACTTGGTCGGAACAACGTCATCTATGCACTTCTTGATGAACCTGGTGACCGACGACGCGTACTCGTTGATGTTATTGTCCGAGGCAACGCAGAACATGTGCCAGTCAGCACGATCAAATCCTGCAGCATAGAGTCCGATTGGTCCGACCAGCATTGGACCTCCCTCACAGCGATCGGTTGCTGCTTCAGTCTCTGCCTATAGGCGGGGAGTAGCTGGATAGAGCGGTGGTCTGATTTGCCGAACGGTGGGCGGAGGAGGGCCTTGTAGCCATCACGGAAGGGGGTGTAGCAGTGGTCGAGGATCCGCTCACCCTGTGTGTTGCTCGTTATGTGTTGGTAGAACTTCGGGAGAACCTTCTTCAGGTTTCGCCTTGTTGAAGTCCCCCGCCATGATGAGAGCAGCCTCAGGGTGTGCCGACTCCTGTTTGCTGATAGCCCCATACAGTTCCTTCAGCGCTGTGTCCGTGTTGGTTTGTGGGGGAATGTAACAGCGGTCACGGTTACCGCTGTAAACTCCCGAGGTAGCCAGTATGGACGGCACATAAGCATCAGGTACTCCAGGTCCGGGGAACAGAAAGACTTGAGGGGATGTACTTGACTTTGGTTGCACCAAGATCTGTTTATCATGAGACATACCCCCCCTCCGCGATCTTTACCGGAGAGAGCCTTTGTTCTGTCCACCCGGTGGACGGAAAATCTCGTCGGCTCGATAGCTGCGTCGGTAACCCCCTCCGACATCCATGTCTCCGTAAGGCAGATGATAAAGTTGTCCTTAGTTTCCCGGTGGAATTGAATACGAGCCTGTAGCTCGCTTAACTTATTGTCCAGAGACTGTACATTACCCAGTAGAATGGTGGGTAGTGGGGGGCGGATCGGATCGACATCTCAGCCTGACTAGCACGCCGGCTCGCTTCCCTTGCTTCTTCCTGCGACGCTTGCGTGTAATCGTGCCCAAGATGGTCGGAGATAATCCAGCTGTGACTTCGGGCGGGACGTCCGAGTCGAAAGAATGAAAAAACTCGGTAGGCGGCGAGCGACTGTCGATCTGATCTCCAGAAGTGTGCAAAAGTTCTAAATGAACGTGCCGCTAACTTCCTGAACAAAGATAGTCGCGATAAAAAGAATAAATAACAAAAAACTGCGTCATCGTGCGGGAGCTCGCGACACGGCAGCCATCTCGTACAGCCCCATACTCCATACGGACATCTCCGTCTGTAGTGATGCAGGTCTGTAGGTCTGTTATGATGTTTGTCTCTTAGTCTGTAGGTCTGTAGTAATGCAGGTATGTTAGTCTGTAGCGATGTAGGTCTGTAGTGATGCAGATATGTTAGTCTGTAGGTCTGTAACATTGTAGGTCTGTAGGTCTGTAGGTCTGTAGTGATGTAAGTCTGTTAGTCTGTAGGTCTGTAGCGATGCAGGTCTGTTAGTCTGTTGAAGAGCGGATTGTAAAGCTACTGAACTCAGATCGGGTCCTGCAGTCCGATTATCTTTCTCATTTCTCTTGTTTACCAGGGAACAGAGGGAACAGAGGGAAGCATCAGAGGACGTTTCACTCTGTAAAGGACCGGCAATATCTACAAATGAAATCACACAAAATCCACTCAGAGTAAATCGTTTTTTTTCCATATGGTGGTGATTGTAACACCGTGAGGTCATTTTGTTATTCAAGACAAGGCATTTCATGGCTGGCCAGCTGAAGACCAATCACAACACAGAAGAACTTCTGGCGTTTGGGCTCCAAGTGGAGCTTAATAATCACATCAATAACACAAGACCTTGGAAGTATATGGTCTGACCCGTGGGCCCTCAGTCTGTAGGTCATGTCATGTCAGACAGTCTGTAAGTATGTAGGTCTGTAGTGATGTTAGTCTGTAGGGATTATTATTATTATTATTCTAATTTGTCAGTGTACAGCACAAGGATTATCTATATTTAACCCGTCCTAGCATTAGGAGCAGTGGGCAGCTATTTATACAGCGCCCGGGGAACAGCGTAGGGGGTGCCTTGCTCAAGGGCACTTAGGCAGTAACCTCATGTTTCGGGGACTTGAACCGGCGACCTTACGGCTCCCAAGCCAAGCCCTTACCCACTGAGCTAGGTCTGTAGTGATCTAGGTCTTTAGGGATGTAGGTCTGTATGTCTTTAGTGATGTAGGTCTTTAGTGATGTAGGTCTGTAGGTCTGTAGTGATCTAGGTCTGTAGTGATGTAGGTCTATAGTGATGTAGGTCTATAGTGATGTAGGTCTGTAGTGATCTAGGTCTGTAGTGATCTAGGTCTGTAGTGATCTAGGTCTTTAGTGATGTAGGTCTGTAGTGATCTAGGTCTGTAGGGGTGTAGGTATGTAGTGATCTAGGTCTGTAGGGGTGTAGGTCTTTAGTGATGTAGTGATGTAGGTCTTTAGTGATGTAGGTCTGTAGGTCTTTAGTGATGTAGGTCTTTAGTGATGTGGGTCTGTAGGTCTGTAGTGATCTAGGTCTGTAGTGATGTAGGTCTGTAGTGATGTAGGTCTGTAGTGATCTAGGTCTGTAGTGATCTAGGTCTGTAGTGATCTAGGTCTGTAGTGATCTAGGTCTGTAGTGATGTCGGTCTGTTAGTCTGTAGTGATGTAGGTCTGTAGTGATGTAGGTCTGTAGTGATGTAGGTCTGTAGTGATCTAGGTCTGTAGTGATCTAGGTCTGTAGTGATCTAGGTCTGTAGTGATGTAGGTCTGTCGTGATCTAGGTCTGTCGTGATCTAGGTCTGTAGTCTGATTCTCATTCATGCGGTGTGGAGTCTGGCGCTGACCTACACCAACCAATCACACGGGACCGTTCCCCTCCACTCAAACAAATGAGTGGCGCCACATGGAGGGGGGGGGGGGGGATATGGATTCCTTGATAATCTCCATGGCAACACCACCTGACGGTAGGTGAGAAGCGGGTTGGGAGGAAGAGGTGATGAAGAGGAGGTGAGAGAGAGCGAGAGTCAAGTCGTCTGAACAGAAACAGGTGACAGCGTTCTTCATATTAAGCAGTTAGCTGGCATATGATGGAACAGCCAAGATTCACTGAACACACAGATGGTTCACCAGCGAGATAAATGATCGGTCTGATTGGACCAGCGGGGCCTCCGTCAATACCAATTCAGACCTCCGTCAATACCAATTCAGACCTCCGTCAATACCAATTCAGACATCAGTCAATAACAATTCAACCATCTTTCTCATGGATATTTCGTATTGGTGAATATTATTCTAATTGGGGTTGTTGATATTGATGTTGTGATCAGGTTGATGTGATCTAAGGATTCAACATTCAAGATTCTTTATTTGCCATTTGCAACAAGTACAATGGAATGCTTACTGCCCATTCCCTCCCCTTCTCCTGGCTGTTCCTTCACAGTCCTTCTGTTCATCTTGAAGCTAACAGCAAGCTAGTCTTAAATATGCAAATAAATAATTTTGTCTCATTAATCATAATCACAAATGAGTCGCGTGATAAACAACAGAATATTAAATAGATATTTATATAGTCGGTCATCTGGCCATGAATATGATAGACAACAGAATGTGGTTGTTCATATTTCCCTTGTTCATGTGTTGAAACGTCGGTTTGCTGGGTTAGCGTGTAGCTGGATTAGCGTGTAGCTTGCCTGACTGCAGTCCCTTGAAGCCTGAAGTATAAAAGGTTCAGAAGTGCAGCCTCCATTTGTGTCTCGGTATCCCAGTCTTCATTATTATTCTACTTTATCATCATTTAATTCTGTATTTCCACCATAGAAGTTTTTCTGTCAGACATGGTTCAGTATATGTTCAATGACAATCCTTCACACACTGAATCTCTAAAACATTATAGTTCCGAAACATTACCGTCTAATTAATAGGTTTGTAAACGCCTCGTAAATTAAATAAAGCCAATACTAATTGCCTTTTGTTGGTAGCGGTTTAATTATTGATAATGTTGCATGTCAGAATACGATGAATAGGTATAAATTCAGCTCACCAGACAGAGGTGACCAATACATCTATCATCTATCATCTATCATCACCATGGCGATTGCCAATGTCGACTGCTGAAGTGGACGTTAATTGTTTAAAATAATAAAAATAGTATCCTGATCATCTCCAGCACGTGACTGCTGGACTTGTGTACTGTTGAGACAGAAAAAAGGGAAAAGAAAAGAGAGAGATTCATTTTTCTCTCTCTCAGGCCCAGCTGGGACATAGACTCCGTCTCAGATGTCCCTCACGAGGGAAGCTTCTCATCGCGTGGCGTGACCAAGGTTCTCCCGCTGGAGCAGCTGGAGAGAGCGGAGCTCTAGTCTGAACACAAGGTCAGCACGTTTAGACTTTATAATACCATATTCTGAATGAATACATGTCATGTGAGGGAATTATTCAAAACATTTGATTTCCATTCCCCGCAAAGAGTTGCAGCAGAGTCCTTACCGCATGACTGCTATCAGCAGGGTTTGGTAAAGAAGCTTCAGAGTTAGTCCTAACTTCATGATTTAGTAAACAAGTTTTTGTTCGTGTGTGGCAGAGGAACAATAAAGGTTTGCACCTCATAAACCAAACCCAGCGAGTTCTCAATAACACACAGAGAGGTTCCTCGAACAGACACCCACATGTTGCTGGTTGGATTTGGGATATTTTTTTAAAAGGCAGAAGAAGAAGGAAAATAGTGACTTTCTGGCTGGTTTGGTCATGTGGTCTGTGGTCCTCCACAGCATTCCACTACTGTTCCTTCTTCCTCGTGTTTTTAAAACCACACAGAATTTTACTGGAGCCTCGACCTTCAGACTGTACGCGACTCCAAGAACGTCCTCTCGCGTGAAATTGTTTCAGGAGTATTTCAGGACATCTCTGACAGTGTTTCAAGTCTTCAGCTGACATTCCGGGGACCAACTGAGCCCAGACCAGACGGGAAGAACAAATGTTTCCAACAAACCAAACATCAGTCAACACACACACAGCCGCTACTGTGTGTGTGAGTGAGTGAGTGAGTGAGTGAGGTGAGTGAGAGAGAGAGAGAGAGAGAGAGAGACAGAGAGAGGGGGAGACAGAGAAAGCCAGAAAGAGAGAAGGAGAGAGAGAGAGACAGAGACAGACAGTGCTGACTGGGGGCCATTTTGTGGATGAATCCACAGACCAACAGAGAGTGAATCCAGGCGTGAAAGAGCCTCCCCAGCCAGAGGTTAGAGGTCACGCTGTAGAGCTGAGTGTGCCCCTGTCACATCGCACACAGAGCTGTGTGGAGTGGAGCTTTTAGTTTGTACCGTCGCTAGACGGCGTCCTGCCTGACCTTCAGAGATCTGACCAGGACACATTAGATTAGATTAGATTAGACACAATCTAACCAGAGTGCAAATGTTGCAGTAAAGTGCATGGTAATATATCTTTTACAGTTTACAGCTGCTAAAAGACAGTCTACTAGGTATACAAACAGTTATAAGATTACTTATAGAGTATGTGTGAGATATGAGCATAATAATATATATATATTATATATACAGATAAGTAAGTATAAGTATTTAACAGGTAGTGATCAGGGGTATGCAATTATGAAAAACAGGATAAATATCTATAAATGTATATACAGCAGGTAATGAGCAGGGATATGCAGTTCTATCAACAGTTGAAGATTTAAATATATACGGCAGGTACAGTAAAAATGTACACATTTACAGGTATGTTATCAATAAATATGTAAACTATAGGTAGAGGTATGTGGTAGGTAGTTGTGATTACATGGAGCCCTCTGTGCTCTCTGGGGGCTGCTGATTGGCTGAGGATGTCCCCTGGTCAGCTTGCTAGTTAGGGTTACAAGGAACCACAAACAACTATACACACAAACTACACACTCACACACACAATTTGAGCCGTGGGTTCGATGCCGAGAGTCTGACATCTGACCTATCATACTGACGCCAGACGCTGATGAAGGACACGTTAACTCCTTAAAACTGAGCAATATCATCGTTCATATCCTCAAAGTACACCAACACGGTTATGAATCATGTTTTATCAAACGAGGCAGAAAGGTTGAGTCTTTATCAAGCCATAATTGATGTCGGTGACCTCTGCGGCATCAATGGGGGAAATATCTTAATGGCTGTTAATGACCTCCATCGCTCATTCTCCATCTGTGGTCTGGTGGTCAGGTGGGCCTTTAGAACCACTGGCTACGAGCCACCACCCGATACTCTCCATCTGTGGACTTGAACGGAGAACCAAACATTTCAGTCAACCTGCAGGAAAAAGTTAAGTTTATTGTCACTTCACAGTTAAGTATAAGCAATGAGTGAAAATCTTATGTGCAATACCCGACGACAGACAGCAGTTATAAAAAACAGAATAGAATAAAAATAAGTAAAAAACTGTATAAAGTTAAATATATAAAAATGCAATATATAAAATGCAATATGTCAGCACAGAAAAAGAGCAATATATATATAAATCAATGTAATAAAATATACATTGTTATATGCTATACACCCTTGTTCAGCAGCCTGATGGCCTGACTGTGGAAGCTATCTCTAAGTCTATTTGTGCGGCACTTAATACTTAACACTTGATACTGCGGTATCGCCTGCCTGACGGTAAAAGTGAATACAGTTTGTGTCTGGGGTGGGAATTGTCTTTTATGATGCGTTTGGCCTTGGCCACGCACCGCTTGTTGTATATATCCAGGAGGGAGGGAAGCTCACCTCCAACGATATACTGGGCCGTCCCACCACCCTTTGAAGTGCCCCCTCGAGTGCGGTGCAGTTCCCGTACCAGGCGGTGATACACCCTGAAAGAACACTCTCGATTGTGCCGGTGTAGAATGTTCTCAGGATGCGGGGACCCATGCTGAATTTTCTCAGACGCCTGAGGAAATACAGGCGTTGTTGGGCCCTTTTCACCACGTGCGTGTGTGGTGTGCGTGGACCATGTGAGGTCCTCAGAGATGTGCACGCCGAGGAACTTGAAGCTGCTGACCGTCTCTACTGCAACACCGTCAATGGAGATAGGCTGCAAAATACAGAACAAGCATTTAAAACTATTATATTTTCCATGTAGTAAAGGTACTATATACTGTAGATAACATTTATCCATGTTTGAAAACTGTGTGAAGCGATACAGGATGAGAGGGCTTTTATTTTGTGTCGTGCAGTTAAGGGCAGGGCTTCCAGAGCAGAGGCACCAGACAGATTCCTGCTTTAATAGTTACCGTTATTTATTAATAACACATTATCACATTACCAAGGTGTCATCCTTACCACGTACAAGCGGGACTGTGTTGGAGCAATTATTCATTATACATGCATTAGGAGTAGTAAATCACCAACGATAACTGTTAGATGGAGTTTGTTATGACTAGATCCATATTTAACACGCTGGCTGCTTGTTCTCCAGCTGTACCCCAGTGTGTGTGTGTGTTTCATCGCTTTACGAATCATGGATTTGATGTGTGTTATGTTAAGCCTCCAGGCAATGTCATCGGAGCCACGTAATTATAGTGTTATGTTGTATATTCATGATGACTTAAGTCCAAGTAAACATCGAGAGACCAGAGAACAAGCATCATTATTATCATCATTCCATCAACTGTATTATCACCTCGACTCTTCACTCCCTCCTCTATCACACCTTCTCACCCCCTCCTCTATCACACCTTCTCACTCCCTCCTCTATCACACCTTCTCACCCCCTGCTCTATCACACCTTCTCACCCCCTGCTCTATCACACCTTCTCACCCCCTGCTCTCTTACACGTCCTTTAAGGATTTGGTCCTGTTTTTTATCCCTTTTGAATGACAAAAAATGAACTCTAACAGCAACTAGTCTTACTACGACGGTCATGTGGAGTCAGTGTGTTGGGTCATCCCTGAAGATAGAACCAGTGTGATGGGTCATCCCTGAAGATAGAACCAGTGTGATGGGTCATCCCTGAAGATAGAACCAGTGTGTTGGGTCATCCCTGAAGATAGAACCAGTGTGATGGGTCATCCCTGAAGATAGAACCAGTGTGATGGGTCATCCCTGAAGATAGAACCAGTGTGTTGGGTCATCCCTGAAGATAGAACCAGTGTGATGGGTCATCCCTGAAAGATAGAACCAGTGTGATGGGTCATCCCTGAAGATAGAACCAGTGTGTTGGGTCATCCCTTAAGATGGATATAACAAGGTGAACATCTGGCTGTCAATAACCAGCTGCTTGTTATTGTTTGGAAGTGAGGCGGTGGGATCTGAGATGAATATCTGGCCCTCCTCCTGGTTCCCTAGATACTCATCTGCATGATGAGTTAGATACTCATCTGCATTGTTATCGACAAGACATCGTGGACTCTAATCTGCCAATAAAACACACTTACTGCAGCGAGACATGGAGTCACTCAGCGTTCATCACAATAAGTGAGGCATAAATCACAGGAAGTGATGTGTTTATTACAGGAAGGAACCGTCACCCTACCGAGAAGAACACCGGAGATTTCTTATTTCACGAGCAATCACACTTTAATTTGTTTTCTTGGGAGCCACAGCCTCCGTTTCTCATTGGACTGCAAGACCCACGAGGGGTTGCGGTGTTGAGATACAAATATCAAGACATCTCGCGGAGCGTTAACGCAGGATAACATATCGGTGGCGGTGTCTCATCTTGTAAGGAGAAGACACGGCGGGCGACACAGAGAACGGGACAGCTGCTGGGCTGAGCGGTGAGCAGAGAAAGAGGAAGTGATACGTCAATCCATGTCCCTGGAGGAGAAGAGGAGGAGGAGGAGGAGGAGGTGCAGGAGGAGGAGAGAGATACAGACGCCCTGACCAACCTCAGAGGTTTCTCTTGTTCAACAGAACAGCAGAGAGATGTGTTCTGGTAGCAACACATCCATCCATCAGGGCCAGAGTGCTGGAGAAGTAGGAGAGTGATGAAGGGGAGGGGGAGGAGGCTGAACTAGAGAGGAATGAAGAGGAGGAGGAGGAGGAAGAGGAGGAGGAAGTGGTAGAGGAGAAGAGCAATGAAGGAGGAGGAGAGTGATGGAGGAGGAGGATGGTAATGGAGGTGGTAGAGGAGGAGGAAAGTGATGGAGGTGGTAGAGGAAGAGGAGAGTGATGTAGGTGGTAGAGGAGGAGGAGAGTGATGGAGGTGAAGGAGGAGGAGAGGGATGGAGGTGGTAGAGGAGGAGGAGAGGGATGGAGGTGAAGGAGGAGGAGAGGGATGGAGGTGGAAGATGGTGATGGAGGAGGAGGATGGTGATGGAGGTGGTAGAGGAGGAGGAGAGTGATGGAGGTGGAGGAGGAGAGTGATGGAGGGAAGGAGGACAGTGATGGGGAAGAAGGAGGAGAGTGACGGAGGGAAGGAGGAGGAGAGTGATGGAGGGAAGGAGGAGGAGAGTGATGGAGGGAAGGCGGAGGAGGAGGAGGAGGAGGAGGGTGATGAGGAAAGGAGGAGGCTGAACCAGAGCGTGATGAAGAGGAGGAACAGGAGGCGGATTGAGGCTGAGGCAGAGAGTGATGGAGGAGGAGGAGCGTGGTGGGGGGGAGGGGAGTAATGGAGGAAGAGGAGAAGGAGGAAGAGGAGAGCGATGGAGAGGAGGCAGCAGACACACAAACATCTGAACAGTCTGGAGCTAGGGAGTGATCCACCCAACCAGAGGCAACAGGCTCCACTGATTGGCTCGTTATCCAGAAGGTTCTGTTGTGGCTGCGATTGATAAGATGGGGTTGTCATGGCGACGGTCCCAGGCCCCTAGCATGTGACAGTATGTCACATGTGCTTCGGCCCGTGGACCACCTCGTAAAGGAGGAGGTAAAGGAAGGGCTTATTTAACGTAATACATTTACAACTGTCACACCCGATTTGTATCATATTATATACATTATATCTGTTAGCTATAACATACGGTACATCTGTGCATATTAATTCATAGAAATGTATGCCTTATGAAAGAAATCCCATTAGCTGAAAAAACACTGTAATCCACAAATAATGCATAAACTGATTTAAATCGTGAAAAACGAATATAATTGTAACATCACAAGCTGATGTATTTGTTTATTGACCTTTCCAGCTGTTAGTTCCATCTCTTCACCCTCTTCTTGGTGGTAATTGTCAAACTCTCGTCACTGAGGAGGAGAGCCCGTCATTTGGCCCAGGGGCCGATCCTATTGGCTGTTGAATAATTCACCGGCCAAGATCTCTCCAACATTACAGAGAGAACCACACTACTACACACTACACCTTTGGTGTTATATAAAACATCCTGATAGACAAATGACGGAGAATAGCTCTCTTCTAGCGGTCCTCAACTCCTGTGGGAACAAATACCGTAAGACCCACAGAGGACAGATCCCTGGAAACATGAAGAATTATGTGATGCCGATCAGGGGGCGGGGCTTGCGGTACGGCTCCAAGGTCAGGTGCGTCACCGACGTTGTTTGTTTTCGGCTGCTGTTTGTTCTCCCCTTACATGAATCCTCTCTGAGCGCCACCCTGACAAACCCCCCCCATCCTCTCTTCCATCTATCAGAGTTAAGACACCAGACTCTCCTCTCTCCCCTCACTCTTCTACCTCCCTCCCTCCCTGGCTCCTGCTTCTCCTCCATGTTTTATGGTCCAAGCGATGGAGGAGGGCGTGGGTCCAATCACAAACGCCAGAAGCTGCTGGAAGCTCTGAAAATCCCTGCTTCCCCAACACACATTGTTTTATCCCCATTGACATCAAGGTCCCTGAGAACATCCAACACCGAGCAACCACCCAAACGCAACCACCCAAACACAACCGACCAAACACAACAAACACAACCGACCAAACACAACAAACCACAACCGACCAAACACAACCGACCAAACCAAACAAACACAACCGACCAAACCAAACAAACACAACCACCCAAACGACCAAACACAACCGACCAAACACAACCACCCAAACACAACCACCCAAACACAACCGACCTAACACAACCACCCAAACACAACCGACCAAACACAACCACCCAAACACAACCACCCAAACACAACCACCCAAACACAACCGACCAAACACAACCACCCAAACACAACCACCCAAACACAACCGACCAAACACAACCGACCAAACACAACCGACCAAACAACCACCAACCGAACCCAACACAAAGAAAGGCCAGTGGTATAGCCACTTAAAAGGACATACATTACTTCAATTGACATGACATGAATGTAAATACATTGTAGCGGATGATAGATTAGATTAGATTATAATGTATTGTCATTTTACAGCACAAGTACAGCAAAGATTATTTAGCATTATTTACCAAAGTGCAAATGTTGCAATAAAGTGCATGGTAATATAATTTACAGTTTAAATACACAGGTTAAAAGACAGTCTACTAGGTATTAAGTGGGATATGAGCATAATAATAGGTATATATACATATATATATATATATACATATATATATACTGTATATATACACAGGTAAGTGAGTATTTATCAGGTAGTGATCAGGGGTATGCAACACAGATGTCGACAGCGACTGTAATTTTTCCCCATTGATTTAATGAATCAATTTAGACAATCAATACAACCAATGGACGAACACCGCTGACAATCAGCAGCTACACCGCTGACAATCAGCAGAACTACACCGCTGACAATCAGCAGAACTACACCGCTGACAATCAGACGTGTGGGTGGTTCCCCTCAGGTGGTTCTGTTGTGCACGTGTCACCACAGTTCATGTCTGGTCGATGATTTTAGATAAGATTTAATGGCTCCAATCCTCTGGAAGTAATTACACTGGGTCAGAGAGTGTGACGGAGTGTGTGTGTGTGTGTGTGTGTGTGTGTGCGTGCGTGCGTGCGTGCGTGCGTGCGTGCGTGCGTGTGCGACAGTGACACACACATGTACGTATGTATGTATGCAAAGCATCCTCAGTTGTTCCTATTTTTGTTTTGTTTCTTTGTGTTATTGATGTGGGGGCGGGATGTGTGTGTGTGTTGTGTGAACACACATACACACACACACACACACACACAAACCAAAACCTCATTACAGATTCAGTTCACGCTGGGGTGAGTTTGAAAGTTTGCTGTAAAAGTAAAGCAACAAAGGCTTCACACAAGTTTGCAGAAGAAACATACTCACTTCGACAAAGCACACACACACACACCTCACACACCTCACACACCTCACACACCCACTCCACTCGTCCTATGTTGAGAATCTCCAAAAATAATCCTCATGACTATTTCAAACACGCTAAGCACCCCAGCATGCCAAACCCTGCAGAATACAGCATGAATTCATCACCACATTAAGCAGATGATAACGAAAACATGAAAACATGTTTTATTAATTATCTGGTTCAAATCCACTCCCTCCCTCCCACACCTCCTCCCCTGGACCTCCTTACTCCTCATCCACCTCCTCACCTGGTCCTCCCTACACCTCCATGCTCCCTACCCAGCTACTCCCCTGGACATCCCTGTCCCTGCTGCACCAGAGGGGCTGTGGAGGAGGAGGAGGAGGAGGAGGAGGAGGACGACAAGGCTTAAGGGCTGAAGGAGGTGAAGAACTGATCCCGGGAGGAGTCAGATTGCTAGGGAACCATCTGTTGATGCTTGGTGGCAGAGCCCTGTGGACCCACAGCCAGATTCCCTGAGCATGCATCCCATAATACTAGCATAATACTAGAATATTTACTATTATACCTTAGCATATTTACTATTATATCTTAACATATTCACTTGCATGCTAATGCACTTTTGACTTCTGGTGACGAGTTGTTCTCTATCAAAATATTGTACAAATATTATACTTATTGTCTTATAATTAAATAATAATTATATACAATATATAATATTAACTTATTATTGTTAATTTATATATATATATATATATATTAATTTTGCTGGCAATTACACTAAATTGCAACGCAGACATTGGCAACAATGTCAACTGCCATACGATGTAAATATTACCTTTGAGTTTAGGGGTAATTCCTAATTAGATTAAATTCAAATGATTGCCATTGCACAGTACAAGTAGAGTACAGCGAAAATAATTAAGCATCTGCAAATGTTGCAGTGAAGTGAATGGTAATATATAATGTACAGAGGTTAAATAAGATGTAAAGACAGTCTACTAGGTATAAAAACAGATATAAAATAGCTTATAGAGAATGTATGAGATATGTTCATTATTATATATATATATATATATATATATATATATATATATACACACAGGTAAGTTTACAAGTATTCAACAGGTAGTGGGCATGGGTATGCAATTATTAAAAACTTATATCAAATATATATATAACGTATAAAAGAACTTATAGAGTATGAGATATGTGCAGAATTATAGGTATATACTATATATACAGGTAAGTATACAAGTATTCAACAGGTAGTGAGCAGGGGTATGCAGTTATATCAACAGTTGAGTAATATATGTATATATGTATATGTATGAAGGTCCACACTGTAATAATTAAAAAGGTCAGCATTAAAAGACAATCAAATTAATGATTTTTTTTTTCTTACGCCATTTCTTCATGGTTATATAATACCGCCGGTGTGTTACTGTTGCCTTTGTGTTTCTAATCCCAGTTCCACCTTGTTCGTTCTATTGTAACTCCTAATCCGAGAGCAGCTTCATACAGAACCTTTTACTACCCCATCACTTATTTATCGGCCCGCTTTCGGGGGAAAGCGCTACACTGCGGGGACAGAGAGAGAGTTGCCTCCCCTCTCTGCTCGGTTGGGGCCCGAATTAGTTCCAACTGAAACGGCCCCGAGTCGACCAAGGCCCCCCTGGCCATCACACTTCTGCCATCATCATGAAAAATAAATCAGGTACAGCATCGAAAGCCCTGGCCCTCCTCCTCCCCTCAGCTCACTGACCTCCCCCATTTAATATTTCATCTCCTCCTCCGTGTATTTTAAGGGGAATTTCTGCTGTTCTGGATTCTCACCTGCCAAGCTGGGATGAGGAGAATCTCAGAGGACCACACAGGAACTCAGCAGTTCACCTTCCAGAAATCGGTTGACAACGGCCAACTCTCCTGGGTCCATCCTCCACTCAGACCGCCGGGAAGCCGTCCAGATATATTGCCTGTCTGAAAATGTTGATTTGTGTTTTCAAGCGTCACTTTCCAGACAGACGGAGTTTAACGCCTAATGGATAGAAAGAGAGAGGTGGTGGAGATGGAGGTAAGAAGACATTTCTCGAGGTCCATTTTATACAAAGTTGAAATCCATTTGTTGGGTCAACTGCAGCGCGACGCGTTCAGACAGAACGTCTCACATCCTGCCGTTAAATCGTTAGTGAGAGTGGAAGCGGGAACGTGGTGTTCCTCTCTCTGTCTCGGTCCAGGTTGGAGAGGAGAACCGTAGTGGTCACAGTGGCCAGGAGCTCCTTTCAATGATGCAAATCAGCAGCTTCTGAAACACAGACCTGTAAACGCTCCGGTCCCTCGGGAGATCCAGTCCAGGGTTTTGGAGCAGTGCAGAAAAAGTTGCCGCCAGGCATACTGGAAGGGCAGCAAATGTTTGACTTTTCACTTCTTGACAAGTGCAATAAGTTAAACCTTGTTGTAAATAAACAAAAGCAGAGCTAAACTATTGTTCCGGGGAATGTGTTTGCCTCTCAGCGTGATGTGGGTGGAAAGATGTTCTGTCTGGAGGGTTTTGTTTGATCCGTTTCAGTGAAGCTGATTGGAGGAAGAGAAGTGCCTGGCTGAGATAAACAAAGTCCTTCACAGTGGTTCATGTGTCTGCTGTACCCTGGCGTCTCCAGAACCGGCCTTGGCCTCTCCAGAACCAACCCTGGTGTCTCCACACTGACAGGCCGTCCATCTCTATGTTCTGTTCCCTCGGCCTCGGAGCGGGGGCTGAAGAGCCATCATCCATCCACTGCGGACGTATTGTTTACAGATGTTGTCATGACGCTGGAAGCCTCTTGTCTCTCTGTCCTCCCAGACGCTGTGATGAATGTCTTTAAAGGATTAGATTCTCTGCTGTGAAACAACATGGAACCAGAAGAGGCTCTTTTCATTCATAAGATCTCGCCACTCACGTTATCAATCCCTCTAAGAAAGAATGACAGACAAATCATGAAACATGTTCTAGTTTCTCATCAAAAGGACAACCCTTTCACCACCAGGTGTGAGTTTGATTAGTCACTGTGGACACCCCCCACTTGTGATGTCACCAGTGGGGGGGGTGTATAGAGGCCCTTTAACTAGTATTGAATCATGTTCCCCATCCAACCTATAATTACACTGTTTGGCGCCCCCCTGTGGTTTGTCACAACTTAACATCCAGTTTTACTTGGAAGCCATCTTCTTGCTGAAGCTCCTCTGAATGATATTTTCATCTTTTATCCAAAGTGACATTCGGCAAAAACGCTGGAGAGAGTCATGGGACCGAACAGCTCTCTCCACAGGGAGGAATAAATGTCTCCTGACAAACGCTGACTCTTTTATTCTCCTTTGTCACGGTTTGTTTGTTTTTATGTCTGAGATGTTTGGGCCTCCAGGGGCTCCAGGGTTTGTCTTGTGACAGAATCTGGTGGGATGGGATCAGTGGTTGTACCAGAGAGTTCCACCGGAGAGAGAGTCTCTCGGGATTTAGAGGAAGCAAGGGCCATCTGCTGTTGTTTTCCCCCCCCCCCGCCCCGCCCCCCCCCCGAGAGACCTCCACCGTGCATGCTCCCTCAGCCGTGCACACCCGCTCCACGTGCACGCCCCTCCACGTGCACACCCCTCCACCGTGCACGCCCCCTCCACGTGCACGCCCCTCAGCAGGTGGGAGGTCTCTGAGAAGCAGAATAGACCACAATGTGCACACATGTTTACATCTAGAACGGTTCTGAGAGAACAGTGCAAAGACAAAAGGATAGTGGAGTGGATAGGGCGTGACTCCCAGTCTCAAAGGTTGTGGGATCGATTCCCCAATGACCCATAGGCCTCCTTGAGCAAGACACACACACACACTAACCCCTATCTGCTCCTTCATGACCAGTATCAGAATTCCCTGTAAGTCGCTTTGAATAAAAGCTTCTGTTAAATGACTAAACAGTTAACTAGCAACTAGCAACAGCTACAGATCAGCTCCAGCTAGTGTGCACAAGTCGTGTTTGGCTTTGGCTTTGAAGATGAGGAGGAGGGAGAACGAAAGAGTCCAAGGGGTGAAGAATAAAATGGCTGACCCTTGACATTTAAATAAGAGTGGATTCATCTCCTGGTCCCCACGGGAGACATGAAATCTCTGTGTAGACAAAATAATAAATATTCAAACATTGTGTGTGTCCGAACAGAGCCTGGGGCGTTGTGCAGGCAAGCTGACCGGAGCGCCTGTTCTCTGGAGTATATTACCACGGGCCGGGCTTAAGGGACTTGGTCAAAGAAGCATGACTCTCAGATATGAGTTGAACAACGAAATCTATATCTGCCACAAAATAAATGTATCCAGCTCTCTTTACCTCACCTTATATACGTATATGAACACTGGCGAACATCACTTCCCTTTCCTGTCTCTTGTGTTGAGTCAATTTAGGTCTGCGGCGCAAGCTTTTGTTTTGAAGCCCTCGTGAGAGTCCTTTAGGCATTAATCCCAAGTATTGTATATGTATTGTCTTTATCCCTAGACTGGCTGCTGGTCCAGGAGTAGGACGGGGGATGGCAACCCTCCGGCCTGCTCCACCTCCTGATCTCCTGTCCCGTTGACAACTCCTCGTAGACAGAGTTGTACTGACATCACGGTGGATGACATCAAATGCTAGCAGCAATTCTTGGTGGTGGTGTTGTATCTGTTTCCCTCTCAGAAGGCACCTGGTGGATCCTGTCCACCCCTTGTGAGTATAAGAAAACTCAAGGAGCTAGGATTTGTTTTTCGGAACATACTGTTACTGCTGCATCTTGACGGAGGCCCTCCCTCTCTCCCTGAGCCTGTGGTGTGATAACACCACATAAACCATCCCTCTTCTTCAACACCATCACCATCATCTTCATCTTCTCCTCCTGTGGGTTTTGAACACTGACCCAACAGGCTCTTCTGACACATTTACCCATCCCATCACACAAGCTTCACAGAAGAACTGCGTTTGTGTTTCTGATCACTCTTCTCGTTTGGTTAACTCTGCTGAGACTCTGAGGCCTGACGCATACCATGGAGGACACCACAGAGGCTATCTTCTGGATGTTTCTCCAGGGTCCGCTTCCTGAAACACGATTAGCTCACCCAATGAAAGGAGAGGAGGAACAGCCCCCTGAGATCGGTGAGGATTACCTCCTGACTACTAGTCCCGGTACAGACCAGGGACCAAGACCAGCTGCTGTCAGGACCAGGGAGAGAGAGAGAAAGGTGACCTTCATCCTCTCGCTGAGCTCCACTCCCTCATGAGGGAAACGGAGGGAGCTGTCAAATTAGAACTCATGGAAGTCAGAGAGCTCCCTCCTCTCCTCTGGCACTATAGGGAGGTGGGGTTCCTCCTCTGCTTTCTCCTGAGGAGGAGCAGGGAGGAGGAACACCAAACCTGGGGGGACGGGGCAACCATCCGCAGACAGACCTTTGCCTCCAGCCCCCCTCTAGAGTAATTGTATTGAACGTTTTGAGGGATGTTTCAAAAGAGAGGTTTTTTAAAACATCCCTCATGCCTTTAATAAAATTACTCTAATAAACTGTCCATAAAATAACTGTCCATAAAACTCACCTTAGTCCAGCTCCTATTCTGCCTCTACAACTCTGCTCTTTATATGTTTTGTTTGTGTCTTTTAACAATCGTTATATTTTTGCTCTCATCTGTATTCAATTTTATGACTCCATAAGTACCTTGAGAAGCGCTCTATGAAAAAGATGTGCTTCTATTATTATTATTATTATTCTAATTATTATTATAAAGATGATGTGCTGCTTCACTGTGTTGTAGTCACAGATCTGCAGAGTCACAAACACCCAGCCTACGCCTGATCCACACTGATCTGTGGTCCGCTACTCGGGCCTGAATCTTAAGGTCTGTGTAAATCTTTGGGGGGGGGGGGGGGGTTTCAGCCATCAGATATGTGGGATGACGACACGGAGGGACACTCTGCTCCCGTCACCTCAAGGCTGCAGAATAACCAGAGATGTGGCGGTTAACGTTCTAGTAGCAGCTCTGTAAAAGTTACTTCTACAAATACAACTGCATTTCTCAATTCACTATTTAGTCATAGTCACAAGCGCTTTTACCCAAAACATCCTTCAGTAAATCCAGAGACAGATCATTAAGAAGCAGGTAGGGGTTAGATAGTACAGAGACAGGTCATTAAGGAGCAGGTAGGGGTTAGACAGTACAGAGACGGGTCATTAAGGAGCAGGTAGGGGTTAGACGGTACAGAGACGGGTCATTAAGGAGCAGGTAGGGGTTAGACGGTACAGAGACGGGTCATTAAGGAGCAGGTAGGGGTTAGACGATACAGAGACAGGTCATTAAGGAGCAGGTAGGGGTTAGACGGTACAGAGACGGGTCATTAAGGAGCAGGTAGGGGTTAGACGGTACAGAGACGGGTCATTAAGGAGCAGGTAGGGGTTAGACGGTACAGAGACGGGTCATTAAGGAGCAGGTAGGGGTTAGACGGTACAGAGACGGGTCATTAAGGAGCAGGTAGGGGTTAGACAGTACGAAACGCTGTCGTTCATCGATTTCCTGCGTCTACAGCAGAGTGGTGGTGGTGGTGGAGGTGCTGGTGTGTGTGGTGTGTGGTGTGTGTTGTGTGTTGTGTGTGTGTGTGGGCGAAGGGGTGTTAGTGGCTTTGTTTTGGTGGCTGAGGGAGTCATAGTCAGACGACCCTGAATGGTTTAGATCACATAAAAATCTTCATTGATCCCCGAGGACAGTAGTTTAGTTGTTGCTAAGCAACAGGCTCAAACACTAGAGGTGTTTTAACAGAACACAATATGTTATATTGATTAAAAAATGTGTTCAATATAGTGAGATTTTAAATGAATAATAATGTGACACAACGCTAAATACAGAACATGAGGCAAGAACAACTGCACCCGTCGGATGTTACGTACTTATACTAAAAGTAAAAAGGAGAGACAGACAGAGAGGACAGACTGGGCGAGACAGAGAGACAGGCTGACAGAGAGGACAGACTGGGCAAGACAGAGAGACAGGCTGACAGAGAGGACAGACTGGGCAAGACAGAGAGACAGGCAGACAGAGAGACAGACTGGGCGAGACAGAGAGACAGGCAGACAGAGAGACAGACTGGGCGAGACAGAGAGACAGACTGGGCGAGACAGAGAGACAGGCTGACAGAGAGGACAGACTGGGCAAGACAGAGAGACAGGCAGACAGAGAGACAGACTGGGCGAGACAGAGAGACAGGCAGACAGAGAGACAGACTGGGCGAGACAGAGAGACAGGCAGACAGAGAGACAGACTGGGTGAGACAGAGAGACAGGCAGACAGAGAGGTCAGACTGGGCGAGACAGAGAGACAGGCAGACAGAGAGACAGACTGGGCGAGACAGAGAGACAGGCAGACAGACTGGGCGAGACAGAGAGACAGACTGGGCGAGACAGAGAGATAGACAGACAGAGGACAGACTGGGCGAGACAGAGAGACAGGCAGACAGAGAGACAGACAGACAGAGAGACAGACTGGGCGAGACAGAGAGACAGGCAGACAGAGAGGTCAGACTGGGCGAGACAGAGAGACAGGCAGACAGAGAGACAGACTGGGCGAGACAGAGAGATAGACAGACAGAGAGACAGACTGGGCGAGACAGAGAGACAGGCAGACAGAGAGACAGACTGGGCGAGACAGAGAGACAGGCAGACAGAGACAGGCAGACAGAGAGACAGACTGGGCGAGACAGAGAGATAGGCAGACAGAGAGACAGAGAGACAGACTGGGCGAGAGAGAGACAGGCAGACAGAGAGACAGGTCAGACTGGGCGAGACAGAGAGATAGGCAGACAGAGAGACAGACAGACAGAGAGGTCAGACTGGGCGAGACAGAGAGATAGGCAGACAGAGAGACAGGTCAGACTGGGCGAGACAGAGAGATAGGCAGACAGAGAGGTCAGACTGGGCGAGACAGAGAGATAGGCAGACAGAGAGACAGACAGACAGAGGCACATGGATAAAAAGTATATATCAAAGTGATCACAGATCTGCAATTAAACAGATAGATGGATGGATAGAGAGATAGAGAGAAGCTCCACAGGTTCCTCCTCTAATCCCTCTCTCACTTCATCATCCATCACCTACTCACTGTCACTCCATCACTCGTCGTCCATCGCTCTATGTCTCTCTGTCTCATCCATCACCTTTTTATATCCTCAACATTAAGAGCTGTTGTAACAAAGTGCACAGGTATAGCTTATGGTGTCAAATTGGAGGAATTCCATACTAGAGCCGGAGGGAACGGGGAGTAAGCATTCCATTTGTACTTGTTGCACACGGCAAATCAAAACATCTTGGATCTTGAGGTAGTATGTGATCATCTAAATACTCACTCTCTTACGGACCAGTCCAACTTGCTGAATAGTTGTTCATAATTGATTTTGTGTGTGTGCATTTTATCGTTATTGTTCTCCATGTCGTTAATGGATCGTTAAATAAATCTCATACCTAAAATTAATAAATACTAGTAATATGGCCTGTATATTGATTAATATTTGTATTATTGGATTTTAGGAACATACATGTATTAACATTGTGTAGTTTTGGAGAGAGAGAGAGAGAGAGAGAGAGAGAGAGAGAGAGAGAGAGAGAGAGAGAGAGAGAGAGAGAGAGAGAGAGACACTCCCTCTACTTATAACACTGAGTCAGACAGACTGTGGGGCATTCGGGAGCTGAACACAGCTCCTATATAATAATATATTACTATTACAGTGTGCTCTAGTGGAGGACAGTGTGCGTGTGTTGAGCTGCACTCGGAGAGACACCAGCTGTGTCTGCAGTCCGTCCGGACGTGTCTCTCCAGGACGGAGATCATGTTTCCATCTCCTGAACATCTGATCCACGGATCGTCTCGTTGTTGACTTGTGGAGCGACGGCAACTTTCTCTCCTCGTACCGACTCCTACTACGGATCGGAATCATCCACAGAGACGGAGCGATCTCTCGCCCGACGTCCGCGTCTCCGTCCTTTTAAAGGGGCGAACGGCAGCGTGTCTCTCTCTCCGGAGAAGCGACATGCTCTCTAGCCCGTGGCCGCGGATGCCGCAGCCCGGCCGGGGAGGACGGACGGACAGCAGCGACCGGGGTCGAGTCCGGTGTGGGTCCCGGAGGAAGAGTTGTGTGAATAACGTTCGTGTGAGGGGCTGACGGTACCCCGGAGTACACCACCGGGTCGGCACGGGACCCACTACGAGTAGTAGTAGTAGTAGTAGTAGTACGTGTTTGTTGTCTTGTCCTCAACTCCTAGAAGCGCTGCGTCGTCGGGAACCAAACTTGTTTACCCGTAATTATAAACACAGACGGGATCCGATGACATTATTTATTAATTTTTATCTCCGCGATGGGAATTACACGGAATGGAGAAATATGAAGAAATTGTTTTTGGTTTCTGAATACAATGTATTGGACATGGATATTATAGCATATTGCACATGGATTTAAATATATTTTTGGACATTTTTGTCAAAGTGCAGTTATGAAAATGACAGACTAAGTGCTTTCCTCTCTGGCTGAACTGTTATTACAAGGACTGAGGAAACACTGCACAATGGCACGCCGGTGGATTATATATTCTGCTGTTTTACTTTCACTTTTCTCCCAGCCGATGGCTTTTTCGGGGCTGTTCAACGTGTCGGACATGCTGACGGATGGCCTGCTGGACGTCAAGCTGTCTCCAGGGAAAGAGGGCGAGCGGCGGAGCGACGACCTCCACCCGGTCCTTTACTTCAACCAAGACGACGTGGCTCAGCTGAGGCAGCGGTCGTCCGGCACACACGGCCACATCTTCAAAGTGATCAGAGCCGCCGTTCTCTCCATGCTGTCGGACGCCGCCTTCTACACGCCTCCCGCTGAACACCGGGAGTTCGCCGGCAAGTGGAACGAGATTTACGGCAACAACCTGCCGCCGCTGGCGCTCTACTGCCTCCTGTGTCCGGAGGACGGCGCCGCATTCCGCTTCCTCCTCAACTTCATGGACCGCATGGCGGCCTACCCAGACTGGAAGGTGACCGGTGCGCCCAACGACGAGGTGCCCACCGCCCACTCCCTCACGGGGTTCGCCACCGCCTACGACTTCATCTACCCCCACCTGGACCAGCGGCGCCGGAAGACATACCTCCGGAGGATCCACTCAGAGACGGAGGAGCTTTACGAGCTGTCCAAGCATCGGGGATGGGGGAAGCAGTACCTGCAGAACCACCAGACCACCAACATCTTGGCCATCCTGACTGGTGCCATGGTGGTGGGGACCCAGGGAGACCCGGTGTCCATGATCTGGAAGCAGGTGTGTGTGAACTACATGGAGAAGACCCTGTTCCTTCTCAACCACGTGGTGGACGGTTCCCTGGACGAAGGCGTGGCCTACGGAAGCTACACGGCCAAGTCCGTCACGCAGTACGTCTTCTTGGCCCGGCGCCACTTCAGCATCGACAACACGCAGAACCACTGGCTGCGCATGCACTTCTGGTTCTACTACGCCACCCTGCTGCCGGGCTTCCAGAGGACCGTGGGCATCGCCGACTCCAACTACAACTGGTTCTACGGCCCAGAGAGCCAGCTCGTCTTCCTCGACGCTTTTGTCATGAGGAACGGAACCGGCAACTGGCTGGCCCAGCAGATCAGGAAGCACCGGCCCAAAGACGGGCCCATGGGCCAGTCGTCGGCCCAGCGCTGGGCCACCCTCCACACTGAGTACATCTGGTACGACGGGGGGCTGGCACCTCAGCCTCCGCACGGCCACGGCCGCGCCCGCATGCACATCTTCTCCAACTGGGGCGTGGTCACCTACGGGGCGGGGCTGCCCAGCGCCCAGGACAACACCTTCGTCTCCTTCAAGTCCGGGAGGCTGGGCGGCCGGGCCGTCTACGACCTGGTTCACGACAAGCCCTACTCCTGGCTGGACGGCTGGAACAGCTTCAACCCCGGTCACGAGCACCCCGACCAGAACTCCTTCACATTCGCGCCCAACGGACAGGTGTTTGTGTCCGAGGCGCTCTACGGGCCCAAGTTCAGCTACCTGAACAACGTGCTTGTGTTTGCCCCATCTCCCGGCAGCCAGTGCAACGGCCCGTGGGAGGGCCAGCTGGGGGAGTGCGCCAAGTGGCTGCGCTGGACCGAGCGGGACGTGGGGGACGCGGCAGGGGAGGTGGTGGCTGCCTCCTCCCACGGAGACGCCATGTTTGTTAGCGGGGAGGCTGTGGGGGCCTACTCCCCTGCCATGGGGCTAAAGAGCGTCTACAGAGCGCTGGTCCTGCTCAACTCCCAGACCCTGCTGGTGGTCGACCATGTGGAGAAGAGCCCCGACTCACCCCTCACCTCCATGAGCGCCTTCTTTCACAACCTGGACATTGACTTTAAGTACGTTCCCTTTAAGTTCATGGACCGGTACCACGGGGCGATGATGGATGTGTGGGACGCCCACTATAAGATGTTCTGGTTCGATACCCGGGGCCACAGCCCGGAAACCAGGATACAGGAGGCGGAGCAGGCGGCAGAGTTTAAGAAGAGATGGACCCAGTATGTCAATGCTACGTTTCTGATGACAGGAGCCGTCACCAGAGTAGCTTACCTGATGCACGGACCTTACGTAAAAGTGTCCGGCTGTAGATTTGTAGACGACAACCGAAACGGAGTAAAGCTTTCTGTGACTATAAACAACACGGAGAAGATTGTCTCTATTGCTACAAACTACAAAGACATAGGAGCCAGGTTCAGCTACCTGGGCTTCGGGGGTTATTCTAAAGTGGAAGACAAAAACGAGATTTTGAGGTTTGGCCTCGGCTCACAAGAGATTCCTCAACAAAAAGCGGTGGGGGAGGAGCAGCCGTTTGATGCCGGCTTCACAGTGAATGTGATCGCGGGGCTGATTCTCTGCGTGGCGATCGGCTTGCTGACCATGCAGAGAAAGTGGTGCGCGTGCTCCAGCAGGTGGATGCGCTGCACCCTGCTTTCAGTGCTCTTCCTGTGGATGGCTGAGCTTCTGCTTCTGTCCAGCAGCTGTCACCAGCAGCTCCTATGTGGGGTGAACTGGAAAGGAAGAAGCGATGACGCAAAAAAACAACAGAGCAGACAACCCGGCGACTGCCCCCTCCCCACCGTCGTCATAACGACGCTGCCCGGCTCGGGGGCGGAGCTACTGCAGCATCTTTTCCACAACAACTCAGACTTTGTTTACATCAGAGTCCCCACGGAGCACGTGGATGTTCCCGAGACAGAGTTTGAGTTTGATTCCCTGGTGGACGCCTGCGAGTGGTCGAGGGCGGATGCCCTGCAGGGACGCTTTAGGATTATCCAGGGCTGGCTGCACTCCCTGGTGCTCAACACAAGGCTGCACCTGCAGAACATCCAGCTGACAGAGGGAGGCGGCCAGGCCGGACGGTCCCAGAGAACCGTGGGAGGGGGGTCCGGGGATAAAAGGAGGAGGGCCGGCGTGGGCCGAGACACGGAATATGTGAAGGAGATGAGGCGCCATGTGGCGGAGCACCCCAACGCACGCGTTGTGCTCAGTCTGAGGAGTGGGAGCTGGCCCCTCAAGCTACCCTTCCTCCAGGAGGTGCTGGGGCCTTCCACGAGGTCCCTTTACCTGCTGCGGGACCCGCGGGCCTGGATCTATCTCATGCTGTACAACAGCAAACCCAGCCTGTACTCGCTGAAGAACATCCCCCAGCACCTCTCCCTGATGTTCAGGGAGGAGCAAGAGGGGAAGGCAGGGGTCCTGAGGGCCCCAGAGTTCAGGACCTTACAGGGGCTCCTCTCCCGGTCCCAGACCAGCCCGGTTCTGCTGCTGGCCCACCTGTGGCTGGCCCACACCACTGCCGTGCTGAGGGTGGGCCGGAGTCTCCCGGCGGACTCCTTCCTCCGGGTGAGGTTTGAAGACACCGTGGTCTTCCCCCAGGAGACGGCCCAGAGGATCCACAGGTTCCTGGGGGTCCCTGTGTCCCCCGCTTCCCTCAACCGGCTGCTGGTGTCCACCTCCACCAACCTGTACTCCCTCCAGTATGAGGGGGACGTGTCCCCCGCCACCATCCATGCCTGGAAGCAGAAGATGTCCGGGGAGGACGTGCGGGTGATAGAGGACACATGTGGGGGGCTTATGAGGAGGCTGGGCTACACGCTGCAGGTCAGCTGACCAGCCGCCGGGCTTCTGATTGGACACTGTGGGGGTTTGTTTACAGTGGTTGCCGTGGTTTCTCTTGTAGTCCGTCTGTAATGGTGTTTTTGCATTAAACCCCAACTGGAGTTTTTACAGATGAAAGACTGACGAAGACGTTGGATTTCTTTGCTTGCTTGAGGCGATGTTTGTGGTTGCTTGTACGTCGGGGTGTTTTAGAATGAAACGAGTTAGAGAAAAAGCTTTAATTATACAGTGGTAGTTTATTGGTGAGCCAACATTCCCTCTGTAAGCCAGTTTGGTTTGAATCGTTTGTCCTACAAGCAGTCGGTCTGGAGAGCGCCACTAACATTCACCACAGCTTTAATTTATATGTGATGGAAAGCTCTTAGTGCAGTTACTCATCTATTGTGCTCTCCTTCTCCCGGTTTCAATCTCTCGCTCTCCATCTCTTTGTCCTCCCTCTCCCAATCCCTCTCTCTCCTCCATGCTCTCTCCATCTCCTCCATGCTCTCTCCATCTCCTCCCTCTCCCACCTTTTCACAACAGATGAGATATTGTACAATCATTCAGGTACCTTCCAAAAACCACTCAAATCATGTTCACAGCGATGCTTTCTAACTGAAATGTTAAGATTCAGCCAAAATAAGTCATTTAACTTGGCTGACATTTGTGTACAGAGGAAACATCTGCAGAACTACACAGTTGAACATAATATATAAATACTTTGTGCCCTTTAACAAGGACTATAAACTGCTGCTGTATATGTTATCTTCCAACAGATATGATAAAAGATGTTGTGTTGTCTTGCTCCAATGCAGATGTATAATCTATGTGGCTGGTGTGTTCATAAACCTGTGTATGTAAAAAGGTTAGCGTGTCAGCAGGAACAAGCTTTTGAAGCTCAAAGATGTCATGGCTTTGCACTCCTAATTATAGTCGAGGATCTCTGCTCTTTCTAAACATGTATACTCCACTGTACGCGCTCATTATACCATAGCAAATATAAACCGAGGCCCTGAAGGTCTTGAGTGTTGAAAAATAATTTCTATTGGTCCCAGAGGAGATATGAATATCATTATTATAAATCCCCTCCGGGTTTATTGAATTGGAGCAGAGGTGCTTAATGGGATCAGAGAGAGGAAACTGACAGCCTCGACACCCTCCAGTCAGAGCCGTTTATCCAGCGCCTCCAGCCATGCTGGCGATGGGAGATCTAGACCAGATTTAGACCACATCTAGACCAGATTTAGACCACATCTAGACCATGTCCAGACCAGCTCCACAACAGATCCAGCACACAGGCTGAGCTCTTCTCAGTGACACCTCCGCCTCCTCTAATCAGCAGCCGGAGATGGTAGTTGTTATTATTACGTATCAGCCAATCAAAAGATGACCACAAAAAAAAAATCATCATCCAATAAGAAGATGACAAAAAAGGGCCTTGATATTCTTCAGATGTTCTGCTATTGTTCTATATCTGTGTCCAGAGAGTAGATAAGATATACTATACTATATGAATCCCAGAAGGGAGATATGCGAAGACATTTGGGTGTGAAGACAAGAGGTTCCTCATTAATGTCAGTGTAGAGAACAGCCGGTGTGTCTCATGCAGACCATGTCCAACACAGACGCTGCTCAGTGTGTCCTTCACCAGCGTCCTCCCAGCCAGGAGACGGCCTGCTAGTTAGGCCCTGTGTGCAGCAGGCCCCCGACTGACCGACTGACTGGCTGTTCGGCGTCTGGGGTCTCAGAGTGTCTCAGTCTGTGGGGCCCTGTCCCCTCAGGAGCCCTGTTCAGTATGCGCTGTGTGGGGATGTGGTTGCTGGCCTCTGGTGCCTCTGATGACTGTCTGCTTCTTTCTTGTGATGCCGATGTGTTGTGTGGTGGTGGTGGTGGGAGGGGAGGAGAGATGAATAAATTCTGACTTTAATGACATGCTTCATGTTGTCTTCACGAGGTTCACATCACTGTTTGGTCCTGGTCTGGTTCTGCACCTCAAGAGCAACTCTCTAATTAGACCTGTAGTGTTGTTACTATGAATTATACGGCCGGTGGAGATGGAGTTAACACAGCAGCTAGGAATATCACAAAGAAATAGTCAGCTTTTACTGTCAGTTTGACACACACACACACACACACAGGCCTCTACAAACCACGGAACAACAGAACACACAACTGTGCACGGCTGCTGCTTCACTGGGTTCAGTAGAGAACATCCCATAATTGAAGCCATCAGGGAACCGTGACGACGGGTAACATCCCATAAAAGACACCATCAGGGAACAGTGACGACGGGTAACATCCCATAAAAGAAGGTGTCAGGGGTAAGATGTTACGCGAGATGGACCAGAAACTAAGATGGGGTCCTGCAACCGGCTTGTTTTAGCGCACTCAGTGAGTGACCGATTTGGCCGTCTCTCTTCTCTCTCCCATGGCGCTTTAAGTCTCAGCCTTCAAAGTAAAAGAGCCTCGGATCCTTCAGAGTAAAGGGTGTCAGATCATTCAGAGTAAAAGCTTGTCATAGTTCAGAGTAAGAGGGCGCCTCTCTCCTCAGAGACGACATATGCTATGTTAGGAGAGAGAGAGATATCAGAGAAAACTGGTTGCCAATGAGACTTGGTTACACTTAATAAACATAAAGATATCAGCGGTTGGTAACCATGACAACCAAATATGTTTGTAAACAAGTCTTGGCGTATCATAGCATGGAACGTCAAGTCAAGTTTATTGTCACTTCACAGTTTACACAAGTATAAAGCAGTGAGTGAAAATCTTAGGTGCAATACCCAACGACAGACAGCAGTTATAAAAATAAGATAAAAATTGATAAAAATTTAATAAAAAAACATTAAGTCATACTAAAGAGGAAGTGTTCAAACAATGCATTAATAATATGTATTCATACTACATGCTGTACACACTGTCTGTGGGTGAGGAATAGCATAGTATGCTTCCTTCGTTATTGGTTACACACAGCAGGTGAGCTAGCATAGCTACAACCCATAGCGGTTCCGGCGGTCCTCGCTCCATCACTGTCTCCACGGCGACTATCTCCCTCCTCCTCATTGGTTAACCTTTAGAGGCTTCCCCATCACTCACAGAGACGCCTGCTGTCCCAGCCCATAAAGGAACTGTTGCAGCTAGCCTGCTGTGCTACACTATTACAGGCCTGCTAATGAGCGAGAGACATCTCCTCTCAGCTGGAAATCTCTCTCTCTCTCTCTCTCTCCCTCTCTCTCCCTCTCTCTCCCTCTCTCTCCCTCTCTCTCCCTCCCTCTCCCTCTCTCTCTCTCTCTCTCTCTCTCTCTCTCTCTCTCTCTCTCTCTCTCTCTCTCTCTCTCTCTCTCTCTCTCTCTCTCGTCTCTCTCTCTCTCTCTCTCTCTCTCTCTCTCTCTCTCTCTCTCTCTCTCTCTCTCTCTCTCTCTCTCTCTCTCTCTCTCTCTCTCTCTCTCTCTCTCTCCTCTCTCTCTCTCTCTCTCTCTCTCTCTCTCTCTCTCTCTCTCTCTCTCTCTCTCTCTCTCTCTCTCTCTCTCTCTCTCTCTCTCTCTCTCTCTCTCTCTCTCTCTCTCTCTCTCTCTCTCTCTCTCTCTCTCTCTCTCTCTCTCTCTCTCTCTCTCTCTCATAACAAACTGATAGCTGAGCTGTGGGCCCAGTGTTGACATTGTGGTGACTCCCAGGACCCCCCGCTGATGAGACCTGGAAACGAGGAGCAGATGGTGGTGATGAAGATGAAGATGATGACACTCATACTGTCATCTTCACCTCACTAAACAGACACCGCAGAGCCCCTTGGATTCCACAGACCACATTCACCAAGCGGCCACCTTATCAACTGAAGGAGTACTTTTAATGTGAAGGCCTATATATTCTACCAGGTATCTATGGCCACCTTATCAACTGAAGGAGAGTACTTTTAATGTGAAGGCCTATATATGCTACCAGGTATCTATGGCCACCTTATCAACTGAAGGAGAGTACTTTTAATGTGAAGTCCTATATATGCTTCCAGGTATCTATAGCCAGCTTGTCAACTGAAGGAGAGTACTTTTAATGTGAAGGCCTATTTAGGCAAGGTATATACAGCCATCTTGCCAACTGGGCGGCACACAGAGTTGTGCACTTGTTCTATTTAACTTGTGAAGCTTCCAGAAGAGACTCTGCTTCCGACTACCGGGAATGAACCTCTTGTAGGGAAACTGTCCTTGTTCTTCATGCTCCAGATCGTTGAGTCTGAAGTCTTACCCTCGGTTTCCAGCCGTAATAAACAGACATCAGGGCGGAGGTCTGACTAACGGCTCTGCTGGAAAAACTGTTGGGACCTGGAAAGAGTTGTTATGTACGGACCATGGTTATGGTCCTTACTGTTCAGACAGACAGGCAGGGGGAATGACAGACAGACATGTCTGACAGACACCAGACATAGAGGGGGAATGACAGACAGAGAGCAGAAATGACAGACAGACAGACACACAGACAGAGAGGGGGAATGACAGAGACAGACAGGCAGAGAGGGGGAATGACAGACAGACAGACACACAGACAGAGAGGGGGAATGACAGAGACAGACAGGCAGAGAGGGGGAATGACAGACCGAGAGTAGAAATGACAGACAGACAGGGGGAATGATAGACAGACAGAAATAAAGTAAATGACAGACAGAGAGGGGGAATGACAGACAGACAGAGAGGGGGAATGACAGACAGACAGAGAGGGGGAATGACAGACAGAGACAGATAGACAGAGAGGGGGAATGACAGACTGACAGACAGACAGACCGAGAGGGGGAATGACAGACAGACAGAGAGGGGGAATGACAGACAGACAGAGGGGGAATCACAGACAGACAGAGGGGGGATGACAGACAGACAGAGGGGGAATCACAGACAGACAGAGGGGGGATGACAGACAGAAAGACAGAGAGGGGGAATGACAGACAGAAAATATAATCAGCACATGAAAGAGAGAAGAGAAACGTATGTTTGTGTTTCATCAGGGGAGGGGGGGGGGGGGGGGGCAGAGCTAATCAGCACACACACACAGGAGCTCCCACTGTCTCAGTCACTTCCTGTCCAAGAGATGGATCTCCTTTATAAACATAATTTTGGATCTCTCTCTCTCTCTCTCTCTCTCTCGCTCTCTCTCTCTCTCCCTCCCTACAGGCTGCTGGCCTGTGTTCTGGTCTCAAGCCAGAGACAACATTTCCAGCCAACCGTTGGAGTTTCTGTCTCCTGCCTGCTTCTCTTCTCAGTAAAAGAGATGGCTTGTTTCTGTATCACGGTGTACCCCAGTGGCACCGTTTGGCTTCAGATATTCTTCATCCACCTTTTATTTACCTTTCATGATACTTTTATATAGGTTAAACCACATTTTTTCAGATTCCCAATCTCAAAGTTAAAGCCCCGTCCTCCAATGATCAATACAAGCTCATCCAAAACACCTGCAAGGCATTTCAACTAATCCCTACTTTCCTCCTCCCTTCTCTTCTCTCCTCCCTCCTCTCTCACTACTCTCCTCCCTCCTCTCACCCCCTCCCCTCCTCCCTCCTCTCTCACTACTCTCCTCCCTCCTCTCACCCCCTCCCCTCCTCCCTCCTCTCTCACTACTCTCCTCCCTCCTCTCACCCCCTCCCCTCCTCCCTCCTCTCTCACTACTCTCCTCCCTCCTCTCACCCCCTCCCCTCCTCCCTCCTCTCTCACTACTCTCACCCCTCCTCTCACCCCCTCCCCTCCTCCCTCCTCTCTCACTACTCTCACCCCTCCTCTCACCCCCTCCCCTCCTCCCTCCTCTCTCACTCCCTCCTCTCACCTCTCCTCTCTCTCCTCTCTCTCACTCCCTCCTCTCCTCTCCCCTCTCTCACTCCCTCCTCTCCTCTCCTCTCTCCTCTCCTCTCCTCTCCCCTCTCCTCCCTTACCCCCTCTCACTCCCTCACCCTCCTCTCACCTCCCTTACCCCCTCTCCTCCCTCACCCTCCTCTCACCTCCCTTACCCCCTCTCCTCCCCCACCCTCCTCTCACCTCCCTTACCCCCACCCTCCTCTCTCCTCCCTTACCCCCTCTTCTCCTCTCTCCTCCCTTACCCCCTTCTCCCCTCCCCCACCCTCTTCTCCCCTCCCCCACCCTCCTCTCACCCTCCTCTTCTCCTCCCTTACCCTCTTCTCCTCTCTCTTCCCCCACCCCCTCTCTCCTCGCCCTTCCTCTCCTCCCTCCCCCACCCCTCCCCCCTCCTCTCCTCTCCCACCCCCTCCCCCCCCTCCCCCCCTCCTCTCTCCTCTCCTCTCCTCTCCCACCCTTTCCCACTCTCCTCTCTTCTCCCTCACCCCCTCTCCTCCCTGGCAGTGGGAGCCAGATGGTCAGATTCGGCATCATCTCCATGGAGACCAACATTATAGACCAACAGTTAATAAAAAAAGCATCCAGAATAAGAGCAAGGAGACAACAACAACAACAAATCGTGAGGATTCAATCCTCTTTATTGGTCACATACATGAAGACATACAGTGAAATGTGTTCTCTGCATTTAACCCATCCTAGTATTAGGAGCAGTGGGCAGCTATTCATACAGCGCCCGGGGAGCAGTTAGGGTTAGGGTCTTCCTCAAGGACCCGACAGTTTTTGCTAGGAGGAGCCGGGGATCGAACCAGCAACCTTCCGGTTGTGAGGCGACCGCTCTACCTCCTGAGCTAGACTGCCGCCCGAGAGAGGAGAGGGAGAGATGTACAGAGAGGAAAGGACACAAGGTAGAATCTATTGAGGAGAGTCTTGGCTCTCCGAGTGCTTTCAGAGTGGTGTGGGTGAACACGCGTTATATTATTATATTCTAAGTGGATACAATACTGCAGCTCTTATCACGGCTGCCACTCAAGGATACGTCCTTTTCATTCTCTCGGTTAGGATTCTACTATTCTACCGGGTCCCCGCAGTACTAACGTAGGCTGCGGGAGACGAGATTCTTCTCCCAGGGTTTTTAAAAACTGATTTGAAACGGTGAGAAAGAAATAATGCCGTTATTACCCCTATGTGTTTTGTCTTAATGTCCCTCTGATAAAGTGTACTGCTGAGAGCAGAGGACCTCAGCTGCGGCGGTTTTGACGGATGTCGGAATTAAATTATTAAATTAAATTAAATTACAGCCGGGGGAACACCAGGCGTTATCCTGCAGGTCTGTGGGAGAAGCCCAGAGATGATAAATGTGTAGACCAGAGAGCAGGAGCTGCAGTGGGGGGACGGCCTGCAGGACGGGAGTCTGGAGCTCTGGAGACTCCTGTGTTACCGCTTCAGTCACAACTCTGGTTGAACTCTCAGGGAAACAAACCCCAACAACCAACAAGGAGTTCTCAAACTACACCGACAGCAAAGTACAATCGCTTGCTCTGAGGGTTTAAATAATTCATCGTCCCACCCAAAACCTCCACCCCTCTCGTCTCCTGCTCCACCTCCTCAGTCCCAGCGGTGGAGACCTGACACCTGAGCTGCCCTGAACCCCCACCTCCTCCTCCTCACCCCCACCTCCCCCTCCTCACCCCCACCTCCTCCTACTCCTCCACCACCTCCCCCTCCTCACCCCCACCTCCTCCTACTCCTCCACCTCCCCCTCCTCACCCCCACTTGTTAGGAAGGGAGGCTTGTTATTATATATGTGTATATGTGTGTATATAGGATATGAGTATGGCTTGTTAGGAAGGAAATGCACTCATGACTTCTGGTGACTAGTAGTTATCTTGTCTACCTGTTCAATGACCTTATTGTAAGTCGCTTGGAACAAAAGAGTCTGATAAATGTGTCACACAGAGATTAATATATATCAATTAATAATCAATTATACATATTAATATTATGAAATGAATAGTGTGTGTGTGTGATAATAAATTATTATTTAGATACAAGATACTAAGATACAAGATATTTATTTGCCATTTGTAACAAGTACATTGAAATGCTTGCTCCCCATTCCCTCCCGCAGTAAACATACCATAACAAAAAATACCATAAAAATAATATATACAATAGAAATAAAATTCTAATTCAAATGAACAAAAAAAGGACAGCAAAGTGACTGACAGACGGTATGAACATCTGTTGAATGTGCAAAAATAGCATCAGCATCATGAATACAGTGCAGAACAGCTGTCAATAGTGGAATCACAGAGAAAATAAATGTGCAAAAGCGATCAAATGCCAACAATTCCCCTCATTATCTACCTGCTCTCCTTTCTCAACATGCTAATGCTATGCTAATTGCTAATGCTACCCGGGCTCTCCACCAGCAGCAGCCGTTTGTCTCAGGAGAGGAGAGATGTAGCAACCACCTCCACCTCCTCCTCCTCCACCTGCACACCCAACCTCCACCGCCAGCCCCTTCACATCACAAAGGGACAGAATACATTAATGACAGGGCGGTGAGTGGGAAAGGGGATTCAAATATTCATTTGTCCTCTTCTCTAGGTAGGAGAAAGAGAAGAAAGAGAGTAACGGGAGAGAGACAGAGACAGAAGAGAGAGAGAAACAGGAAAGAGAGAGAGAGAGAGGAAAGAGAGAGGAGAGGAGAGAGAGAGAGAAAGAGAAACAGGAAAGAGAAACAGGAAAGAGAGAAAGAGAGAGAGAAAGAGAGAGAGACAGGAAAAACAGACAGGAGAGAGAGTGGATGGAGAGAGTGGAACTAGAGAGAGACATGCAGAAGGGAAAGCGGGAGAGAGACTGGGCAAGTAACGGAACAGAAAGAGAGAGAGAGACACAGGTAGACACCACTCAGCCACCACGAGTAACAGAGCAGTAGACTAAGTGAGAGGGGGTACTTGCTGTGCCGCCATGTTTCATATTTAATAAGTCTTCAGGTTGGCCTTTATCATCATTAATAGAACAGGAAAATAACTGCTGTTACTGCCTCACAGCGGCTGTGTTTTTAGTTTAGCGTCATGAAGGAACATTACACTGGGTTTAGAGTTTCTCTCCTCCTGTCACATTTTAGAGAACCATCCGGAACCACCTCTCGAAATACGCTGGTTTAGCAAAACGACCCCCGCCTTCTTCTCCTCCTCCTCCTCCTCCTCCTTGCCCCCTCCACCTCCTCCTCCTCACTCACCTCCCTCCTCCTACTCACCCCCACCCTTATTCTCATCACCCCCCCCACCCCCACCCTTATTCTCCTCACTCACTCCTCACCCTGTCACACCCCCCCCCTCCTCCTTTTCACTTTTTATTCTCCAGTTTCCACCTCATCAAGCTCAGCTCACAGGTCAGCAAGATGTTCAACCGAGCAAGAACATCCTCCTTCTACCCCAGATATTAAACCTGATTTATGTCTCCGTTTCACTAAAAGCTTATTTAAGATTATGAGTGTTAAAAATATACAACTAATCTGCCCA
>CM051020.1:14920021-14990021 GCA_027704905.1 Muraenolepis orangiensis
CCATCACCGGTAGGTCAGGACTCTTTGCTTGGTGTTTTCATTCTGATCGTAGTCAGAGGGATTCATATCCATAATTATACAGTCGATGCCTTCATTTGCATTCTGACTTTTCCTTTCCACCATAGTGTGTATACAGAGCTTTTCACACATATTTCTTTGTATATTAAAAAAATGTGCATCCCTTTTTAAATTCGCATTACTGTCCTGTTCATCTGCTGTGACACACATCCCGTCTAGGAATAATAAAGTTAGTTTATGTCTCAGAGTTAATAAAATGTCAGGGTACATCAGAGAAAGGAGTACACACACAGAATATAATAATAATAAACAAATATCTCCCTTTCCACCCACAGCCCTCCCTCAACCTGACAAGTTCAGGATTTATTTGAGAACAGGGACTTAGGGAGGTAGGAAACGAGAGGGATCCGTATCTTCTCAAGCTACCCAACCCTTCTTCTCTCTCCAGGTGGAGTAGGCCGCTTGGTCTGGATCCTCTTCAGGTATTATTGACAGCTTGGTCTGGTCCTCTCCAGGTGTAGTGGACTCCTTGGTCTGGATCTTCTTCAGGTGTAGTGGACTCCTTGGTCTGGATCTTCTTCAGGTGTAGTGGACTCCTTGGTCTGGATCTTCTTCAGGTGTAGTGACTCCTTGGTCTAGATCTTCTTCAGGTGTAGTGGACTCCTTGGTCTGGATCTTCTTCAGGTGTAGTGGACTCCTTGGTCTGGATCTTCTTCAGGTGTAGTGGACTCCTTGGTCTAGATCTTCTTCAGGTGTAGTGGACTCCTTGGTCTAGATCTTCTTCAGGTGTAGTGGACTCCTTGGTCTGGATCTTCTTCAGGTGTAGTGGACTCCTTGGTCTGGATCTTCTTCAGGTGTAGTGGACTCCTTGGTCTAGATCTTCTTCAGGTGTAGTGGACTCCTTGGTCTGGATCTTCTTCAGGTGTAGTGGACTCCTTGGTCTGGATCTTCTTCAGGTGTAGTGGACTCCTTGGTCTAGATCTTCTTCAGGTGTAGTGGACTCCTTGGTCTGGATCTTCTTCAGGTGTAGTGGACTCCTTGGTCTGGATCTTCTTCAGGTGTAGTGGACTCCTTGGTCTAGATCTTCTTCAGGTGTAGTGGACAGCTTGGTCTGGAAGCCACATATTCCCATTTCTTCTGAACATGAGAAGAGGTTTTATCAGAGAGGATTCTTGGGACCAGATCTCCACCTGGAGACACCAGAGATCACATGGACGTCCTTTTTTCCCCTGAGAACACATCACATGACCACCTCATGTGCTGCTTTGTCTTCAGATCACTTAAGATGTGGTTTGTGTATCTCAAAAGGACTACAGCCGTTTATAAAAATGTGAAAATTAATCAGGGCTTAAACATGCCAAATGTGTTACATCGGGAGTAATCTCACAAATCAGACACGTTCAAATCTGCGTGATCGGAAAACAACCTGACTGATGGAACCATAACCAATGGGAGATGGCTGACCGTAGGTTGGAAGTGTCCAAAAGGTGATATGTCTGTCGCCCATGTGGTCATGGCTTCCATCTTTCAAAAGAGAAAACAAACAAAGCACTCATGCCTCGTTTCCACCAAAGCAAGCCTAGTTCTAGCTCTTGGGTGGCGCTAGAGCCGGTTCGCATTTGGTTCAACTGGCGAGCCGTCTAAGAACCGGTTTGCGTTTCCACCGACTTTTTCGCCGAGAGAGCCACGTCATGACGTCACTGTTAACGTCTCTGCTTTCCCAGCAGCTCGCGCCAACTTCCACAACAGTGGATTACATGATGGATGTAAAAGTGTTGCTCCTGGCTTTCAGGCTACAAACAGCTGCTCGTCTTTGGTGCTATGGACGCGATTACGTTGAAGCCCCTAACTGTGATAAAGGACTATACTAATAAAATGGACTTGACGTTAGAGCTGCATTAACAGAGTACTTAAACAGAAGGGACCATTTGCCTTTTCTTCTTCAAAACTCATCTTGCATTATGTTTCTCGGTTGATAAAGCATAATGAAGCGGACATTGTATGAAAAATAGAAATGTTTTATTAAAAAAAACATTAAATACACAATATACAGTAATCACAAAATGTAAAAGTATAGAGTGCAGTGTAATAAGTCCATGTTAATAAAGCTCCGAGGGCTGAGGGGCTCCTGTGAGCTGCAGCCCAGTGGTGGCGGTAGCTCCGCATCGACATCGTCCAGGGAAGACGACTCCATAAACAACTAAAACAAGAGAAAAGTGCATTAAAACATGACTCCATTACACTTTACTGTTTTTAGAAAGTAGCATCCTGACGTTATCAAGGCTAATATCGGCTAACAGAAGCCTAGCAATCATAGCTCCTCATTTCTGATGATAGGAACATAACATTGATGTGATAATGAGCAGCTCGCTAAACAGATTATAAATACAAAGCTGGTTGGCAACACGGGAAATATTTATAAAGTAAAACTTACCAGGACCAGAGTGACAGCAGCGGATCATCAGTTTGTTATCGATTAGCCCCTCGTATCGTTCAGTTTGTTATCGATTAGCTCCTCGGTTCTGTCCCCTGCTGAAGACATCTCGTGCTGTAGTTTTTCTAATAGCGGTTTGTTCTAGAAGCTCCTGTAGTTTATTGTGACCTTCTGCCGAGGACAACGCAAACAAACGCAGTTTGTCTCGTCCACGGACCACTGTCACGGCGAATTTTACTGATTTTAAAAATGGCGGAAAAAAAACTGACTTTGTTTTGAGTTTGTCCGATAAGCCCCGCCCCCGGCCCCTGACGTAGTGGAGCCTGCTGACTAGCCCAGCTTCGAAGTGGAGCCGCAAACGAACCACGTAACCGGGCCAGAAAGTGGCTCCATCGCGGTGGAAACGCAAAGAACTGGTTCGAGATGACGCGCAAGCTCCGAACCAGCCCTCAAAACAGCTTGGTGGAAACGAGGCATCAGAGGTTGGCAGGAGATGTGTGGTCTATAGCATTGTACTTCTAGAGTGACTGTTTATTTTTAGATTAAACCAAACGTCAAACTGAGGACCAACGACACAACACCCAATCTGCGAGTCACACCATCTTCAACCACCATTAGAATTGATCACCTTGCCTTGCCAAGGCAAGCGCTCAACCACTTATTCATCAATGATGACGATGGGTGCCAGCCAGGACAGGAGAGAGAGAGAAAAGTAGAGAGACAGATCAACTATGGGCTGCTTATAGAGGGAGGCTTTTCTCTGTTCAATTTATTTTGACTAGAGAGGAAGGAGAGAGAGAGAGACAGAGAGGAAGGAGAGAGAGAGAGAGACAGAGAGGAAGGAGAGAGCGAGAGAGGATTAAGACTCCCCACTGGGACAGGTTGTCTGGAGACAGCCTGCACTGATTGGATGAATACTGCATGTGAGCGTGCACGCAAGTGTGCACATGTGAGCAAGCACAAGAGCGTGCACGTGAGAGTGCACGTGTCGTACATGGAGCCAATATGAAGGAACCTGATTGGCTTTTTTTCTCTCTTCTCACATCTAAAAATAAACACATTGAATGACAATCAGTGATGATAAACCAACCATGGCAGGTGGCACACACACACCTAGAGACCTCATACACACTGCTGTGTGTGTGTGTGCTGTGTGTGTGTCAACCACATGGTTGATGTTGCTTTTCTCTCAGGGTGTGCTCCCCTAGCCTTCGTCCTCCTGGACTTACCCACAAGGCAGTGGGGCGGTGGTTGACTGATGCCGGGGGGGAGGGGGCACAGGGGGCCACAGAGGACCAACACAGAGGGCCACAGAGGACCAACACAGAGGGCCACAGAGGACCAATACATAGAGGGCCAATACATAGCGGGCCACCACATAGAGGGCCACCACATAGAGGGCCATAGAGGGCCACAGAGGACCAACACATAGAGGGGCACAGAGGACCAATACATTGGGGGCCACAGAGGACCAATACATTGGGGGCCACAGAGGACCAATACATTGGGGGCCACAGAGGACCAATACATTGGGGGCCACAGAGGACCAACACATAGAGGGCCAATACATAGAGGGCCACAGAGGACCAACACATAGAGGGGCACAGAGGACCAATACATTGGGGGCCACAGAGGACCAATACATTGGGGGCCACAGAGGACCAATACATTGGGGGCCACAGAGGACCAACACATAGAGGGCCAATACATAGAGGGCCACAGAGGACCAACACATAGAGGGGCACAGAGGACCAATACATTGGGGGCCACAGAGGACCAATACATTGGGGGCCACAGAGGACCAACACATTGGGGGCCACAGAGGACCAACACATTGGGGGCCACAGAGGACCAACACATTGGGGGCCACAGAGGACCAACACATTGGGGGCCACAGAGGACCAACACATTGGGGGCCACAGAGGACCAACACATTGGGGGCCACAGAGGACCAACACATTGGGGGCCACAGAGGACCAATACATTGGGGGCCACAGAGGACCAATACATTGGGGGCCCAGAGGACCAATACATAGAGGGCCACAGAGGACCAATACATTGGGGCCACAGAGGACCAACACATTGGGGGCCACAGAGGACCAATACATTGAGGGCCACAGAGGACCAATACATTGAGGGCCACAGAGGACCAACACGTTGAGGGCCACAGAGGACTCAACACATTGAGGGCCACAGAGGACCATTACATTGGGGTCCACAGAGGACCAATACATTGAGGGCCCGGCGGACCAATAAAATACACAACATAAACGTGACTTACTCATTTGTCGACCACGTCCATCCGGCGGCGCTTCGTTGTCCAAGTGTCCGATCAGCGTGCGGTCCTCAGTCCGATGTCCCGTGGGTTCCCGTGGGGAGTAGTCGTGACGTCGGCCCCGTAGTGATGCTTTTAGTACTCATCCTTGTTTCATTCATCACGATGGAATGAATGGAGAGAGAACCACTTGACTGCGTCTAAACACTGGAGTACTTCCGAAGCCGTTACGGACGGAAAGTACGTTTTGTACGTACTTTCTGCGAACTAAACGGGTCTCTGAAGACACGGTCCATCACGGTCAAATTGTATTATTGTACTGTATTAATCCAAGTTGAATCAGGCTGTGTTCGCGAATGCTTTGGCCCTTAAACTGAATGAGAGAGTACGTTTGGATTGACAATTTGATCGACAAATCATATATTGGTTTATAGCCAATGGGTGTATTCTTTAAGATTTCCCCACATAGTACGAAGGTCCCGTCTGTTCCCTGGCTCGAGACAGAGGAGAGTTTTGACTTGATCTTGGCAGATGGTTCCCAACGGTCTCGCTCCGACGTCGGTCTTCGTCAGGATGGTTCTCGGTAAGGTGCGCAATGGTCTAGCACCGACGTCGGTCTTCCACAGCCTTAAGTAGGGAAGATCCCAGGTGTTCATTGGCCTCAGCCGGCCTGATTATGATGGGGAACACCTGGGATCAATTAGAGCGCGGGGGCACAACAGACGTCCAATATCTGATTGTTGTCGTGATTTAATAAATGTTTTTACATATTTGTGAATTTCCCGCCACGAATCACAGGATCTTGATCCGACTTTTGACACATTTTAATTGAGAATGGTCCTATCAAAGACAGCAGTACAAATCGGGGAGGTGTGACTGAGCCGCTGTTGACAGTTTTGTTCAAACTTTGAGAGAAAGATTAGAATTTGAACTTATTTATCTAACGTATTCGACTTGTACAGATATATATATATATATATATATATATATATATAGGTTATGTGCAGGGTTACATATATATGGTAGCTAGAACACTATTCAGATGAATAACAAATTACTTTATTATTTTATTATTTTTCGAGTTTAAATCCGGGACGAACGCTTCGTCTTTTTTTCCACCAATCACACGTTGCTAGAGGCGGGGCTCTGAAAGCACCTAATTGGCTAACACAACAACAAAAAATTGACAAAAGGGAATAATTGGAACGTACGGGCGCTTTTAATTATGTAGAAGCAAACACAGCAATCCGTCTGCGTTAATCATTATCAGTTGCAATCAGTGTCGCCAGGGCATTGTGAGAAATCATTACACAATGCATTACTAATTAGTCAGCACTGACATCACACGCAGCGTTGACATGGAAAGTAAAGACAAGTGAATTATAATAATGTGGATCGTGGTCTCTGCTAAAGGGGCTGAAATGATTGCTGGTGTGTGTGTGTGTGTGTGTGTGTGTGTGTGTGTGTGTGTGTGTGTGTGTGTGTGTGTGTGTGTGTGTGTGTGTGTGTGTGTGTGTGTGTGTGTGTGAGCTTATTATGATCTTATTTATTCTGTGGATATTTTTTAGCAGGCTAGACAATGCTCAGGCACGTTTGGTTAACTCGTCAAGCAGTTCAAACAAAGTCCTGCCTCTGACAATTATAGTTTAGGATAATGGAGTGGCACCTGGGGTGGCCAATCAGATTCCAGTGGCCCTTGCCACCCCGCGTGCCACTCTTTGGCGCCTCCCCCTCCACTCAGGCCCATACTCACTCCCATGTCAGAGGAGAGGTTAAGTATGGGAGAGTGAGGAGGTGTTTAGTATGAGAGAGTGAGGAGGTGTTTAGTATGGGAGAGAGAGGAGGTGTTTAGTATGGGAGAATGAGGAGGTGTTTAGTACGGAAGCGAGAGGAGGTGTTTAGTATGGGAGAGAGAGGAAGTTTAAGTATGGGAGAGAGAGGAGGTGTTTAGTATGGGAGAGAGAGGAGGTGTTTAGTATGGAAGAGAGAGGAGGTGTTTAGTATGGGAGCGATAGGAGTTTTGTATGGGAGATAGTGGAGGTTTTAGTATGGGAGAGAGAGGAGGTGTTTAGTATGGGAGAGAGAGATAGGTTGCTAAAATGGCCAAAATAAAACACTTACAAGCATAATTAGATCATTGTGTGTTGGGCTCTCAGATGAGAGAATAACAAACAGCCATTAAGTCACTCTGGGCTTTTTCTCCATGATGGCCTTCTCCTCCTCCTTCTCCTTCCCCCCTCCTCCTCCTTCTCTTTCTCCTTCCCCCCCTCCTCCTCCTTCTCTTTCTCCTTCCCCCCCTCCTCCTCCTTTCTCCTTCCCCTCCTCCTCCTCCTTCTCTTTCTCTTCCTAATCCTCCTCTTCCTCCTCCTCCTCCTCCTTCATCTTCTCCTCCTCCTCCTCCTCCTTCTCTTCCTCCTTCATCTCCTCCTCCTCCTCTTTCTTTTCCTCCTTCATCTTCTCCTCTTCCTCCTCCTCCTCCTCCTCTCCTCCTCCTCCTCCTCCTCCTCCTTCTCCTCCTCCTCCTCCTCCTCCTTCTCCTCCTCCTCCTCCATCTCCGAGCGAACTCAGTGACAGCACCGCAGCCCGGCCAGCTTTCCCAAGACCACAGAGAGAGATCTACAGGAGGAACCATGCAGAACCAGCCGCAGATAGTTGACACACAGTGTCGTCACCTGACAACAAGACCATGTTATGTGTCTGTAAAAACTAGTGTAATGAAATGCAAGTAGCAGTGGCCGTTCTCCACAGTCCCAGAACACATGGTGGTGAGTGGGAGGTAGACCCTTCAGGCTGGCCGCTGTCTCTAGAAATCGGTAGTATAAATAATGACCAGTGACCATGGGGGGTGTAGTTTTCACGAGCTGGTGTTTATTTAATGTCCAGGTGTCCACAGTGGCGGTGGAGACTAGTCCGATTCAGATTTCAGATTTTGGTTTATTTGTTTATGTATAAGGTACAGTGTACAATGCACAGGGAAATGTTATAGCCAGCTCCAAAGATGTGCAAAAGTTACAGAATTATAATTAGAAGAAATTACTAAAATACTAAAATTACTAAAAATTACTAAAAATTACAAAAATTACTAAAAATTACTAAAATTACAGCTTACAAAAATGCTAAAGGAATACACAAATGTAAATATTTACATAAGTCAGAAACCCAACTGGTTGTATTTAAGACCCCATGCTGGTCCTCTGCTTCCAACACTCTCACAGAGTTAGTTTTCATTTGATTTCATTTCAGATCCAGACTTATTGGTTCTTTAGCTTTTTCCTCCGTTATGAACACCACTGTGTGTTTGTAGAGACACTTGTGGAGACACTTGTCATTTCGAATGACATGTGACCACATTTCCATGATTGCGGTATTGTATTCTATTCAACTTTGCGCTTTTCTTCCAAAACACCAAAGTGCTTACCAAGGGAAACCACAAAACAGGAATTACATTTGAGAGGTAGGTTTTAAACAAGGGAAACACTTGATTATAAGACAGCTATACACTCAAATGTATGTATTAAGATTTAGTTGCCTCCGTTTATTGTGGTAAAATCACAACGACAACAATCTGCTTACCAGTGTTAAGGGGGCCATCATGGTTCTGTTGTTGCATGTGAGCGGGTCTAATTGGTACAGAATTGTATGCGCAATTTCCGTTTATTTTCCTTAAACCGTTAACCCACAGAGAGACAGGGGAGACAGGGGAAGTTAATCCAAATTAATTACAGTGGATTTCCGTTTGGCTTCTCATACCCATCCTCTCTCCGCCGGCTGTCACAATGAGAAACACACACTGATAGAAACCCTCTTAGGGCGGAGGATTTGCATTTCCACACACATTTTAAATGTCAGTTCGAAGAAGCCGTGATGGTTTTAAATGGAGTCAGATATGCAGCTGGTGCTGGTTCTGTTTCATGGGGTTTTTCAGAAGACACCACATGCTCTTCATAAGGCTCAAAGGTTTATTTAATTTGTTTGTCTAAAATGGAGACTTGGTCTTTTTTACATTTGACCATAAAATAGTTGACCACAAAATCTTGGAAGACAGCCCTGGTGTTTCCAGAGAATGACCATCTTCAGGTTTGGTCTGCTGGGTCGGTGTGTCCAGGGTTGGCCTCTGATCTCCTGGGTTGGTGTGTCCAGGGTTGGCCTCTGATCTCCTGGGTTGGTGTGTCCAGGGTTGGCCTCTGATCTCCTGGGTTGGTGATTCCAGGGTTGGCCTCTGATCTCCTGGGTTGGTGTGTCCAGGGTTGGCCTCTGATCTCCTGGGTTGGTGTGTCCAGGGTTGGCCTCTGATCTCCTGGGTTGGTGTGTCCAGGGTTGGCCTCTGATCTCCTGGGTTGGTGTGTCCATGGTTGGCCTCTGATCTCCTGGGTTGTTGTGTCCAGGGTTGGCCTCTGATATCCTGGGTCGGTGTGTCCAGGTTTGGCCTCTGATCTCCTTGGTTGGTGTGTCCAGGTTTGGTCCAGGGTGGTGTTGTGATCAGGGTGGTGTAGTCTCCACCACTAGTGTGGACACCTGGACATTAAAGAAGCACGGTCACTGGTCATTATTTATACCACCGATTTCTAGAGAACAGCGGCCAGCCTGAAGGGTCCACCGCCCAGTTTTTACAGACACAAAAATATCAACATGATCTTGTTGTCAGGAGAGAGCGTGGACTCCCTCCACAGCCTCGGTGGGAGGAGAAAGGCCTGAGCCTGGTTCTGCATGTGGTCTTGTCTACGGATATCTCTCTCTCGTAGGTCTCTCTGTGGTCTGGGGAGAGCTGGTCGGGCTGCGGTGCTGTCACTGAGGTCTACTCGGAGATGAAGGAGGAGGAGGAGGAGGAGGACGAGGACGAGGAGGAGGAGGAGGACGAGGAGGCCATCATGGAGAAAAAACCCAAAGTGACTTAATGGCTGTTGGTTATTCTCATATCTGAGAGCCCAAAACACAATGATCAAATTATTCTTGTAAGTGTTTTGTTTTGGCCGTTTTAGCAACCTATCTCTCTCTCCCATCCTAAAGACCTCCTCTCTCTCCCATCCTAAAGACCTCCTCTCTCTCCCATACTAAACACCTCCTCTCTCTCCCATACTAAACACCTCCTCTGGGCTCCTGAAGCCTGAGCAGATGGGGGTGGGAAGAGTTCCCATCCCCATCTGCTCTTCCCACCACAGAGTAGGAGTTGCTCTAACATTCCTGTGGTAAAAGGCACACCAACCACTCTCTCGACATTTTCATTTCACAAGCTTCAATCAATATTTCACTCATGTTGCATATGTGGTTTAATATTCACTCACCCACCATCAAATATATGCGGTGAGAAACCAATCAACTCTATGTGGAAATGATTTCGACATGCACAGGGTCAAAGATGTGTGAGGCTGAGTAGTCCTGCCACAAAATGAATCGATTCCTAATAGCTCAGCAGGTAGGTAGTATGACCTAGTGGGTGTAGTACCGTCTTCCCCCACCAGTGCTGTAAGGAGTAGAGGGCTTATGTGTCATAGGGGGGGCATTTGGTCTAATAGAGGTTCACACAATGAACAACAAGCTGGAGTGTCGTAATGAATATTCAGGAGATTATTTACTGAAACCCTCACATTGACCCTCACAAGTCTTTTCCAATAAAAAGAGACAAATAAGAGAATGAACACTCCCAGCCAAGGCCAGCTTGATCAGGATGAGCCAATCAGACATGAGGCTGTTGCTGACCAATGAGGGGTCTCATTAGCCCCAGAGGCCTTCCCAATAGGCTGGGTTTTCATTGATGCTTTGTCAGAACAAGCTCTGCCACTTCTTCTCCGCCACCAGTCACAAGAGTGATGATGTGAGTCATATAATTGTATTGCATTATGTTATATGTATACTTACAAAGCAATCAAACATTTCTAAAGAGACCGGTCAAATGTATTTCTGTGATTGAGGTTGTTTGAGGCTAGTTTATTTTCCCTTATTGAACATTTTCTCTTAACATGTTTTTGTGTAGGAATATTTGTGTAAAAAAAAAAAAAGTGTAGGACTACTTTGAGAGGGTTGAGGATTTCAAATCATTTTATGTTTTTATTTATATTTCTGTGTACAGTGCAGTATATTGCGTCATACTTTACGGATTCGATTGTGGAGTGTGTGTGTGGCTGGTTGAAGCAGCCTCACCTCGCCCCAATCAGACTGATTAGAGGCTGGGGCTGGTGAGGCTGCACACCTGTGGGTCATTAGTAATCAAGGCCAGCCACACAGTCAAAGTCCAGTTGGTTTAGGTAGGTTGACGGCGCTTCCATGGCGTGAAGATGATGTAAGGCCGACTGACGACAGAATATCATGTATCAAAGGCCTTTAGGCAACTTCCTGACATGATTATCGGTGAACTCTCTGACTGTCAGGCACACATTTGACATTTCTGACTTCCTAAGAGACCCGCCAGCTTTGCTTCACCCCGGGAAAAACAGAGCAAGCCTGCAGGCTGAGATGAAGACGAAGCACCTACTTGGGAAGTCGCCTACAGAGGAGGATGTTGACGGCTGGCGATGTGGTCACGTGGTGACGAATGACATCACTTCGAAGAGGACGGCGTCACCACTGCTGGACAAGGACTGAGGACCGCACGCCGATTGGACAACTGGATGGAAGCTGGGAGGGCATGGTCGACAAATGAGTGAGTCCCATTTTATGTATTTTATATTGGCTCGCTGTGGCCCTCAATGTATTGGTTTGCCGGGCCCTCAATGTATTGGTCCTCTGTGGCCCTCAATGTATTGCTCCTCTGTGGCCCTCAATGTAATGGTCCTCTGTGGCCCTCTATGTAATGGTCCTCTGTGGCCCTCAATGTAATGGTCCGCTGTGGCCCTCTATGTAATGGTCCTCTGTGGCCCTCTATGGCCCTCTGTGTGTTAGTCCTCTGTGGCCCTCAATGTAATGGTTCCGCTGTGGTCCTCTGTGTTGGCCCTCTGTGGCCCTCTGTGTTGGTCCTCTGTGGCCCTCTGTGTTGGTCCTCTGTGGCCCTCTGTGTTGGTCCGCCGGGTCTATGTCTGTGGCAGCTCGCCAGGCCTGTATACAGTATATATTTTGTGTTTAATTGGTCCATTGTGGCTCAATGTTTGGGGGCCCGCCGTGGCCCTTGTGTCTGTCACTATCGCTGGTCTAGACACACCAAGAGTTGATCTACAAACAAGAAGGTTGAAATGTCTTCTCTGTATGAAGTTCTTTGTTTCTTGGTGTTTTGTTGGCCCATTGTGGCCTATTGATGTATAACAACCGGCCTGGCAGGAAGTAAACTGGAAACTTGCAGGAAGTTAGCACAAGTTTAGCGTGTGTGTGTGGGGGGGTAACGCAATAAGTAACACAAGGTGTTGTAATGTGTCTGGAGGGGAAGGTGCAGGCCTACTGCTCCCACCTCTCAGCTCTCTGCCGCTGGCTAGCCCAGGTGGCGAAGCAGGAAGCAGCTCTCTGCCTAGCCCACGTGGTGAAGCAGGAAGCAGCTCTCTGGCTAGCCCACCTGGTGAAGCAGGAAGTCTTCCTCTGCCGGTTCAAAGCCTCTCCTCCACCAGGACCCCTGCCAGGCCTCCCCGTGGCCACACACGGTCACCGGGGCCTCGGGGCGGGGGATCTCGGAGCCGCGGTGGTCCCCAGAGACCATGATGATGTGCAGGGGGCCCACGTCACAGTGGACCCCCACGTCACAGTGGACCCCCCCCTGGCATCGGTCAACTACCGCCCCACTGGGAGCCTTGTGGGGCGGTGGCTAGGGGAGCACACCCTGAGAGAAAAGCAAGAGCTGGCAAGAGCAGCATAGCTCCTCCTCCAGCTGTCATGTGTCAATCACCTTTCCTTTCATTTAAATGCATGAAATGCATTTTTCACAGCTCCATCATAATATTCATTAAAATAATGCAAAAAAGCTATCCGTCACAAACCAGGGACTACCTTAAGAGTATGTGTGTCAGAAGGATCGCTTCTGCCAATGTTCCTCAACCACATGGGACACACACACACACACACACACACACACACACACACACACACACACACACACACACACACACACACACACACACACACACACACACACACACACCATCTCTAATTTAAACATTAGGGACCTGATGAATATGAGGCTGTTTGCTTCATTGAAGAGGATCAGTTGAGCAGTTTGTTTACCAAGCAATTAGGGTTCCTTCATGTTGGCTCACATGCACACACTCACATGCAGTATTCATCCAATCAGCGCAGGCTGCTTCCAGACAACCCGTCACAGTGGGCTGTCCTCACAGCCTCTGTCGGTCTGTCTGTTCACCCCCTTCATCCTCATAAGCAATAATAACGATGTAAAGAAAATATTTATTTAACAGTTTTAGTAACGTTTGATTAATTAGAATTTATGCTGTAGTCCTTTTGAGATACACAAACCACATCCCATTTCAGGATTCATTTCCAGAGTTGGTGGAGAATAAGTGAGAAGTGATCTGAAGACACGGCAGTTGAGGTAGTCATGTGATGTGACTTGGACCTGCTTTTTCACTTCCAGCTCAGATTTTGTTTTTCGTGTAGTGATATTCAATATCCTTTATTTTTTATTTTTTTATTCACATGTCTTAATTCATGGTTGGATTTAGCCTATGCATTTATCACATACGTCACGTAATTGCGTGTAAAACTCGAAACTTAACTCGATTACAATGATTCCTCTGAATCTCTTGTTTTCCCCAATGGGCCCGAGTAGGCCATAATAATCCCAGATCATTTTATAATTACAGCTTGAATTCTTCAACATAAACGGCTGATTAAAATGTTCATGGGCCCCATCTCCATAATAATTATGGACAGACGGACAGACATATTGACGTCTTCAGAATAAATCACTGTTTGAGGGACATATTGGCACCTACATAAGGCATCACTGCAGACACTTAGACACTCGGACACTAATGGATTGTGTAGCTGGTCTATGGGTGTACCTGGTCTGTCTAGTTGTAGCTAGTTTATGGGTGTAGTGTCTGCCTTAAGGTGTAGCTGGTCTGCCTATGGGTGTAGCTGGTCTGTCTATGGGTGTCGCTATTCTTTCTGGGTATAGCTGATCTTTCTGGGTATAGCTGGTCTGTCTTTGGGTGTAGCTGGTTTGTCTGTGGGTTTAGCTGGTCTGCCTTTGGGTATAGAAGGGGGTAGCTGGTCTGTCTGGGCGTAACTGGTTTGTCTGGGCGTAGCTGGTTGGGGGGTAGCTGGTCTGTCTGGGCGTAACTGGTTTGGGGGTAGCTGGTCTGTCTGGGCGTAGCTGGTCTGTCTGGGCGTAGCTGGTCTGTCTGGGCGTAGCTGGTCTGTCTGGGCGTAGCTGGTCTGTCTGGGCGTAGCAGCTACCGTCTGCTCCTCTAATAACAGTACTTTGGGGGAGGATGTTGTGGTTAAATCGGAGGTAGCCGACATGGTTAAAATAAGACAAGAACGACTTCTGAAATAATACATGAAATAAAGCAGACAAATGTGTGAATTCACATGAAGGACGTGCTTACCGGTTCAGTCCACCATGAGTGAATGTGAGAGAGCTGAGGAAAAGGTTAAGATAACGTTCGAACATTATGTGTTACTACCAATCTCTGCTACCGGATACACATTGTGTGGTTGGATTTCGATGTTCACAAACTCTTGGGCAGTTAAATCCTTTCCCAGACGACTGGTCACTAAAGAATCGGGTCCTACTCATGATCGTTTAATTTCCTTGGGTTAATTTACTTCTCTTGAAATATAGAAGGGCCAATGAACCCAAAATGATATCCAGTATATATATTTTATTTTTATTTTAAAAGTGGTAATGTCTAAGATCTTCAACGTAGTAATCTGTAAAGTAGTAGTAAAGTTTACATTTTGTCACCGTTACTAAAAAAAAAGTCTTTATTTTCGAAGTGCCTCAGAAAAGGGACAGTTCCACATGCCACTGAAAATTCGGAAATTCAATTACTTAATATATATTTCATGGGATTTCATTTCCTGGTGGGAAAACACAAGCTTCAGTGATGGAATGTTTTATTGAATAACTTTGGATGTGAGTATTTATTTAGTTTTACAACGGTAACTGGAGCTGCATTAATTGCCCAACTATCTCTTGATTGACAAAATACAAAATTGATATAAGAATATTAGATTCAAACCAATGAAAGAGTTGAGGCAGAAGGCCGTCGGAGTTGATTAAACAGACTATAGTCTGTCCATCGCTCTGCAGACACCATTAGGAGCTAGCCGGCGCTAGGCTAACCGTCTCAACATCTAAGCTAATTATCTCCATGGGGAATCCCATTGATTTCCTTAAGGAGGACGTTGTTATCGGACAGCGACGGCCTGCGGATGAACAAAGAGCCTCTTAGAGGTTAGCCTATCCCTTTACAACGCCACAGCCTCTCTCTAGGAACAAAGACACACTTAGTTGAGTTGATTGGCTGCTTTACAGACACATGGACCTTATGTTACCAGCCAGGTTTGTAATGTAGCCTCTCCTCTCTCTCTCACCTCCCACGGTGAATTAAAGATACAAGATACACAACATATTTACTCGACTACTGCAACTCTCTCCTGGCGGGACTCCCCGCCTCTGCAACCACCCCCTCCAACGCATCCAGAACGCAGCAGCACACCTGGTATTCAACCTACCGAAATTCTCCCACGTGACCCCTCTCTTCCGCGATCTCCACTGGCTTCCGGTAAATGCTCGCATCAAGTTCAAGACTCTGGTACTGACCTTCAGGGCAGTCAATGGAACTGCCCCAACCTACCTCCAAACGTTGGTCAAGCCCTACATCCCAGCCAGAGCGCTCCGCTCAACTTCTGCCAGGCGACTTGTTCGACCTTTACTGAAGACAACCAAGCATCGTTCTTCCAAGACCCAGCTCTTCAGGGCTCTGGCTCCACAGTGGTGGAATGAACTCCCGTGTCATGTCAGGACGGCAGAGTCCCTCGCTAGCATCCACAAGAGACTCAAGACCCACCTGTTCAGAGTCCACCTGGACTCTCCATGAACCCTCCATCTCCTTTGTGAACCCCTAACTTGCTTAAGTCCTGACATTAATAGCTCTTAGCATGTTGTATATTCTAGCAAGTGTATATCCTTATTGTTGATAACATGCTCTTATCACAGCTACTTAAGCAGGTGACCTGGCAGTACCAAATTGTGTTATTCATCTTGTTAATATGAACGCTTGTGAACTGCTCTATTTTTATGTTGGCGTACCTCAGCGTTATGCTATGGTCTACTTCAACAAATGTACTCCTTGTAAGTCGCTTTGGATAAAAGCGTCGGCCAAATGTCCTAAATGTAAATATTTATTGGCCATTTGCAACAAGTACAATGGAATGCTTACTCCACATTCCCAAAACAATACTGTTGTAATGTATATGATATCTGTTTTGTGTTACACCACTAGGGGGAGCTCTAGTATAAAAGACCACCAGTATTGCACTTCTGCTGCTTCCGTATTGACAAGTGAACTCATGTACATGCTACCAGCTTTTCGATATAAAACAAACAAGTCTATACTGCACTCTTTTGTGGTCCGTATCATTGCTCAAGTTACTACATATTTTGGCGACGAGGTAAACTGGAAGAGTTTTTCTTTACATTTCGTTTTGTTTGTTAGTGTTAGCTAAAAAAACAGTGTGCAAACTAGCAAGAGGGCTAAGCGGCTATCTTCATGAGTGAAAACGGTGAAGAGGAGCGTGTAGACGAGATAAACGGAGTGCCGGTGGCGGAAGGAGAGCCACGAGTTCAGATGGCCACGTTTGGAACGATCGGAGAATTTGTGGAGGGGGACGAGGACTGGACGGAGTACGAGGAAAGGTTGGGACACTTTTTCACGGCAAATGGAGTTACAGAAGAAGCTAAACAGCGTTCGATTCTCCTGAGTGTGTGCGGGGCAAGGACCTACAAACTGATACGGAACTTATCCACGCCAAGGAAACCGGGGGAAATTCCATATGCTGACCTGGTCAAGCTCGTCGGGAACCACCACAACCCAAGGCCTTCGGTAATTGTACAGCGTTTCAAATTCCACAGCCATTTTAGGAAGTCAGGTCAGTCTGTAGCGAACTTTGTTGCAGAATTAAGGCAGTTTTCAGAACACTGGAGTTTGGGGCAGTCTTAGATGACATGCTCCGCGACAGATTAGTGTGCGGCATTAATAATGACGCCATTCAGCGCCGTTTGCTGGGAGAAACTCCACCATTGACATTCAAAAAGGCACTTGAAACTTCTCAAGGAATGGAGATGGCGGCAAATCATGCAAAGGACATTCAAAAGGGTCAGCTAGGATCTCAATCTGTGGCTGTGCACCATGTACATAGAGAGGCTGTAAAATCAGCAAGGAGTGTTGAATGTTTTAGGTGTGGAGGGGCACACTACGCAAATAATTGCACATTTCTAGAAGCTGTTTGCCATACCTGTAATAACAAGGGGCACCTATCGAAAAAGTGCAGGAGTGCTAAAAATAAGCCTAAAAATGAGAAATGGAGAGGCCAGAAAAATCCAGCACCCACACATTACCTTGATGAAGATGAAGGAGATGCAGCCTGTGCGTTCAACATGTTTGCTGTGGATACCAACGAAGAACCACCTATGCCCTACTATGCCACCCTGACTGTGGAAGGAAAGGACATAAAGTTTGAAATTGATTCGGGGGCTACAGCATCGGTCATCAGTGAGGAGACCTACAGGAAGACATGGGGACACAAGCCATCTCCTGTTAAGCCATCAACCCTCAGACTTAGGACATATACAGGTCAGGCTATACCTCATCTGGGGGTGTTAAATGCAAACATTTCAGCTGCAGGTCAGAGGGCTCAAGGCAGATTTGTAATAGCCAAGGGTGGGGGCCCTAGTTTATTGGGTCGTGACTGGCTTCGTAAAATTAAGCTGAATTGGCATGATATCAAGTATGCTAACACTACAGAAGACATTCTGCAGCGCTACAGTGATGTGTTCAGGGAAGAACTAGGCACACTTAAGGGCATGACTGTGAAGCTCCATGTTGACCCTGAGGCAGTGCCACGTTTCTTCAAGCCCAGAGTGGTGCCCTATGCCATGAAGAGCAAAGTGGAGGAAGAGCTGGAGCGGTTGCAGGAGCTGGGCATCGTGGAACCTGTTCAGTTTTCAAGGTGGGCAGCACCCATCGTGCCTGTTCTGAAGCCAGATGGAACCGTACGGATTTGTGGAGACTACAAGTTGACCGTGAACCAGGTCTCAAAGCTAGAAGAGTATCCGTTGCCACGGGTGGATGACCTGTTTGCGACGCTGGCGGGAGGTAAGCTGTTCACGAAGCTTGATATGAGCCACGCTTACCAGCAGTTACTTTTAGATGAGGATTCGAAACAATATGTCACTGTAAATACACACAAGGATTATTCAAGTACAACCGACTAGTGTTCGGAGTGGCGTCCAGCCCTGCCATTTTCCAAAGGACAATGGACACACTTTTGCAAGGCATTCCACAGGTAGCTGTGTACTTGGATGATATACTAATCACAGGGCCGACTGAGGCTAGGCACCTTGAAAACCTAGAGCAGGTGCTAAAGAGACTCTCAGAGGCAGGGCTACGCCTGAAACGTGAGAAGTGTGTGTTCATGGCAGAAAAAGTGACTTATCTGGGGCATATGATCACTGCAGAGGGGCTCCATCCATTAGAGGACAAAGTGCGGGCTATTAAGGAAGCTCCAAGCCCTAAGAACGTCACAGAACTCCGCTCATTCCTGGGTATGGTTAATTACTACGGGAAATTCCTGCAGGATCTCTCAAAAGTGTTATCTCCATTGTACAAGCTGCTGCACAATGAGACAAAGTGGCAGTGGTGCGCGGAGCAGGAGAAAGCATTTAAAGAAGTGAAAGAACTCCTACATTCAGCAAAGCTGCTGGTGCACTATGATCCAGAAAAAGAGATGGTGCTCTCATGTGATGCCTCCCCCTATGGTGTGGGGGCAGTCCTCTCCCATGTCATGGAAGATGGATCCGAGAGACCAGTGGGATTTGCCTCAAGGACGCTGACGGCTGCAGAGAAAGGTTACTCACAGTTAGACAAAGAGGGGCTAGCTGTGGTTTTTGCAGTAAAGCGTTTTCATCAGTATATATATGGCCGTGTGTTCAAGATCTACACCGACCATAAACCACTGATGAGCCTTTTCAGTGAGACGCGCTGTATTCCTCCGCTAGCGTCAGCAAGAATCCAACGGTGGGCACTCATCTTGTCAGCCTACCAGTACACCATTCAGTACAGAGCAGGGAGGGACAACGCAAATGCTGATGCATTGAGTCGCCTGCCATTGCTGGAGATGCCTGCCTCTACCTTTGTGCCGCCAGAGACTGTGTTTTCATTGGAACAGTTGTCACAGACACCTGTAAAGGCAGCCCAAGTCAAGCAGTGGACAGAGAGAGACCCAGTGCTGTCCAAAGTTAAGATGTACCTGCTACAGGGCTGGCCCAGTGTGGTTGTCAGTGAGGAACTGAAACCGTACACCAAACGCAAGACAGAACTCAGCCTACAGGATGGCTGCATTTTCTGGGGTGCAAGGGTAGTCGTCCCTCCCCCAGGTCGCTCACAGATTGTGGAAGAGATACATGAGACCCATCCAGGTGTGTCGCGAATGAAGAGCCTGGCAAGGTCCTATGTCTGGTGGCCCAAGATGGATTTAGATCTGGAGAACAAGGTGAGAGCATGCACACAATGCCAGTCTAATCAGCACATGTCACCACCAGCCCCATTGCATCCATGGGAGTGGCCAGACCACCCCTGGTCTAGACTACATCTGGACTTTGCTGGTCCGTTCATGGGGAGATGTTTCTCATAATGGTGGATGCCCACTCGAAGTGGATAGAATCACACATCATGAGCAACATAACAGCACCCACAACCATAGACCAGCTCAGACAAGTTTTTGCAATCCATGGGTTGCCTGACAGTGTAGTTACGGATAATGGTCCAACTTTCACCAGTGAGCTGTTTGGTGAGTTTATGAAACAGAATGGAATTAGGCATGTTCGTACTGCTCCTTTCCACCCAGCCTCGAATGGATTGGCAGAGCGAGCTGTCCAGACGGTGAAGGAGGGTCTGAAGCGAATGAAAGGTGACTCTCTAAAAACCAGGCTTTCCCGTTTCCTTTTTAAATACCGCCTGACTCCACAGACCACCACTGGACGTTCTCCAGCAGAGATGTTGATGGGGCGTAGGCCTAAGTCAAAGCTGGACCTGCTGCGTCCAGACATCAAGGCCATGGTGGTGAGAAAGCAGGAAAAGCAGAAGGAGGGACATGATCAACATGCACGAGAGAGATCGCTGAAACCGGGTAATATAATCTATATGAGAAATTTCAGCAATAACTATAATCAGAAATGGCTACCGGGTGTTATCCTGACGCAGAGGGGTCCTCTCTCATATGTTGTTGAACTAACTGATGGACGAGTGTTTCGCAGACATCAAGACCACATCCGCTTGCGTCATGACACAGGCCCAGAGATCGTCAGTACCTCAGAGTTTCCCCTGGTGAGCCAGACTACTGTGGGAGTATCACCAGAGGAAAGGTCACCCGGGGAAGAGTCTGCACCCCTGGTAGAGGAGGAACAGTTGACTATGGACCCACAGACACCTCCTGTGGACCTGGCACCTGAACCACCCAAAACACCTACACCAGCAGTTCCATCTACAGCACCGGAGATCGTACGCAGGTCACAGCGTGTTCGAAGACCTCCTGACAGACTGATTCTTAGTTAGTCACTTTAAGTGCTAAATTGAAGTAAATTGAATGTGTAGGTGCACATGTGTATAAAAGAAAATGACAAGTTTATTTGTATTCATGGAATGTTGAAATTTAGTGGGGGAGCAGTGTTGTAATGTATATGATATCTGTTTTGTGTTACACCACTAGGGGGAGCTCTAGTATAAAAGACCACCAGTATTGCACTTCTGCTGCTTCCGTATTGACAAGTGAACTCTGTACATGCTACCAGCTTTTCGATATAAAACAAACAAGTCTATACTGCACTCTTTTGTGGTCCGTATCATTGCTCAAGTTACTACAAATACCATACAAATAATATATACAATAAAAATGAGCACGAAAAAAACAACAAAGTGACTGCTGGATGATATGTACAGGTAATGTTAGCATTAGCGGTTGAGGCCGACCGTAGCCTAGCGGCTATGGTTTGGTCCAAACCTGCAGTCTGAAGACCTTTCAAAGACCAGAGCTTGTAAAGAAACAGCTGGTAGCCATCGTTCCTTCCATCAATCAAGATGGTATCAGTCTCTATGCACCATTTCCACTATGGGGCGGCAGTAGCGGGTTGTATGGCAACCCCTCGTGGTTGCTGGTTCGATCCCCAGGCTCCTCCTCCTAGCCGAGTGTTGTGTCACTGAGCAAGACACCGTAACTGCTCCTGACCAGCTGGCTGTCTCCTTGCATGGCTGACACCGCCGTTGGTGTATGAATAGTCACCAGAAATCCTAGTCACCAGAAAGTGCATTTCCTTCCCTATCAAGCCATAATAATATATCAGTGGCGACTGCTCTAGGGCTACAAGGGAAGCCAAGCCTCCTCTAAAATGTAATGAAAAAAGTGTCAATTAAATATGTAATATTGCATAAAGTCTCTTTTCCAAATCAATATTTTGGGCTATAACGTGTTCAACTTCACGGCTAGTTCGTTCAGCAGTAATTTCTCGCAGATCGTTTTAGTTTAACGTGATTTATTTCCCATAGAAGCCTCTGGGAGGACAACCCATTAAAATGCATTGAAGCTGTGTCTCTGGGGTTCAATGGCACTTCCGAATACCGTGCTCTGTTTCAGTTACAGCAAAGCTAGAACTTTATTGGACAATAGGCTTTTAAAACATCATGTCCGGACGCCCGGCTCCACAGGGAGTCAATGGACAGGGAGGTTGGACCGGACGCTGGGCTGCTGTATGATGATTGGAGGAACTCTCAAAAGGGCGGGACGTCCATCTTGACTCACTTTAAAATGATACTGGGCGTCGGAGGAATTCAACCTCAGTCCCTACAGTGTTTTGGCAAGTTAAGTCATGAGACAAGCTGCTGCTCATTCTGTGTTTTTTGCTAGCGAAATACTGTTTCTAAGTACATCTGTAAATAAAATAGTTTGTTACTTGTTACTTTAGTTTGTTACTTTTGTTTCAGTTTAGTAAAAGTTGTTTATTTGAAGCTAGGTTCAGGGCAACAGGGGGAAGTTGTGTGATTTCTTAACTAAAGACATTTAGTTTAAAAAGGATAAAGTAATGTCTCAGCTATACAAGCTGATGTCTTTAGCTGCAACAATTGGAGCTACATCAGCAGGTGGAGAGAGGAGCTTCTCCTGCTTAAATGTAATAATGGACACATTTTATGAAGTAGGCCTAATCTTTTGCTTCCCCCATTTCAAAGACCACCAGCCGCCACTGTATAATATAAACATACATATACACATACTACTATTACAATAAGGTCATTCAGGTAGGCAAGAGAACTACTAGTCACTAGAAGTCAGAAGTGCCTTCAGGCACGATGTTCGTGCCACTCGGGTAAACAGGACAATAAGTTGACTTCCTAGATTTTGAGACAATCCTGGACTTTTTCCTCAAGGTTTCTTCCCTCTGAGTTGGAAGTGTGTCCTCTTGTGGTTTAAAGGGTTTAGGGTGGGTGTCATCCTGTGGTTCTTTTGAGGCTGTCACTGTTTATTAGAAGGACCATACTAGTAAAACATACTTGACTTCCTTTGCAGTGCTACGACAAAGCTTGTACCAACGTTTTTGTTCTGGCCCGGTTCTCCACAGACAAAACCCATTTAAAGGGAATGAAAGAAGAGATTGAGTCACGAGGATGACTTTTATACTTTCAAACACTCTATAATCCTAAAGGGGAACAGTCACGCTTGGCTATTTTCTAATATAAGTGTGTGTGTGTGTGTGTGTGTGTGTGTGTGTGTGTGTGAGTGTGCGTGCGTGCGTATGCACCACGGTCTCGGCTCTGCGAAGTGTGACCATTCTTTAAATAAACGTTGGCCGTAGTGAAATGGAGACATTTATTATCACAGGGAGGAGGAACATCTCTCTGACCCTCATGCCCTCCAATGTGTGCTGCTTTTAGCTCGGGTTGATGAGGTGGAAAAACTGTTCAGTGGGAAAAGTAGTTCTGTCTTTCTTTCTCACTTTCTCTCTCGCCCTCTCCCTCTCAAGTTCTGTCTCTCGCTCTCTCTTGATGGCAATCAGTGGCTCTGGAGGTGAGGGAGGAGGTGGAGTAGAGTTGGCGGGGAGGAAATGGGTGAGGTTGAGGTGGGAGGGATTGGAGGAGGTGAGATATGGGATGGGATGACGTGGGGTTGAGGGGTCCAGGACAGCTCAGGTGTCAAGTCCTTAACCACTGGGACTGAGGAGGAGGTTGAGGAGGTGGGGGTCCAGGGCAGCTCAGGTGTCAGGTCTCCACCGCTGGGACTGAGGAGGTGGAGCAGGAGACGAGAGGGGTGGAGGTTTTGGGTGGGACAATGAATTATTAAAATCCACAGAGCAAGCGATTGTACTTTGCTGTCGGTGTAGTTTGAGAACTCCTTGTTGGTTGTTGGGGTTTGTTTCCCTGAGAGTTCAACCAGAGTTGTGACTGAAGCGGTAACACAGGAGTCTCCAGAGCTCCAGACTCCCGTCCTGCAGGCCGTCCCCCCACTGCAGCTCCTGCTCTCTGGTCTACACATTTATCATCTCTGGGCTTCTCCCACAGACCTGCAGGATAACGCCTGGTGTTTCCCCCCCGGCTGTAATTTAGCTTAATAATTGAATACCGACATCCGTCAAAACCGCCGCAGCTGAGGTCCTCTGCTCTCAGCAGTACACTTTATCAGAGGGACATTAAGACAAAACACATAGGGGTAATAACGGCATTATTTCTTTCTGACTGTTTCAAATCTGTTTTTAAAAACCCTGGGAGAAGAATCCCCTCTCCGTCCTGGTGTTCACACTGGGCTGGACTAGATCCTTTTTTTACCTTACCTGAACATTAACCTAACATTAACCATTTCCAGCCTAACACCTCAACTAACCATCTCTAACCCAACACCTCAACTAACCATCTCTAACCCAACACCTAAACTAACCATCTCTAACCCAACACCTCAACTAACCCTCTCTAACCCAACACCTCAACTAACCATCTCTAACCTAACACCTAAACTAACCATCTCTAACCTAACACCTAAACTAACCCTCTCTAACCCAACACCTCAACTAACCCTCTCTAACCCAACACCTCAACTAACCATCTCTAACCCAACACCTCCACTAACCATCTCTAACCCAACACCTAAGCTAACCATTTCTAACCTAACACCTCAACTAACCATCTCTAACCCAACACCTAAACTAACCATCTCTAACCCAACACCTAAACTAACCCTCTCTAACCCAACACCTAAACTAACCATATTTTCACTAACCATCTCTAACCTAAACTAACCATCTCTAACCAAACACCTTTACTAACCTATTTTGCAGTCTAACCTGTTTTGCAGTCAAACGCTTCTTAAAAGTAATATCTTTTAAGACTTTTGCAAAAAATGTTTCACCGCCCGGACTACTTCAGTGGTCTCATCGGTGAATGATATTATCTTTCACTCGATGTTCGACGAATGAGGAGTTAAATAATAGGCAGGAGGGAGACTCTGTTTAAGTATCACACCACTCTGAAAGCACTGGGAGAGCCCAGATATCTTTCCTCAATATCGCTCCTCTGTTGTCTCCTATGTCAGCTCCCTGTCTCTGTACATCCTCTCTCCCTCTCTCCTCTTCTAGATGCTTTTTTATTTACTGTTGATCTGTAATGTTGGTCTCCATGGAGATGATGCCGAATCTGACCATCTGGCTCCCACTGCCAGGGAAGAGGAAGGGGAGGAGGAGGAGGAGAGGAGAGAGGGGAGGGGAGGGGAGGGAGAGAGAGAAGGGGAGGGGAGGAGAGAAGAGGAGATGAGAGGAGGGAAGGGGAGGGGAGGAGGGAGGGGAAGGAGAGATAGGTTGAAATGCCTTGCAGGTGTTTTGGATCAGCTTGTATTGATTATTGGAGGACTTGGGGTCCTCCTGAGGGTTTAAACGTGAAAAAATGTGGTTTAACCTATATAAAAGTATCATGAAAGGAAAATAAAAGGTGGATGAAGAATATCTGAAGCCAAACGGTGCCACTGGGGTACACCGTGATACAGAAACAAGCCATCTCTTTTACTGAGAAGAGAAGCAGGCAGGAGACAGAAACTCTCCAACGGTTGGCTGTCTGTGTCCCCCTTTCTCTCTCCCTCTCGGTCTGTCTGTTTCTGTCATTCCCCCTCTCTGTCTGTATGTCTGTCTTTCTGTCATTCCCACTCAGTGTCTGGTGTCTGTCATTCCCCCTGTCTGTCTGTCATTTCCCCGCTCTGTCTGTGTGTATGTCTGTCATTCTCACCAGTGAGGACCATAACCATGGTCCATACATAACAACTCTTTCCAGGCACCAACAGTTTTTCCAGCAGAGCCGTTAGTCAAACATCAGCTGACATCATTCAGTTCCTCCGCCCTGATGTCTGTTTATTACGGCTGAAAACCAAGGTTAGACTTCAAACTCAACGCTCTGCAGCATGAAGAACAAGGACAAGTTCCCTACAAAGAGTTTCATTCCCGGTAGTCGGAAGCAGAGACTCTTCTGGAAGCTTCTCAAGTTAAATAGAACAAGTGCACAACTCTCCTGTGCTCAGTTGGCAAGATGGCCGTATATACCTTGCCTAAATAGGTCTTCACATTAAAAGTACTCTCCTGGCCATAGATACCTAGTAGCATTTACAGGCCTTCACAGTAAAATTACTCTTCTTCAATTGATAAGCTGGCCATAGATATCTGGTAGCATATATAGGCCTTCACAGTAAAAGTACTCTCCTTCAGTTGACATGGTGGCCATAAATACCTGGTAGCATATTTAGGCCTTCACATTAAAAGTGTTGAGTGTGAAAAGACACATAAAGTAAATATCCTCTACAGTAAAAAAAACTGGCTTTGTGTTCTTCCCCTCTCACAAACTCAATTAGACCAAAAATGGTATAATTTAATCATATTATGGTATAATATGATTGGTCTAGCTCATGACATCAGTTTGAGACTGATATTATTTTATATATTTATTTAACTAAACATTGGATGGAATAAAACATTCTTGTCAAAGTTCTTGACAATAATCATCACATCAACATATGAACCTTGAATCTTCATGACTCGTCTCTGTACTGTCTAACCCCTACCTGCTCCTTAATGACCCGTCTCTGTACTGTCTAACCCCTACCTGCTCCTTAATGACCTGTCTCTGTACTGTCTAACCCCCTACCTACTCCTTAATGACCGGTCTCTGTACTGTCTAACCCGTACCTGCTCCTTAATGACCGGTCTCTGTACTGTCTAACCCCTACCTGCTCCTTAATGACCGGTCTCTGTACTGTCTAACCCCTACCTGCTCCTTAATGACCGGTCTCTGTACTGTCTAACCCCTACCTGCTCCTTAATGACCGGTCTCTGTACTGTCTAACCCCTACCTGCTCCTTAATGACCGGTCTCTGTACTGTCTAACCCCTACATGCTCCTTAATGATCTGTCTCTGTACTGTCTAACCCCTACCTGCTCCTTAATGACCTGTCTCTGTACTGTCTAACCCCTACCTGTTCCTTAATGACCAGTCTCTGTACTGTCTAACCCCTACATGCTCCTTAATAACCTCCTTAAATTGCATTTTTTATTTTTATTTTTATTTTTATTTTTATATTCTTTATTCAATTTTTTATTCTATTTTTTATCTATTTTTATCTTATTTTATAACTGCTGTCTGTCGTCGGGTATTGCACACAAGAATTTCACATCACTGCTTTATACTAAACTGTAAACTGTGAAGTGACAATAAACTTGACTTGACTTGACTTGACTTGACTTCCTTCTGGACATAAATTAATTTCCTCTCATTAACACCATGCCATGTTAACTCCCAACTCCTGTTTAATATCCAATTCAGCTCCTCTCCCCCTCCCTGCTCTTCCTCCTCCTCCTCCATCATTAAGCACAGCTCCTTCACCGCGTGGTGAATGTGATCTGTGGGATCCAAGGGGAAGATGACCGTATGAGTGTCATCATCTTCATCACCACCATCTGCTCCTTGTCTCCAGGTCTCACCAGAGAGGGTCCTGGGAGTCACCACAAGGTCAACACTGGGCCCATAGCTCAGCTATCAGTTAGAGAGAGAGAGAGAGAGAGATTTCCAGCTGAGAGGAGATGGCTCTCGCTCATTAGCAGGGCGCTAATAGTGTAGCCCAGCAGGCTAGCTGCAACAGTTGCTCTGTGGACTGGGACAGCAGGTGTCTCCGTAAGTGATGGCGACGCCTCTAAAGGTTAATCAATGAGGAGAAGGGAGACGGGCCCGCTGCCAGGGAGGGTCGTCATGGAGAGGGAGCCGGGTTGTAGCTACGCTAGCTCACATGCTATGTGTAGCCGCATGCGAAAGCGAGGCGATTCCCCTCCTGCTGTGTGTCACCAATGACAGCGCTGGGTATCGCAAACTCTAAAGAGATGCTGTTCCTGGGAAACGATGTGAAGTCCTTATCTGCCATGGTTCACGGCGTGCTAAAGATAGCCTGTCCCTCCAGTTGCCATGTGTTGACTGTTTCCAGGACCGGGTGGGTGGTAGCGTGCTAAAGCTAGCCTATCCCTCAGCCAAGCTACCCTACCACGTCTACAGACACAGTCGTTCTCCCTGAGCTCATTAAATAATTATGGGATGTTGAGCAACCAGAGTGTCAAACGAGCCGGTGTGAACCCACGATGACGTCATCGCGGCCCAGAGCCGCCGGTCGGTACCGCCCGGGTCCTGAGCCGCGCTACGAAGATACGGCAGCTCTGTGGCGTGAGCGCTCTTGATGGAGACACACATTACATGACATGACATTAGTAATTTATCAGACTATTAGTCCTAAGCCATAATAATATATAGATACATATACACATATACGTATAATATCATATATAATACATTACATTTCCTTCCCCCAAGAGCAGAATCAGTGCTCAGGTAAAAGTACAATCAGTTGGCTAATAATAGAGAGGGGGGTGTGTGTGTGTGTGTGTGTGTGTGTGTGTGTGTGTGTGTGTGTGTGTGTGTGTGTGTGTGTGTGTGTGTGTGTGTGTGTGTGTGTGTGTGTGTGTGTGTGTGTGTGTGTGTGTGTGTGTGTGTGTGTGTGTGTGTGTGTGTGTGTGTGTGTGTGTGTGTGTGTGTGTGTGTGTGTGTGTTAGAAGAGTGATTCAGATTAGTTCTTTGCGGTTACTCAATTCTTATTCCGCTGAGACGTCAAAAACAGACAGTGAGTTTCAAACGTGAATAGACAGTAGAACGTATTTAATCTAAGTCAAAACTCCCTCTCTCTGCCTATGTCTGTTATATGTATTCTTAACAGATATTGTATTTATATATGTGTATGTATGTATGTATATATGTATACATACATATATATATATACATGTGTGTGTGTGTGTGTATGTATGTATGTATATGTATGTATGTATATATATATGTATATATGTATGTATGTATATATATATGTATGTATATGTATGTATATATATATGTATATATGTATGTATGTATATATATATGTATATGTGTATATGTATATATGTATGTATATGTGTATATGTATATATGTATGTATATGTGTATATGTATGTATGTGTGTGTATATGTATGTATGTATGTATGTATGTATGTATGTATGTGTATGTATGTATGTATGTATGTATGTATGTGTATGTATGTATGTATGTATGTATGTATGTATGTATGTATGTATGTATGTATGTATGTATGTATGTATGTATGTATGTATGTATGTATGTATGTATGTATGTATGTATGTATGTATGTATGTATGTATGTATGTATGTATGTATGTATGTATGTATGTATGTATGTATGTATGTATTGTATGTATGTATGTATGTATGTATGTATGTATGTATGTATGTATGTATGTATGTATATGTATATATATCAAATATGTGTGACTTTCTTTCAATCTATCTTTGACTTTCAGTTGTCTGATTGTAATTCATATTTTATCATCATGGCTTTGAAGTTCATCGTCATATTCAATGGACTGGAAAGAAATAACCGTTTCTGTTTTCACAATCACACACAGTTTACATTTCATCTCCCTACTCACGACTGAGTAATGTCAGGGTTTCACTGTGGATGAATCCTCTGGCAGAGGTGACGTGGTAACTGATTGAGTGATGGATAATGGAGTGACAGAGAGAGATGGCTGATGGAGTGAGAGAATGATGGATGATGAAGTCAGAGAGTGATGAGTGACTGATGATGGAGTGAGAGAGTGATGGGTGATGTTGTGACCGCCAGGAGAAGTAAAGTTCCTCTGTGATCGTTGAGTTAAATCCCACCGCTGCTTCCGGACCGCTCACCACCGTCTCGGCGACGACACCACCACCAGCTGGCTGGATCTAACGGGAGCAACCACCAAGAACCAACCTGTCAATCAAACTGTGAGGTTTGATTGACGGGTTGACACGGTGAGTAACTGCCCTCCCTGCTGTTACGTTCTGGGGTTTGAAGCGATCGAGGAGGAGGAACCTGTGGTCTACATATTGAAGAGAGGAGCTGTCCTTGTTAAAAAATAAGCCCTGCTGAGAGCAAAGAACCAGAATCTCTCTCTCTCTCTCTCTCTCTCTCTCTCTCTCTCCATTTTCCCCATATGGGGGATCTCTACATATGGATATCTTTAATCCCATGGGTCCAGGCCTTCCATGCCTGGGTCCTGCAAAGCCTTCCCGGTAACAGAGGGGCTGAGAGAGCGCGAGAGAGAGAGAGCGCGAGAGAGAGAGAGAGCGCGAGAGAGAGAGAGAGCGCGAGAGAGAGAGCGCGAGAGAGAGAGAGAGAGCGCGAGAGAGAGAGAGAGCGCGCGAGAGAGAGAGAGAGCGCGAGAGAGAGCGAGAGAGAGAGAGAGAGAGCGAGAGAGAGAGAGAGAGAGAGAGAGAGAGAGAGAGAGAGAGAGAGAGAGAGAGAGAGAGAGAGAGAGAGAGAGAGAGAGAGAGAGAGAGAGAGAGAGAGAGAGAGAGAGAGAGAGAGAGAGAGAGAGAGAGAGAGAGAGAGAGAGAGAGAGAGAGAGAGAGAGAGAGAGAGAGAGAGAGGAACAAGAATTAGCTGGATCTCAGATGGATTTCGTCTATCTCATCTGTCCATCTGAAGACCTGTCTGTCCATCTCGTCTGTCTGTCTATCTCACCTGTCTGTCCATGTGAGAACCAGTACTCGCCTTGTTCTGTAAATACTCCAAGATGTGTTGACACAACCGCTCTGCTCTCTCCCTGCCCTCAAACCCTCGGTGTTACACTGCAAACCGACCAATAAGAGGGCGTGTCGTAGAGTTGAAGTTGTGGCGGGGAGGTTAATTGGTTGGGGCTCTGAGGGAAAGGACTCGACTGAGTGTGTGATAGCCATGATTAATTCACCACGCATGCTGCTAGGAGCTAGTGTGGTGCAGCTAGCATGCCGGGGTACAGCAGGGTACAGCTAGTCTCGTGTAGTCGTGATGGAGAAGTCATATCCCTCCCACTAGTCCAGTCTCATAGTAAAGAGACATGTGATCTCCCAGCGTGTCCAATGAACCAATCACAGCAGGGATCCTTCATTACAGAGATGGCATTGTGGTTTAGCTCTAGGTGAGATTAACACTGCAATGCATCACACACACACTTACACACACACACACACACACACACCTCCACACTTTGCTGCTGCCTTCAGAGAGGAAGGGATATAGAGAGCGGGGGAGAGGGGAGAGGAGGGAGGGAGGGGGAGAGGGAGGAGAGAGAGAGAGAGAGGGGGAGGGAGGGAGGGAGGGAGAGGGAGGAGAGAGTGAGAGAGGAGTTAACTTCGCTGTCAGAAGTTGTCCTCGTCTGAAAACACATCAAAGGATCCGCTCTCTCTGGCTCCCGATATTGAAACCAGAGGATCTGAGTTCTCTAAGGAAACCCCATCTCCCAGCATGCAATGTGCACGCTCTCCTGGCCAGACTATTATGGGATGTTGGAGAAGGAAATTCATGCAGTTTGGAATTTAATTTCAAATCTATGAATTAAACATTAAGCTGTGAGTTCACATTCAGTTCATGGAGAAATTGACATCTTCATTTCTCTCCTCGATTTCCTTCTTTAAATAGGAAGAATTCTGGATCAAAAGTGGCCCACCTCCCGACCCCACCCAACTACCCTCCACCCCGCCCCCACTCACCCCGTCCCACCACCGCCATGAATAATAAAGACCACCTCCACAGGTGGGGAACCTCCCCTGCGGTAACGTGCTGGTGCTCCTATGGTTTCTATAGTGGAACCGTTACACTTGTTTTACCAATCAGCTGATAAGAACATTCACACAGCATCGCTTACAACTAATAAAGACAAACAGCATGCAGCTAAGTGTGTGTGAGACACAGGGGGGGGGGGGGGGGACAGACAGAGGGAGGGAAGGGGAGGTGTGTGTGTGTGTGTGACACGGGGGGGGGGGAGTGACAGACGAGGGTGGAAAGCGCGCGCGTGTGTGCGTGTGTGTGTGTGTGTGTGTGTGTGTGTGTGTGTGTGTGTGTGTGTGTGTGTGTGTGTGTGTGTGTGTGTGTGTGTGTGTGTGTGTGTGTGTGTGTGTGTGTGTGTGTGTGTGTGTGGTGGTGTGTGTGTGTGTGTGTGTGTGTGTGTGTGTGTGTGTGTGTGTGTGTCAGACACGGGGTCTGTGATCAGTGTGTGTGTGTGAGAGAGAGAGGTAGTCTGTGTGATGTGTGCGTGTGAACCTACAGATTCACAATGTAGATCAGTTCGAGATGAGGAGGTTTTAATAACTAAGTCAGTAGTCACGTGTCCCTGGAGCCCGATCCAGAAGGTTCCACCAACCTGACGTCTACCTGCGTGTTAAAACCCTCCGTCTGGGCCGGCGCCAGAACCGCAGCCGTCTCAGAAGAGACAGACGGCACATCCTCATGTATAAAATATGGAGTTATAATGGGAAGACTTGGTGATGTGTCAGCGAGGTTCTCCATAAGCAATCACTGGAGTCTGGAGGATTTTACTTTTTCAAATTATCCATTAAAAGTCTCCCCCCCCCCCCCCCCCCCCACGGCTCCTTTAGTCATTCATCTGTTGTTCATTTCAAAGTAAAAGCCTCTTTGGGCTAATACGGGCATAGGGGATCTCCAGGGACTGTAGCATCTATCACGGTACTCATCGTCATCATCCTCCTTCCATTCATCAACCTCTTCGTCATCTTCCTCCTCTCTCCTCCTCTCATCCTCATCCTCTTCGTCCTCCTTCTCTTCATCCTCCTCGTCATCATCTCATCTCATTCCTCCTCTTCATCATCCTCATCTCCTTCCTCCTCTGATTGATGATGCTGCTGCACTACTGGCACTTCAAAATGCTTTTATGTGCCTTATGCACAATTCAACACATGTACATGTCATCCATCAGTCACTTTATTGTTATTTGTATTGTCATTTTTTATTGTGTACAATATTTTTATAGTATTGAAAAAAAAATTGAAATTCATACTCATCCTCCTCATCATCTCCTTCCTCCTCTTCCTTCCCTCCACTTTGACAGCACCAAAAGTGTCCTTCATATCAAAGACATTGATATGAAGAAGAGAAGCCCCGCCCCCTTCAGGGACGTAGGGCTCCATCCCTTCAAAGTAAGAGTTCATGTATCGCCGTCGTCGGGTCTCGGATGGCTCCAGCTATTAACTGGTAGCGGTTAGTGCCTAGCGGTTAGCGCCTATAGCGGTTAGCGGTCTGGCGGCCCACTCTGGATAAGTGGTGGCGGTCGGTCTCTTCAGACATGAAGAAGTGGTGTGTTTAAACTGTGGTTTGAGCTTCTAATTGATCCCAGAAGGCCTGTGGCTGTGTGACGGGTGAGTGGGTGAGTGTATATGAATATGAACGTCTTCAGAAACGTGGGTGTGTGTCAACAGCTTGGTATTTATTGAGCCATGGGGTTTTCATTTAGGGGTGAAAGTTTGGTCGGAGGAGGAGGAGGAGGAGGAGGAGGAGGAGAGCGGGGCTGAGTGCTCCTAGCAGAGCATCAACATCAATATTGTGTCAGACGGTGTTCTGTTCACCCCGGACGCCAGAATGGATCCAGGGCTTTCTCATCGGTCCAATCCACTAAGAAACCCAGTCAGCAACGTTTCAACAGAGGTCTCACATCCATAAAAGACCTAATACAGACCCCAGATAACAACCACTACAGACCCCCAGATAACAACCACTACAGACCCCAGATAACAACCACTACAGACCCCAGATAACAACCACTACAGACCCCCAGATAACAACCACTACAGACCCAAGATAACAACCACTACAGACCCCCAGATAACAACCACTACTGACCCCCAGATAACAACCACTACAGACCCCAGATAACAACCACTACAGACCCCCAGATAACAACCACTACAGACCCAAGATAACAACCACTACAGACCCCCAGATAACAACCACTACTGACCCCCAGATATCAACCACTACTGACCCCCAGATAACAACCACTACTGACCCCCAGATAACAACCACTACAGACCCCCAGATAACAACCACTACAGACCCCCAGATAACAACCACTACAGACCTCCAGACCCCTTGATTGGCTGATTGGCAAAGAGTTACAGTACAAGCACAGCCAATCGGAACGCTCCGTCTCCTGTGGAGACCAATGAACAAGGTTCATGTCCTCAATACTGTTCTATTTAATGATACTGTAGGACAGGGGTATTCAACTAGATTAGGAAGGGGGCCACAATTGTAAAATGTCTTGAAGGCGAGGGCCACAGGACTGTGACAACGAAAATTAACAAATGCCATTGTTATTGTACAACCAACCATGCCATAATAATAATGATTATTGTTACTGTTATTATTATTATTGTAGTAATAGTAGTAGTAGTCGGTGCTGCAAACCTGACGTTGAGCGAATATGATTCACAATTTTTATGACAGTCTCCATTGCTTCTTTCAACTCCCCTGACAATTTCGCACACAGAACTGATTGATGTATGATGCAATGCAGTGTGTTCACTGTGGGATGCGCTGCACATAAGCGAGATGCAAAGCCCCTTTCTTTCCCAATCATGGACGGGCAGCCATTGGTAACAAGAAGGTTGATCTTACCTAGATCCAAACCCTTCTCTTCAAAAAAACTCCAAACTGCAGCGAAAATCACATCACCTGTAGTGCTGGTTATCAGTGGTAAAAGGCATAACAACTCCTCTTTAAAAACGTCACCATCGAAGTACCTCACAAACAGCGAGAGCTGTGCCGTATCTGTTGCATCAGTCGATTCATCGACAGCGATGTACTCTGTAGATTTGAGATCGGCAATTAATGCTGAAAAGCAGTCCTCAAACAGTACCTCTACTCTTCGACTTCCCGATGTGTCAGAGTACACTCCTTCACAACTTCAGCGTCAGTGAATGTCTTTCTCTTTTTGGCTAAAGCGATCACTCGTAGAGAAGCAGCAGTGGCCTTTTCCTGGGCTGTATAAGCAGTTGTAAGAATAGTGGTTGATGCAGTGTAAGAAGATTTAAGTATTTCTATTTGACCACGTCTAGCTGTGCTACCAGGCGGGTAAGCAGCATTGAAGTTAGCAGCATGCTTGGTCTCATAGTGGCGCCTCACATTAGCAACCTTGCAGACTGAAACAGTTATTTGACATATTAAACATAAAGGTCTAGGATTGGCGTGCGATGGTAAAATAAATACAAAATCATCAGTCCATTTGGGGTTGAAGTGTCGGTTTTCACCGTAAATTTTCGAGATTGACACGATGTCGCGATAATTACACGCTGAGTCCAATGCAAGATTGCCTTTTAAGAACTATTGAGGGAGAAATAATTTGGACTCATTTAATTCGGATAGCATAATAGCGAACATATATTGACATTTATTTAAATGATTCAAAAAAAAAAAAAATTAAATTTTTTAAAATTTTTTTTTTACATTTACACAATATGGAATGTGTTCCAGGGGCCACGAGAAAGCTCCCCGCGGGCCGGATTTGGCCCGCGGGCCGCCAGTTGAATATCCCTGCTGTAGGAGGTGGTGTGTGTTTAGGTTCTCATTAGATTCATTACTTTTTTAATTCATGAATCGATAAAGACCATTTGTCCCATCAACTGAAAGTGGGAATTTATTTATTTGTATATATGGAATTGTGCTTGCCACTATGTTTTTAGTTTGTTTGTTTTTTGATGTTAAAACACCAAATGATCCCTTCTTGCAGTTTTTTTTTGCAAGGGTTTCCAAATCTCGGGCAATATCAACTGACCTTATGACCTCATGACGGCGAGGAACTTTCATTCAAATGACGAACGCCATGAGAAAGACTGCTGTAAGTTTACAGAGGCAGCAGAACCAGAGAGAAAGAAGAGAGCGAGAGAGAGAGAGAAAGAAGAGAGCGAGAGAGAGAGAGCGAGAGAGAGAGAGCGAGAGAGAGAGAGCGAGAGAGAGAGAGAGCGAGAGAGAGAGAGAGAGAGCGAGAGAGAGAGAGAGAGAGCGAGAGAGAGCGAGAGAGAGCGAGAGAGAGCGAGAGAGAGAGAGAGAGAGAGGTGAATGCGGGGAGATTTGTGGGGATGACTCTTCTAATTCACTTTACAATGAGGCAATCTATACGCAGTGGAACAAAGAGACCAGCTTTGAGGCCGGGATGCAGAGTCTGTGGATGAGTGGATGAGTCACCGTCTGAGAGCCCCGGAGAGGCCTGAGGACGTGTTGTTGTCGGTCATCTGCTTTTTATTTCATTGTTTGTGTTGTTGTTTTTTTGTGTTTTTTTTGCGTAATGTTATGTTGAAATATAAAGACAGTTGGAGGTGTGTTTTTGTTAAAGTTGTTTCTAATATTTCTGTTATCAATATAGCATCACATTACAATCTGTTGCATTGCTTATTGTAACTCATCGTATCCACGGTGAGTTACAATGAGCACTTGGTGGGGACATTTCATTCATCTTATAGATTACTTGGATTTTTCCTTTGTAAATTAGTAATAAATCACTTTGTCACCTTTTTAAATAATTCTACTGTCCAACCCCTACCTGCTCCTTAATGACTCGTCTCTGTACCGTCTAACCCCTTCCATGCTCCTTTATTACCTGTCTATGTGCAGTCTAACCCCTACCTTCTCCTTAATGAGCCGTCTGTACTGTCTAACCCCTACCTGCTCCTTAATGACCCGGCTCTGTACTGTCCAACCCCAACCTGCTCCTTAATGACCCCTCTCTGTACGGTCTAACCCCTACCTGCTCCTTAACGACCCGTCTCTGCACTGTCTAACCCCTACCTGCTCCTTAACGACCCGTCTCTGTACCGTCTAACCCCTACCTGCTCCTTAACGACCCGTCTCTGTACCGTCTAACCCCTACCTGCTCCTTAACGACCCGTCTCTGTACCGTCTAACCCCTACCTGCTCCTGAATGACTCAATAGTAACCATAAGAGTACTAGTGTGTTGCTACTGCAGCAGTTCTTAACTCCACATCTCTGGTTGGTCAGCAGCCACCAGGAGGTTTCATCCCATGTCATCATCCCGGCCCGCCGAGCCAAAGACATTCGATGGCAGAACAAAAGACGATTCAGGCCAGTCGGCTAAGGGACCACAGAGAGATGTAGCGTCGCTCCTCTCCACAACGCTACATCACTCCTCCACACCTCCCCACTCGCTCTCTCGCTCTCTCGGTGCCCCCAGCAGATCTGGTCTCATCCTGATCGACGTGTGGGTGTGGTGATGGGGTTTTCTGCTCCAACAGTCTCTTTGTATCCTGGTGGCCGCCGTCAGAACCTACCCCCACTCACACTGACGCTCCACAACACACCTCCACACCCTCTTCCTTCCTCCCCCTATTTACTTATATTTATTCCATATTCATTGAATATTTATTGGATATTTACTAGATGTTTACTAGACAATTATGAGTGGACATGTATTGGATATTTTGTAGATGTTTATTCGGATGGTTTCATTCATCTGTAGGGCTCCTTCCCGTAATGTTATCAGACGCTGATGATAACAATCTGAGCAGTCAGTGGCGAAAAACAAACGGTTTTGGACGACGTCTACAGGGGGCGCTATTGCCCCAAAGGGTTACATTGCAGACGACTGACTGCTGAAGCCGCATTAGACACTTAAAAACCTAAAATCCCAAAGTTTCCCTCAAGCCTTGGTAATAAACAGCCTGCAGAACGCTGCAGATTCTATTTTGACCTCTGCATTATTTATTTATATCTCACGATTTCTGTCGACGCAGACATTCTCTGTCCTGTGGGGATGGGGAGATAAATCAATTTTTATTTAAATGTCAAGGGTCGGCCATCTTGTGTTTCTCCCCGCTCTTGGACTTCTCGTTCTCCTGACTCATCTTCGTATCAACTGAAACTACTACTACTACTTATATTACTTTAGCATGTTTTACTCTAACTATTTTGTTATTTAGCTGCTTTCACTTCCAGTGAATTCAGATTCCGGTCATGGAGGCGAAGGTATAGGGGGCGTGCACGGCGAAGGGGTGGGCGTGCACGGCGAAGGGGTGGGCGTGCACGGCGATGGAGCGGGCGTGCACGGCGATGGAGCGGGCGTGCACGGCGATGGAGCGGGCGTGCACGGCGATTGAGCGGGCGTGCACGGCAAAGGGGTGGGCGTGCACGGTGGAGGGGGGGGGGGGCGTGCACGCCGGAGGTCTCTTGAGGGGGAAACCCAGCAGATGGCCAGTGCCTCCTCTGAAGCCCGAGAGACTCTCTGGTGCGACAAACCAGAGACACACTCCGCCCCTCTCTGTTTATACTGCCGGGGAACTGAGGCCACGCTTTCTATTCCTTCACCAGGGAAGTGGAAATGCATTTAACCTGCCAGAGAAGCCTGGTTCTCGCCCCCCCGAGGCCACCCCAGACGTAACAAAAACAAACAGGGTGAAAAAGAGAAGAAGAAAGGAGTCAGTGTATGGGCTTGTCAAGAGACATTCATTTCACAGGAGGAGGGGGAGGAGTTGTAAACAGTCCCCGACCCTCTCCAGCATATACCGAATATGTCGCTTTAGATAAAAGTGAAAATACCATTCAGAGGAGCTCTAGTACGATGGCTTCCAAGTAAAACTGGATGCCAGGGGGGCGCCAAACTATTGGCACAATTATTGGTTGGATGGTTAACTCGGGGAACATGATTCAATACTAGTTAATGAGCCTCTATTTCACCACCAGGTGTGAGCTTGATTAGTCACTACAAGCCAATTTGCATATAAACTGTTCCATCCCAGAGTCCCTAGACCCACTCCAGTTTGCATACAGACCAAACAGGTCTGTAGACAACGCCATTTCCCTGGCACTACACACGGCCCTGCAGCACCTAGGCAGGAGGGACACCTACGTCAGACTGCTGTTCATTGACAACAGCTCGGCGTTCAACACCATCGTTCCCTCCAAGCTGGTCCTGAATCTGAGGGACCTAGGTCTGGGCACCCCCCATCTGTAACTTGATTATGGACTTCCTGACGGGCAGGCCTCAAGTGGTGAAGATTGGGAACAACATCTCATCCACTCTGGTCCTCAACACCGGAGCATCCCGGCTGTACTCGCTGTACACACATGACTGTACTGCCACACACAGCAATAATCGCATTATCAAGTTTGCAGACGACACCACAGTCATCGGCCTGATAAGTGAGGGCGACGAAACGGAGTACAGAGATGAGGTAGTCCAGCTGACGCGATGGTGTGAGGACAACAGCCTTGAACTGAATGTCAGCAAGACTAAGGAGCTCATCGTGGAATTCAGGATCCACCAGGGCACCCACTCCACCATCAGCCTGGACGGGACACCGGTGGAAGTCGTCAGCTGCTTCTGTTTCCTTGGGCTACAGATTTCTGATGACCTCGCGTGGACCCGCAAAACGGAGGTCATGCTGAAGAAGGCCCACCAGCGCCTCTATGCTCTGCGGTGCCTCAGAAAAAGCGGAATAGGCCAGAGGTGGCTAGTGAACTTCTACCGTGGCACCGTAGAGAGCGTCCTGACGAGTGGCGTCACTGTGTGGTACGGCAACACCACTGTACAGGACAAGAAAGACATCCAGAGGGTCGTGAGGATGGCAGAGAAGATCATTGGGTGTGCACTTCCATGCATTTAGGAGATCTGTAGACCAGATGTTGGAAGAAGGCCATGTCCAACATAAAGGACTGCAACCACCCAGGGCACCATCTCCTCTCCCCCCTACCGTCTGGTCGTCAGTTGCGCAGCATCCGTACAACAACGACTAGCAGGTTCAAGTATAGTTTTTATCCACAGGCAGTGCACCTACTGAACTGCTAGGAGTGCTGCCACTTTCTTCATAACATTGTCATTACCATTACACTTACATACTTTGCTGGACTTTCTGGACTCATCACAGTTACTGCACTGTATTCATGATGCTGCTGCACTACTGGCACTGGCAATGTACATTCAACACATGTACATATCATTTAACAGTCACTTTGCTGCTCTTTTTTTGTTTATTTTTATTGTATATTTATTTTTTTTATGGTATTGTTTTGAAGATGTAAACTGCGGGAGGGAATAGGGAGTAAGCATTCCAATGTACTTGTTACAAATGGGCAATCAAAATATCTTGTATCTTGTATTATAATCTATCCACTGGTGACATCACAAGTGGGGGGTGTCCACAGTGACTCATCAAACTCACACCTGGTGGTGAAAGGGTTGTCCTTTTAATGAGAAACTAGAACATGTTTCATGATTTGTCTGTCGTTCTTTCTTGGAGGGATTGATAACGTGAGTGGGGAGATCTTATGAATGAAAAGAGCCTCTTCTGGTTCCATGTTGTTTCACAGCAGAGAAGCTAATCCTTTAAAGACATTCATTACAGCGTCTGGGAGGACAGAGAGACAAGAGGCTTCCAGCGTCATGACAACATCTGTAAACAATACGTCCGCAGTGGATGGATGATGGCTCTTCAGCCCCCGCTCCGAGGCCGAGGGAACAGAACATAGAGACGGACGGCCTGTCAGTGTGGAGTCACCAGGGTCGGTTCTGGAGAGGCCAGGGCCGGTTCTGGAGAGGCCAGGACTGGTTCTGGAGAGGCCAGGGCCGGTTCTGGAGAGGCCAGGGCCGGTTCTGGAGAGGCCAGGGCCGGTTCTGGGGAGGCCAGGGCCGGTTCTGGAGACGCCAGGGTCCAGACACATGAACCACCGTGAAGGGCTTTGTTTATCTCAGCCAGGCGCTTCTCTTCTTCCAATCAGCTTCACTGAAACGGATCAAACTGCAAAACAAAACCCTCCAACAGAACATCTTTCCACCCACATCACGCTGAGAGGCAAACACATTCCCTGGAACAATAGTTTAGCTCTGCTTTTGTTCATTTACAACAACAAGGTCTAACTTATTGCACTTTTTTCAAGAAGTGAAAAGTTCGCTGCCCTTCCAGAATGCTTGAGCGCAACATTTTCCGTTCCGCTCCAAAACCCTGGACTGGATCTCCCGAGGGACCGGAGTGTTTACAGGTCAGTGTTTTGGAAGCTGCTGATTTGCATCATTGAAAGGAGCTCCTGGCCACTGTGACCGCTACGGTTCTCCTCTCCAACCTGGACCGAGACAGAGAGAGGAACACCACGTTCCCGCTTCCACTCTCACTACCCATTCAACGGCAGGATGTGAGACGTTCTGTCTGAACGCGTCGCGCTGCAGTTGACCCAACAAATGGATTTCAACTTGTCTAAAAGGGAGCCGGAGAAATGTCTTCTTACCTCCATCTCCACCACCTCTCTCTTTCTATCCATTAAGGCGCAAACTCCGTCTGTCTGGAAAGTGACCCTCGGAAACCCAAATCAACATTTTCAGACAGGCAATATATCTGGACGGCTTCCCGGCGGTCTGAGTGGAGGAAGGACCCAGGAGAGTTGGCCGTTGTCAACGGGTTTCTGTAAGGTGAACTCTGAGTTCCTGTGTGGTCCTCTGAGCTTCTCCTCCTCCCAGCTGAAGCTTCTCCTCCTCCCAGCTGTAGCTCCTCCTCAAATACAGGAGGAGGAGGGAGGAGGAGGAGGAGATGAAATATTAAATGGGGGAGGTCAGTGAGCTGGGGGGAGGAGGTCAGTGAGCTGGGGGGAGGAGGTCAGTGAGCTGGGGGGAGGAGGTCAGTGAGCTGGGGGGAGGAGGTCAGTGAGCTGGGGGGAGGAGGTCAGTGAGCTGGGGGGAGGAGGTCAGTGAGCTGGGGGGAGGAGGTCAGTGAGCTGGGGGGAGGAGGCCAGGTCTTTAGATGTTATACCTGATTCATCTTTCATGATGATGGAACAACTGTGATGGCAAGGGCGGGGGGGGGGTGTGTGTGTGTGTGTGTGTGACTTTATATGGGTGTGTCTTTATATATGCGTGTCTCTATATATGCTTGTGTGTGTGTCTTTGTGTGTGCGTGTCTTTATATATGTGTGTGTGTGTGTCTCTTTATATGGGTGTGTGTAACCTGTGTGTGTCTCTATATATGCGTGTGTGTGTGTGTGTGTTTGTGTGTGCATTCAGTCAGACTAATTCAGAGCCTAACCAAGCAGAGCAGAAGGGGATAGTTTAACCGAAACGTTAAATAAGAGATCATTGGTCTGATCCCAGAGCTGCAGGTACAACAGAACTGAGGGAAAAGAACCAGCAGACCGGAACCATGAATTATGAACACATGACTGCCTTTCAAATGATTACACCGCTAACCCTCAAGATTATCATATTAGAAAAAAAAAACCTGTTTAATATGTACTGTATAGTATAATGTATGGTAATTCTGTTATCTTTGATCTTTTTTAGTGATTTCCATATTCAATGCCAGTTGATATTGTCATCCACACTTCCAATTCCAAGGAAATATGCGACAAAATATGGTATATGAGGTCCAGTATGATGCTAGGGTAATGGGATGTTCGCTGGGTTTTGGTCCACAGGGCTCTGCTGGTTCCCTCCCAGGGGGTCTGTTCTTCACCTCCTTCAGCCCTCCTCAGAGTCTCCTTCTGCTCCTCAGGTGGGTGAGGAGCAGAGAGAGGGAGGTGTTTAGGTCTGAGAGAAGAGGAGGAGGAGGAGGAGGAGGAGGAGGAGCAGAAAAGGGAGGTGTTTGGGTTTGGGGGAGAAGGAAGAGGGGAATGAGGAGGAGCAGAGAGAGGGAGGTGTTTGGGTCTGGAGGAGAAGGAGGAGGAGGAGGAGGAGGAGGAGGAGGAGGAGGATGAGGTGGAGCAGAGAGAGGGAGGTGTTTGGGTCTGGAGGAGAAGGAGGAGGAGGATGAGGTGGAGCAGAGAGAGGGAGGTGTTTGGGTCTGGAGGAGAAGGAGGTGGAGGTGGAGGAGGAGGTGGAGCAGAGAGAGGGAGGTGTTTGGGTCTGGAGGAGAAGGAGGAGGAGGTGGAGCAGAGAGAGGGAGGTGTTTGGGTCTGGAGAGAAGGCGGAGGTGGATGAGGAGGAGCAGAGAGGGAGGTGTTTGGGTCTGGAGGAGAAGGAAGAGGAGGAGGTGGAGCAGAGAGAGGGATGTGTTTGGGTCTGGAGGAGGAGGAGGAGGTGGAGCAGAGAGAGGGAGGTGTTTGGGTCCGAGAGAAGAGGAGGAGGTGGATAAGGAGGAGCAAATAGAGAGAGGTGTTTAGGTCCAGGGGGAGGAGGAGTTGGCTAAATAGGAGGAGCAGTGGGAGGAAGGTGGTGGTGTCTTCAGACCAGAGAATGAATGAAGCATGCTCAAGATTTCATTCTCCTGCTTCACAGAGCGATGGTGTTGTTCCAACACGCTGTATTAAACATGGTGTGTAGTGCGTACAGAGGACTCGTAAAGTCTATTCTGGGAGATGTTTGCGCCGTCTGACTGAACAAGGTCACAGGTCACTGGTTTCCCTGCAGTCACGCCGTTTTACACTCGATGGATGCTGGTCCGGGCAGGGGACTCAGAGTCGTCTTGTTCCCAGGAGGAGCCCTGCTGCTACCTGGGGCTCAGGAGTGATGAATCATGACCTTCATCCACCACCTCCTCCTCCACCACCACCACCATCACCCTGTCCCAACACCACCCATTCACATTAGCTCACTTGGGACACACCACACACCCACTGAGACCATCTGTGGAACACACACACACACACACACACACACCGGGATTGAACTTAAAAGTTAGAGAAGATTGAGCTTCTGAAGTGAGACTTTAACACGTAATTAGAAAGAGGTAGAGAGAGGTAGAGAGAGAGAGGTAGAGAGAGAGAGGTAGAGAGAGAGAGGTAGAGAGGTAGAGAGAGAGACTAAATGAGTCCTGAGGGCCACTATGCACAGCTGGGGCCGACGAGGGAGGAGCGGGGGGGGGGGGGGGGGGGGTGGGGTGGGTGTGGGTGTGGTGTGTGTGTGTGTGTGTGTGTGTGTGTGTGTGTGTGGTGTGTGTGTGTGTGTGTGTGTGTGTGTGTGTGTGTGTGTGTGTGTGTGTGTGTGTGTGTGTGTGTGTGTGTGTGTGTGTGTGTGTGTGTGTGTGTGTGTGTGTGTGTGTGTGTGTGTGTGTGTGTGTGTGTGTGTGTGTGTGTGTGTGTGTCCTCACCCACAGGAACCTGCTTATCACAGGCTTGGATGGAGGTGGCTTTCAGAGTTATAGTCTCTCATTAGCTCAACCTTTTAATTGGAAAATAATGGTCCTCATTAACTAGACTTTTAATCTGAAATGATAAATCACACGGTGGAGGTCCTGACCACATCACTCACTCACACACACACACACACACACACACACACACACACACACAGTTTCTCCATTCGTATGAGGCCATGAAGGGCCCTTTAAACTAAATATTTCCCGCGTCAGTGCTAACACGCTAACTAGCTAACTAAGGGGATGGGGGAATGGGCAATCAAATCTAATTGTGCTCAGGATTCCACCCCCGACTCAGAGCGGGTGTGTAGAGAGCAGAAAACTACTAAATACTACTACTACTATACTACTCGCTCGCACTACACACAGTGGTGCATACCCTGGTAAACGTACACTATATGGCCAAAAGCCCCCCCCCCCCCCTTCTAATTGTTCAGGTGTTGAGGTGTTTAAGCCACACCCACTGCTCACAGGTGCATACGATCCAGCACATTGAACCAAGAACTCTCCACTGACAAACATGTGGAATTCAGAATGGGTCGTAGACTTTAAAGGTGGCACCTGTCACTCATTTGGCTGAATGGGCACCGATTTCTATACAGACACCCAACACACACACACTGCACACTCCGGTGGAAAGCCTTCCACCAGAGTGCCAGCTGTCATAACTGCCAAGGGAGGGTCCAACTCCATATTCACGCCCATGGTTTTTGAATGGGTAGTCCAATATTTGGCCATATATTGTATTCTGCATGATCACCCTGTTTATTACTCTCTCTCTCTCTCTCTCCGCTGGGGGACTGACTCACTGGAGGAGGAGGAGGAGGAGGGAGAGCGAGGAGAGAGGAGAGCCTGGCGTCTGAACTCTTGATGGATGGAGGAGGGTTGGGGGTGGGGGGATGGGGGGGGGGTTTGTCAGGGTGGCGCTCAGAGGATTCATGTAAGGGGAGAACAAACAGCAGCCGAACAAACAACGTCGGTGACGCACCTGACCTTGGAGCCGTACCGCAAGCCCCGCCCCCTGATCGCCATCACATCCCATAATTCTTCATGTTTCCAGGGATCTGTCTTGTTAGCTGGTTTTACGAGGTCCTCTGTTGGTCTTACGGTGTTTGTTCCTACAGGAGCTAAGGACCGCTAGAAGAGACACATTCTCTGCAACGTACGTCCAACTTAAACAGCCTCAAACAACATTAAACTTAACTGCTGAGGTGTGTAGTAGCTGCATGGTCACCAGAGACCAAGTCCTGCTCTTTATGATTTCCTGCACATTTATTATAATAACTCCTAACACTTTTATTGAAATAGCTTTTAACATTTCGGTCATGTTATTTGGTGTTATGTGTTATTGGTTTCCGTTTATCTAACAGTGTTTTCACCTCATGGGGATTCTTTCGTAAATGAAAACCGTGTGTATTAATAAAGAAAAATGTTTATAGCTAACAGATATAATATTTATAATATCCAAATCGTGTGTGACCGCTGTGAATGTATCACGTTAAATAACACCCCCCCCCCCCCCCCCCCCCCCCGCTCCCTATGCTTCTCGGCGTAATTAAACACATCCTGTCACACGCTGGGGGCCCCGGGACCCCGTCGCCATGACAACCCCATCATCATCATCAGCCGCAGCCACAACAGAATCTTCTGGCGCACAGGCCAATCGGAGGAGCCGCTGCTTCCTGTCCTCTCCAGCTCATCGCAAATTCCCCCCCCCCTCCTCTCTCCTCCTTAAGACAGCCAGCCAGGGCCAATTATAATCAGGCTGCTGGTGTAATTATGACTAAATGAATGAGAAGTCTCTGGAAGATGCCTCGAGGAGACCGCCGGTGGCCGGGGGTGTTTTGGTGAGAGAGGAGGAGGAGGAGGGGACGGACGTCAGAGGGAAGGCTAACGTATTTTGCTTGTAAATGTAGTCATGCAATGTATTTTGGTAGTAGTAAAATGAGTAAAGGGTATTTTATTTGTCAAATAAGTATAATAATCAAATGTATTTTGGTGGTGAACTGAGAACTAAGGTGTTAACGCCAGACAGCTCTTCACAGATGGGAGCGCTAGGACCGTGTTGTCCTCAAAGCTTGTCTCATATGCTACGTTTCAAAGTCCCGATGACGATGTCCTCATGGGGACCGTTTGTCACGGTTGGAGTCCATCCGATCGGCGGAGGTCAGGATGTCCTCTCTGGGAGAACACGGCTCGCTCTGGTGCTTCACAGAGAGGACACACGCACTCCGGTTCTGCTCTGCTGAACCGAGGGGAAAACAGTGATGGCTCACACACATTAAAACATGTTAAAACACAACGCTTTACTGGAGCTTCCAGGCGAGCCGTGTGTGGCGTCTCTTCACTTCCAACCCCTCGACTCGAGTGGTTGTTAGTTCAAACCCATTTCTTGTTCTAAAATACAATTATTTATTTATTTATCATGATTATGATGTCTTCTGTGGGATCTCCAGCAGGAGATGGTGGAGGTCCAGGCCTCCTGCTGAGCCTCTAATCACCCTGCCTGCAGCGTCTCCATGGGGGGTCCAGGGGGAGAGGCAGGAGGTTGGAGGCTGTGTTTCCAGCTGCTGGCTCCACATGAACTACTGAGTAGATCCGGACTGAACCAATCAGACCCCCCCCCCCCCCCCCCTGAATCTTAAGATCACATGAAAAACTACGTTTGAGTCTGATAAAACTGATTTCCTCAACCTGATCACATCAATATCAACAACCCCAATATGAATAATATTCACCAATACAAAATATCCAACAGAAAAATGTCTGAATAATAATAATAAATTGGACTTTTATTTGATATTGTATTCTTTTTTTGGTATATTTACAATATATTACTCATACATTTTGTATGTGTGTATATGTGTATGTATATTACATTAGTCATTTAGCAGACGCTTTTATCCAAAGCGACTTACAATAGTGTGTTTCAACAAAGGAAGGTAAGAGAACAATATATAGATATATAGATATATATATCTATATATATATATACAGTTGCAAGAAAAAGTATGTGAACCCTTTGGAATTACCTGGATTTCTGCATAAATTGGTCATAAAATGTGTTCTGACCTTCATCTAAGTCACAACAATAGACAAACACAGTCTGCTTAAACTAAATACCACACAAACAATTCTATGTTTTAATATTTTTTATTGAACACACCATGTAAACATTCACAGTGCAGGGTGGGAAAAGTATGTGAACCCTTGGATTTAATAACTGGTTGACCCTCCTTTGGCAGCAATAACCTCAACCAAACGTTTCCTGTAGTTGCAGATCAGACCTGCAACGGTCATGAGGGGACCATTTGTCACGGTTACGGTGGTCAACAATTGCCGTGGCTGATTACTAATCACCTCACCTGGAGTTATATATACCGCGGTGACACTAGGGCACGTTGCTCGTTCGTACCTCTTGTATTTGCGGATGTATGTTACAAGCTCCCCGGTAACTCACTTACCTGTCTTCTGCCTATTCGCTACTTTGACCCTCCGGTATCCAGACTCGCCTGTCCCTGACCATCCGCCTGTCTGCTACCTGTCGGTACTACGCACCTCGACCTCCCGTTATCCAGACCCCTTGTCTGTCCATGACCATTCCACATGTGTTTCGCAAATAAACCACCTGTTCTGCCCTCCTTTACAAAACTGTTTCAATTCAGCAATATTCTTGGGATGTCTGGTGTGAATCGGTCTCGAGGTCATGCCATAGCATCTCAATCGGGTTGAGGTCAGGACTCTGACTGGGCCACTCCAGAAGGCGTATTTTCTTCTGTTGAAGCCATGCTGTTGTTGATTTACTTCTGTGCTTTGGGTCATTGTCCTGTTGCATCACCCATCTTCTGTTGAGCGTCAATTGGTGGACAGATGGCCATAGGTTCTCCTGCGAAATGTCTTGGTAAACTTGAGAATTCATTTTTCCGTTGATGATAGCAATCTGTCCAGGCTCTGAGGCAGCAAAGCAGCCCCAAACCACGATGCCTCCTCCACCATACTTCACAGTTGGGATGAGGTTTTGATGTTGGTGTGCTGTGCCTTTTTTTTTTCTCCACACATAGTGTTGTGTGTTCCTTCCAAACAACTCAACTTTGGTTTCATCTGTCCACAGAATTGTTTGCCAGTAGTGCTGTGGAACATCCAGGTGCTCTTTTGCAAACTTAAAACATGCAGCTATGGGGCTTTTTTGGACAGCAGTGGCTTCCTCCGTGGTGTCCTCCCATGATCTCCATTCTTGTTCAGTGTTTTACGTATTGTAGATTCGTCAACAGAGATGTAAGCATGTGCCAGAGATTTTTGTAAGTCTTTAGCTGACGCTCTAGGATTCTTCTTCACCTCATTGAGTATTCTGCGCTGTGCTCTTGCAGTCATCTTTACAGGACGGCCACTCCTAGGGAGAGTAGCAACAGTGCTGAACTTTCTCCATTTATAGACAATTTGTCTTACCGTGGACTGATGAACATCAAGGCATTTAGAGATACTTTTGTAACCCTTTCCAGCTTTATGCATGTCAACAATTCTTAATCTTAGCTCTTTTGTGCGAGGCATGGTTCACATCAGGCAATGCTTCTTGAGAATAGCAAACTCAAAACTGGTGTGTTTTTTATAGGGCAGGGCAGCTTTAACCAACACCTCCAATCTCGTCTCATCGATTGGACTCCATGGTGTGTTCAATAAAAACACATTGTTTGCGTGGTATTAGTTTAAGCAGACTGTGTGTGTCTATTGTTGTGACTTAGATGAAGATCAGAATTATTATATTATGACCAATTTATGCAGAAATCCAGGTAATTCCAAAGGGTTCACATACCTTTTTCTTGCAGTTGTATATGTGTGTATGGTCTGCATTTATATAGCACTTTTATACAAAGCGCTTTACAAGTCATGCATTACCCATTCACCCATTCATTCAACCACCAACCAAGTCAGCCATGCAAGGAGACAGCCAGCACGTCAGGGTTAGGGGGTCTTGCTCAGGGACACCTCGACGCTAGGAGGGATCGAACCAGCAACCTTCCGGTTGTGAGGCGACCGCTCTACCTCCTGAGCTATACTGCCACCCATGTATGTGTATGTATATATATGTATGTGTATGTATGTATGTGTATATGTGTATATATGTACTGTATGTGTATATATATGTGTATATATATATATATTAGTATTGAGGCCCCGCTGGTCCTATCAAACCAATTGAACCAGCGTGTATCTCTCTGGTGAACCATCTGTGTGTTTCATGAATCCTGGAGGCTGTTCCATCCATCCTCTCTCCGGGCTCTAAGGAAAGTGTCAGCCAAGCGATGTCCAATGTCGACTAAATGTTAAATTCTACTATTTACGTTCAATTTACCCGATGCCTTTTATCTAAAATGACTTCTCGGTTAAAGTAAACATTGAATATTTCTCCCAACGTCGGGGTACGTTATATATTGGTGACTCTACATATCCTAGGTCTGTAGTCGTTTAGCAGAAGGCTCTAGTGAGGTTGATGTATTTTAAAACGTCTTTTTAATTTCCCCCAGGGTTAGGAATGCATTCGATTTTGATTGAAAACCACTCGCTCTCTCGCTCCGTCCTCACGAAGAAAAGAAGAAAAAGAATCACCATGACAACTGCAATGAACAGTCTCTTTTTGTTTGACAGTTGAGATAACAAGTCGAATATTTTGGCATCCAAGACCATTTTATATTTTATATCCACCACCAAAAGGTCTGGCTGAAGTGTTTCATGCAGGATAAAGCAGGACTATTGTCCCCCCCCGCTCCTCCTCCCCCCCCTCTCCCCTCCCTCCCTTCAGAGGACACAATACTCAACCGACCTTTAAGACATCAGGTGGTGGTTGACAGACTGAGAGAGCGACGACGCTCGATGCAAAGGGGGGGAGGAGGAGGAGAGGAGGAGAGAAGAGAAGGAGAGGAGCTGAGTTTTTGCATCAGACACCTTTTTAAGAGACTGGTGCGCACACACACACACACACACACACACACACATACACACACACAGCGTATGTTAAAATTGATGACAATATTCATGATGTGGCAATGGACGACATGGTTCCTTTTAGCTTGATTACATCTCATCTGCAACAGAACGCGTAGCCTACTTCCTGTTTCCTGTGGCGGATCTTCTGAAGATCAAAGCGGACGGAAGGCGCTTGTTTCGTAGCGCTGGCTTTGTGGGGCCCCGGGTGGTGGGGTCTGTGTGTGGCCCCGGGTGGTGAGGTCTGTGTAAGGCCCTGTGTGGTGGGCTCTGGGTGGGGCCCAGGTGGTGGGGTCTGTGTGGGGCTCCGTGAGGTGGGGTATGTGTGGGGCCCGGGTGGTGGGGTCTGTGTGGTCAGGACTGTCTTTGGTCCTGGTGGTAGGATCTGTGGGGTGTTTAGAGATGTAAAGAGGATAAGAATAACTCATCCCTGTTGTGCTGTCATCTCCACTTCCTGTAGAGAAAACCTTTTCCTGCTGGGGAATATGTTAATGATATGTAAATGAGCACAGAAGCTTCAAAGGCAGATCTGAGATCAGTTTTCCCTCCGCACCGCGTCTAGTAGACAAACATGTCATCATTCATTAAATATCGTGTTTCTATATTTTCTTCTTATAATCATTTGATTGTTTATATATTTCTAGTGCAGATGAATGTAGTAGAAGAACACAAGGGAGAAAGTCTATAAAAAGCTGTTGTTATTCTGCACCACATCGCCCTCAGATGTCCCCATTACACACACACACACACACACACACACACACACACACACACACACACACACACACACACACACACACACACACACACACACACACACACACACACACACACACACACACACACACACACACACACACACACACACACTGCTCTGGGTCTCTGATGTCACTTCCTGCCTAGAGGTGCGATCACCTGTTATCGGTGTCACACCTGAACCTCAGGTCCCCGTGTTGAACTCTGACCTCTTGTTTGATCTGCCGGTGGGGAGTACATCCGGATGAGGATGCTGTTGTTTCCTCTCCTGAGATGCTACCGTAGCAGCTGCTGTTTTCCACGCCCACGCCCTGATCAGTTTAGCAGCTGTTCTCAGGTGAGCTGGCCAGTAACCACCTGCAGCAGAAGTGTATTCTCTTGTTTTTCATTAGACAGACCCGGGATCAGTTAGCAGCTGTACTGTACCGTTGAGCTAGCCAGCACCGCCAGCGCTGTAGTAGTAGTAATTATATAATAATAATAATAATATTATATATCATAAACAATAATAACAATAATAACAATACATTACTTGGCACATACTAACAATAATAATAACATTAATAATTTATTATTTTTAATAATAATAACAATACATACAATACTTGGCACATACCCCTTTAATTGTTTCCTTATGTAACAGTGAGCGTCCCGCACTGGGCTCGAACTCTAACGTGAGAAGCTAAAACACACGGGCTCTAGAACGTCTATTTAGGAGTCGGGGAGTGAGGTTCGCTCTCTCCACAGCGCCACCTGCCGGCGTCCCTTACACTTACAAACAGGGAAGATACACAAACCCAAAAAATAATAGAATGACATAAAAACAACTGACATAAAAAATGACATATAAACAACACCCTAATAGAGAAAAACAGAACAAAACGAGACAATACAGAAAATACAAATTAAATACAACTGAAAATAACCTCTTAAAGTACAGTTTAAGCAACATCTCAACCCTTTTTTTTTTTAAAGGAAGCCTCGTCTGTTATTAAAATACAGCTCTTATCTAATGTCACATGTTTAGCATACTGAACCCGTTATCCGTTTAAAAACAAATATAATATATACATATAATATAATAATATAATAACAAATACAAATATAAGCAATCTAGTGCCAATGTGTGATTTGGTGTGCAGTGCGCGGTTCTCGCCAGCAGGGGCTGCTGAGGAGACACTCTCACTCCTCTGTTCAATGATTAGAGGTGACAACATTTGAAAAATAAAAGTCTTTCAGATACATTTGTGTACTAAACGGAAAGTCTTTCGTTTTGCGAGATGAAATGACCAATCTTTCCCATCTCAACAATCAAAGTCAATCTAACTTTATTGTGAATAACACGTATAACATAACGTATAACACCCCCTTCTCTCACACATCTGTACGTCCCAAGCAGCCGCGACGCTGCGTCCCACTTGCACTTTTGACGTAGCGGACTGCGCATGCTCGGGAACATTTTTGACGTAGCGGACTGCGCATGCTCGGGAACATTTTTGACGTAGCGGACTGCGCATGCTCGAACATTTTTGACGTAGCGGACTGCGCATGCTCGGGAACATTTTGACGTAGTGGACTGCGCATGCTCGGAAACATTTGGATGTAGCGGCTGTATTTCCTGCTTTGCTTCCTCCCCGCAGCGATGGCTCCGTTCACAGCTTCGTCTTCCCTCTTCTGCGGAGGTTATTATTAACAACAATCTATTATTAATATTATTGTTATTATTATTATTATTATTATTATTATTATGAGCAATAGTATGATTATTTCGCTGACCCGTCACCTGTGCTTCACATGTTGTCTCCTCCTGCAGCCGTCGTGTGTCTCCTGAGCTCCGCGGTTCTGGCGGTGGTGGAGGAGCTGGACCACACGTAAGGGATGCTCTCCTCTCCTCAGTCCGCCTGTCTTGTCCTCTTCGGTCCGCCTGTCCTTCCCTCATCAGTCCGCATGTCTTCTCTTAGGCCCACCTGTCTTGTCTCCAGTCCTCCTGTCTTGTCTCCAGTCCTCCTGTCTTGTCTCCAGTCCTCCTGTCTTGTCTCCAGTCCTCCTGTCTTGTCTCCAGTCCTCCTGTCCTCTCGTCAGTCCTCTCCTCTGGTTGTCATATGTCGAGGTCCTGTGTCTCCGACTAAAGACGTCACATTCAGTCAGCGTTTAGTGCTTCAGTCCAACGTCAATAAACAATCATATTAATAATACTCCTATGTGTTTCTGTGTACGTTAAGTTAACCGTTGGGTTCATTGTTTCTCTTCACTTATCGTTGTGTGTTGTTACCCTCCTGCTGACCTTTTTAATGTTTACTCCCTAAATGCTAAATCATGTCTGTGCACCAAGAGTCATTTGGTTATCAAATTGCAGGGAATTAGATTAATTTTATTCTATTTTTAACGATGTTGTGGGCGAGGCCCCTTGGGAAAAACCTGCCTTGCCGTCTCTGCTGTAGTCAAGTTTCAACAGAACCCCCGACTGTCTGTGGTGTTCACATTTACTTTGGCATTTAACTTTCATTTCATCCGCTCTGATTGTGTATTAAGATATATTTTCCCGTTCATATTTTTGTAGCTTTTACTTTTCAATTCATTGATCGGTCTTCTTATTGGACTCTTGGACGGCTACTGTAAAAAATATTTTCTGAACTTTTCCCACAGATTTAAAGACACCCGTGAAAATGATGTCTGGCTGGTCGAGGTGAGTCTTTACACACACCCACACCCACACCCACACACACACACACACACACACACACACACACACACAGTGTGTGTGTCCATGTCTGTCCGCATGCGTGGTACCATCCATGCAATGTATTTAACGTATTTTATGTGTTTTGTGTTATTATACTCCAAAGTAAATGAAGTTCCCTAACAAGCTCTTTTAAATATGTGTGTGTGTGTGTGTGTAGTTCTACGCCCCCTGGTGTGGCTACTGTAAGAAGCTGGAGCCCGTCTGGTACGAGGTTGGTGCCGAGCTCAAGAGCTCTGGGTCGCCTGTCCGCGTGGGCAAGATGGATGCCACGGCCTTCTCTGGTGAGACAACCCAGACGCACGCTGTCTGCTGAATGACTAATGGGTTAATGCTCAACACCTCACAGTACTACTTACTGCATGCCAGGTGTGTTACGGCTAAACTGATATTGTGTAGTTTGAAAGTTGACTAATTGAATCTCAATCTCATGTCGTATTCCGCAGGCATGTCGTCGGAGTTCGGGGTCCGCGGATATCCCACCATCAAGCTGTGAGTAACACACATATACGCATACACACACATACACACACACACATACACACACACACTACTAACACACACACCACTAACACACACACAGCCAACCTTACACCACTAACACAACAAACACACCCCCAACACAGCCCAGTCCTCTGAACCGTTGTGTCATTAGACCGGTTCCTCCTCATAAAACCTTCCTAATATTGTCACTGCAGCCTGCCACTTGCCATTAAAAGGGCTAATTTGGGTTCTTCCCGACGACAAGGACACAGTATGATGGGTAATCTGGTTTATTGTGAAGTTTGTAGAGCAGATGCTAGAACTCCTCCTGAGTGTGTGGCTGGTTTAACCTGTGGGCCTTGATTACCAAGGACCCACAGGTGTGCAGCCTCACCAGCCCCAGACTCTAATCATTCTGACTGGGGCCAGGTGAGGCTGCTTCAACCAGACTCTAATCAGGTTGACTGGGGCCAGGTGAGGCTGCTTCAACCAGACTCTAATCATTCTGACTGGGGCCAGGTGAGGCTGCTTCAACCAGACTCTAATCAGGCTGACTGGGGCCAGGTGAGGCTGCTTCAACCACTAACCACACACACTGTAGTCGCTAAGACTAGATTCTAAGACTATATAATTCTCAAACTTTACACAATACAAAGGGAATATAGTTGGATTCATCTACATGTTATGTTTTTAAATCTTAAAACTGTGCTGCGTTTCTTTGGCGTCATCTCCGCTTCTCTCCGGAGAGTTTGCCCCGCCGATAGTGTTTCCCAAAATTAGATTAGATTAGATTCTAATGTATTGTCAAACAGCACAAGTACAGTACAGCGAAAATAATTTAGCATCTAACCAGAGTGCAAATGTTGCAGTAAAGTGCATGGTGATATAATTGACAGGTTAAAAGACTACTAGGTAATACTACGTATTAAAATGGGATATGAGCATAATAATAATGGATATATATATATACAGGTAAGTGAGTATTTAACAGGTAGTGTTCAGGGGTATGCAGTTATTGAAAGCAGGATAAATATATATAAATTTATGGCATATATAAATGTATATATAGGAGCAGGGATATGCAGTGCTATCAACAGTTTGAAATATGAATATATATATGGCCGGTACAGTAAACGGGTATTTTATTAATAAATATGTAAACTATAGAGAGGTAGGTAGTTGTGATACCGTTTTTTTAGTCAAAGACATTGATGGTGATTTATTATTATAGGTGTTGAGCAGAGGTGTGGGGCAGGGGGGCGGGGGCTGTCTTCGTGGTGCAGAGTTCAGGGAGATGACAGCTGAGGGGAAGAAGCTGTTCCTAAGCCTGCTTGACTTGACTGCTTGAAGGTTTCTATAGCGCCTCCCGGAGGGGAGGAGGGCAAACAGTCCATGGTTGGGGTGAGAGGGGTCATCCACAATTTTTTTTTACCTCAGACACAGTTTGTGGTGGGTAGTGTTTATTACAGGGCGGGGTAATCCAACGATGCATTGGGCGGTTTTCACCACCCTCTACAGCGCTTTCCGGTCGGAAACAGTGCAGTTGCCGTACCACACTGGGATGCAGTTGGTGAGGATGCTTTCAATAGCACACCGGTAAAAGTTCACCAGAATCTGAGGTGACCTCAGTCCTCAGTCTCCTCAGGAAGAAGAGACGCTGGTGAGCCTTCTTTACCAGTGAGGCAGTATTGAGGGATCAGAAGAAGTCCTCGAAGATGTGGACCCCCAGTAATTTGAAGCTGGAGACACGCTCGACCTCCGCTTCGTTGATGAGGATGGGGGCGTGTGCGCCAGCTCTGGTCTTCCTGAAGTCGACGATGAGCTCCTTGGTCTTCTTGGTGTTGAGGGCCAGGTTGTTGTCAGCGCACCACGCCACCAGGTGCTGGACCTCCTCCCTGTAGGCTGGGTCATCGTTGTTCTTGATGAGGCCCACCACCGTTGTGTCGTCGGCAAACTTGATGATGGTGTTTATACCATGTACAGGAGTGCAGTCGTGGGTGAAGAGGGAGTAGAGGAGAGGGCTCAGCACACAGCCTTGTGGAACGCCGGTGTTTAGGGTGAGGGTGGGGAGGTGAGATGGTCTAACCTGACTGACTGGGGTCTGTTGGTTAGGAAGTCTAATAACCAGTTACAAACATTCATTTTCATGAGGTCACCCAGTTTGAAGATGAGTGGGAGGGGATGATGGTGTTAAATACTGAGCTGAAGTCTATGAACAACATTCTCACATGGGTGTTGCTCTCATCCAGGTGGGAGAGAGCGGAGTGAAGCGCTGAGGAAATGGCGTCCTCCGTGCTCCTGTTCTCACGGTAGGCAAATTGGTATTTATCCAGTGAGGGTGACAGGCCAGATTTGAGGTGAGCCAGGACCAACCTCTCGAAGCACTTCATGATGATGGGGGTAAGTGCAACAGGGTGGAAGTCGTTGACGCTCGCTGCAGAGGAGTGTTTTGGCACTGGCACAATGGAGGTGGTTTTAAAGCACACTGGGACAACTGCCTGAGCTAGTGACATGTTGAAAAGTAAGGACCTCGGTCAGCTGCTCAGCGCAGTTCCTGAGCATGCGACCGGGGATGCCATCAGGACCAGCTGCCTTATGCGCATCATTAGGCTCAGTGCCGCACGCACGTCTGTGGGGGATAGGGTGAGGGGTTGGTGGTCAACGGGGAGAGTAGCCCTGGTTCGGGGATGTTCTGGTCGTAGCGAGCAAAAAAATGATTGAGTTCATCAGGGAGGGATGAGTCAGTGGTTGGGGGGGGGTGGGGAGTTGTTGGAGGGTTTATAATCCGTGATGGCCTGGGTGCCCTGCCACATGCGTCGGGGATCGGAGTTGTTGAAGTGGTCTTCAACCCTTCGCTTGTGCTTGAGCTTGGTCAGCTTGATGCCCTTGTTCAGGTTAGCCCTGGCTGAACAGTAGGCCAGTGCATCGCCCGACCTAAAAGCAGCGTCACGTGCCTTTTAGGAGTAGGCGGACCTCTCTGTTCATCCATGGCTTCTGGTTGGGGAATGTTGTGATCTGTTTGAGGGTGGTGACAGTGTCAATGCTGGAGTTGATGTAATCCAAAACAGAGGAGGTGTAGGAGTCGGTGTGGGAGTCCAGGGTGGACTGGGAGGCAAACGGGCTCCTATCCGTGTGTAGAAACCGGTTCTGCAACTTAGAGTTTTCTCCCTGAGGCCACACTTTGACTGTCCTAACGGTGGGCTTCACACGCTTGATGGGTGGCGTGTTCTTAGGCAGCGTGAACAAAGAGACATGATCACTCTGTCCGAGGTGGGGGAGGGGGACGGCTTGGTAAGCATCAGCATTGTTGGTGTAAACATGATCTGATGTTCTCTCTCCTCTTGTGGAGCAGGGGACATGCTGGTCAAATTTGGAGAGCACAGTCTTTAAGTTTGCATGATTTGAAATTGCCTGCAATAATAAAGGCTGCCTCTGGGTGGGAGTTCTGCTGCACTACAAAATGGCAAACCCACTATATAGTGCACTATAAAGAGAGCATATATACTCACTATATAGTGCACTTTATAGTCCGTAGTGAGTGATTTTGGACACGGCCACAGTCTCCACCGCTGAGTGTCAGCATGCCAATGCTAATGCTGGCAGGGGGTGATCATTGGTGGCGATCTTCTCCCAGGCCTCCTCCCTAATGTTTGACGTTGCGTTCATGACAACGTGGGTCTCCTGGGCGCTCTGAGGGGCCGCCTGGGACTCAATGTGGAGACGGAGGAGTGTTGATGAACGCCTCTCCGCTGGGATGTTCCCTTACTCCTTAAGCCTGGAGTTGGAAATGTTTTCACTGCTCTGCTGTCCGATGTAGTCGCTAGATGGCCCACAATGAAACAATGAAAAAACAATGAAAGTTGTTGTTTTTACTGTAACACATGGGACATATGAAACGTAAGGACCAGACATCAACTCTTAAATTGAGGTTCTGTTTGAATAGTAACATTTATATCAATTGTATCTGGTCCATTTCCCTGTTTTCACCTTCAGCTCTTTTGAGTGTGCGTTTTGAAATGCGGATTTGTATAAATATTTAATATATATATTTGTTTGGGACCATGTTGAATGCGTGTTGTACCACGTTATGAGTCACATGTAAATATCAAGTCAAGTCAGCTCTCCTAGGGGACCCCCACACACACACACACACACACACACACACACACACACACACACACACACACACACACACAGCTCCCGTGGGATGGTGTCACAATGGCGAAACACACATTTCGCTGCGTTGGATTTCTAATGAAATAATGATCTATTTTTAATCCATCTACAATTGTATCAGTTTGTTTAGTTTCCTCTTGTAGTTCCATTCTTACTGTAGTGTTACGCCGTTACTCTTTAGTTCTGATAGATCCACACTCATTCATGCACCTTAGAGTGATACTGAACACGCTTACAGTATCTTAATCTCCCTCTCGGTCTGTCTCCATCTCTTCCTGTTTGTCTCTCGCTCTCGCTCTCTCTCTCTCTCTCAGACTAAAGGGGGAGCTTGCCTATAACTACAAGGGACCCCGGACAAAAGATGACATCATTGAGTTTGCCAACAGGGTGTCTGGGTGAGTCACATGTCTGTCTGGTGTGACTGTACATAGTATTTTACGTGTGAAACACTATTGAATAAAAATGCTATTGAGAATTATAAGTGTTCATCAGATCTTTAATTTTATATCATGGACATCATGCCGTATTCATCAATCCTTTCACCCCAAAATATGTTCAAATCGTGAGCAGGTATTTGGACACAAGCAGACACCAATGCTTTTCTTCATGTTAGCTGACTGTCTGTATATTTGTGTGTATATACAACCCGTCTGTATATACAACCCATCTGAGCCATCCATTCCCCAGCCTGGATCCTGAATGCAGGCCGTCCAGTCCTCTGGTTGGAGCCTTTTGTATGGATGAATCCTCTGGGATTATCCCTCTGTAAACTGTAGCCCAGACCCTAGCTGTACTCCGGTTGTGCTGCAGTTGTGTGTGTCGGCCACCAGGCGGAGCCACAGTCCACGGTTTTAACGAGGGGAGAAGAGCGTAGACTCACAGGGATGGAACAACATCTCTTATCTGGAGTTTGCTCAGTCTGTCTCTTCATCGCCAGGGTAACGTCGTGTGTGTGTGTGTGTGTGTGTGTGTGTGTGTGTGTGTGTGTGTGTGTGTGTGTGTGTGTGTGTGTGTGTGTGTGTGTGTGTGTGTGTGTGTGTGTGTGTGTGTGTGTGTGTGTGTGTGTGTGTGTGTGTGTGTGTGTGTGTGTGTGTGTGTGTGTGTGTGTGTGTGTGTGTGTGTGTGTGTGTGTGTGTGTGTGTGTGTGTGTGTGTCCCCCCCAGGCCAGCTGTGCGAGCTCTTCCAAGCACACAGATGTTTGAACACATGATGAAGCGACACAGCGTGCTCTTCGTGTATGTGGGCGGAGAATCCCCCCTCAAGGTATGACACACATACACACACTGGTAAAAGCTCAGTGACTCAACCCAAAAAAACGAAATCAGCCCAACAAGAATTATTTTCAACGGTTCTTATGAAGAATTATTTCTGATTGTTCTCCATAAGAATTGTTATATCGGATTATAATTAATTCCTTCGATAGTTCTTATTGACTCGTAGCTGAATTCAAACATGTTGTGCTGATGGCTATGTTTGTTGTTGTTTGTCGCTGCAGGAGAAATACATCGACGTGGCAACGGAGCTCATCGTGTACACCTACTTCTTCTCGGCGTCAGAGGAGGCCTTGCCGGAGGTAAACACACAAGCCATCGGGATGTGATAAAAGTGTGTCGATGTGAAATGATGCCTCTCTGGAAATAAACCGGCAACAACACCACATGTTAGTCCCGCCGGTTTTACCCTGAAAGACATTTCGAAGAGCCGGACGAGAGCTCGGAACGACGTCCCTCATTGGTCACTTTAACGATGCGGCCTGATTGGTCGCATCGTTAAAGTGACCAATGTGGGACGTCGTGCGGAGAACTGCTGCTCCGGCCCTTTCTGTGTCCCGCCCCCCCCCCCCCCCCCCCACCACTCAAACTGTAGGGTAAAGCCAGCCGACTTTAATGGCCCTGACCCTACTAACTCTGAGATTCACAGCGTCCGTGCGTTCAGTCAATCTCCTAATGCGACACTTTGAATGTCACAGCGTTCTATTAACCAACGCGCCATTGGACTCGCAAATAGTCTCGAGAATTGGTTTGCCGCCGTGCTTTTGGGGGTTGAAATGATGGATTTTTCTGGACTTCCTGTGAACCAGTCGCTGTCCCTGCCTGAGATCCCTTCCGTGGTGGTGCTGAAGGACGACTCGTACTTCACCTACGACGGTGAGTTCTTGTTGGCACTATGTGCGTACACACACACACACACACACACACTATGTTATCACTACGAAGGCATTTCTGAAGTCGGTCCCTCCAGATCGTGTTCTCCATATACGGAGAACTTGTACTTTCTGCCTAGAGGATCCCTATGTTACCACCAGGTGTGTGAGGTCGATTGAGTCGTCCAAATCCTTTTTCATTATTATTATTTTTTTAAATCCCTGGTGGACCGTACTGGTCTAAAGTAGTCGCACTTGTCGAGGTCTGAAGGCCCGAGTTATAGAGTCACCAAAAACGGTATAAAACCAATTCCTCCCCTGAAATAATGACTGGTCATGTCCGCTAGTATACAGACAATGATGTGTTTTTATGAGAGAGAGAGAGGAGAGAGGAGAGAGAGAGAGAGAGAGAGAGAGAGAGAGAGAGAGAGAGAGAGAGAGAGAGAGAGAGAGAGAGAGAGAGAGAGAGAGAGAGAGAGAGAGAGAGAGAGAGAGAGCGAGAGAGAGAGAGAGAGAGAGAGAGAGAGAGAGAGAGAGAGAGAGAGAGAGAGAGAGAGAGAGAGAGAGAGAGAGAGAGAGAGAGAGACCTCCACCCACCCACTCTAACCTGTGTCTCTCCACCAGAGTACGAGGACGGCAGCCTGTCCACCTGGATAAACAAGGAGCGTTTCCAGGGCTACCTGCCGATCGACGGCTTCACCCTGTACGAGCTGGGGGAGACGGGTGAGAACGTGACATCATCAGCCCTCGCATTTGGGCAGCCCCGCTGGTCATGTGACCGCTCGGCCCACTGCCATGTTGTGGTTATTCACGTTATAGTCCAGTGCTGGCTCTCGGACGAGTTGTGTAATAGTTTTGATGTCTTGTCTTTTTAATACTTTACATTTATTATTTCATAATGGATTCTCAATTAGTGGAAGAGAATACATGGCATGAAGATACAATGGACGATAAGCTAGTGATGGTACAATAGTGTAGAGTTGTGTCTGTGTTTATTATAGAAGTTAAATAGAATGTACAGAGAGCATTGTGTTGACATGTCAACATTCACACGGCTTATTGCTTTGAGTTCTGCTGTACTGCAGATAACCCTCACACGTTAGGTATTAGGGGAGGAGCAGTGTGAGTGTTTTACCTCTGGGTGAACAGCAGGGGGCACTGGAGCGCTCTGGTTACGAGTAGAAGTCTGTGTGTGTCTCTGACTCTGTGTCTCTGTTTCTGTGGCCCCTTGCAGGTAAGCTGGTGGCCATCGCTGTCATCAATGATAAGGACCCATCAGAGGAGTGTGTCAGGTACGTGGGTGACCATGGAGACATCAAAACAACGTTCCCATGGTAGCCGTGGTACTGCCTTATTAAAAGTCAGTAGACTCCCGAACGGTGTCTAATTGTTACAAGGTTAGCGTAGCATAGCGGGTAGTTTGCTTTTGACAGGAAATCATTTGACGTCTGTTTGGAATTCAACGGTTTGTTTTCCCTCTTTTTCAGATTGAAGTCTCTGATCCAGACGGTGGCGAAGGACTACAGGCAACACTTTAACAGGTCAGAGGTCAAACCCCTCGTTTCATTACGTTACCTCGCAGTATGTTCCAAGGTGTGCTGTTCATATCACAGGTGTAAGTTGGCTAACAATAGAGCTAACAAGACATGGTCCCCTCTCTGAGACTCTCGTGTTCTCACAGGGACTTCCAGTTTGGACACATGGATGGAAGTGACTACATCAACAGCTTCATCATGGGGTGAGTAGTGACCCTCCTTCTCCTCCTCCTCCTCCCCCTCCTTCTCTTCCTGTACTATTCCCTCAGACTCCTGTCACTGTCCCCTCTTATTTTCTCTTTCTCCCTCCTCCCCTGTAACTGCTGATGTCTTCATCTGTTCTCCCCCCCCCTCTCACTCTTTAACTCCTCTCCCTCCTCTCCCTCTGTAACTCCTTTTCTCTCCTTTTATCTTTGTATATGTGTGTGTGGTCAGAGCCGGGGGTCAGAGGTCAAGTTCTTTGTTTTGTCTCCCCCCCCCCCCAGAGAGGTGAAGGTGCCCTCCATCGTCATTCTCAACACGTCCAATGAGCAGTACTTCCTGCCGGACGGACCCACAGACAGCCTGGACGACCTGGTGGGCTTCATCAACGGGGTCCTCAACGGCTCCGCCCAGGTCTGACCCCGCCCCCTCGTCTTCTCCACCTGGCTGTCTGTCTGTTTGACCCTGACTGACTGACCTGTTTGTCTGTCTGACCCATCTGTCTGTCTCTCTGTCTGGCTGACCCGTCTGTCTGTCTGTCCGCCTGACTGACCCGTCTGTCTGTGTGGTTGTGCAGGCGTACGGAGGGGACGGCATCGTCCAGAGACTGAAGCGTATTGCCTTCGATGCCAGAGCCACCATCATGGTATGTATCCTGGAACCAGGCTGTCTGACGGTCCGCCATCTTTCACTTTCATAACCCTCTTTCTGTCTCATTTTCATGAATTCTTTCCGTTTTCACATTTCCATATCCACACATCCACATCTATTTGTTACTCAAATGTCTCTCCGGTTTTTCTCTTTCGCTCTGTTGTCTCTCTCTCCCCATCTCTCCATGGTCTCCTTGGACTCCATCTCCCATCATGCTCTTCTTTCTTCCCCCCCCCCCACCAGTCGGTGTTCCGCAGCTCCCCGGTGCTGGGCTGCTTCCTGTTCGGCCTCCCGCTGGGCGTCATCAGCCTCATGTGCTACGGGATCTGCACCGCCGACTCAGAGCCGGACGCCGGGGAAATGGAGCTCATGAAGAGGGAGACGGATGAGGAGGATGAGGAGGAGGAGGAAGAGGGGGAGGAGCACCGGGCCGCCCAGCTGGAGGGCCCTGAGGGGGAGGAGGAAGAGGAAGGAGAGGGTGAGGAGGAGGAGGAGGAGGAGGAGGAAGAGGAAGGAGAGGGGGAGGAGAAGGCGGCCGAGCAGAAGAAGACGGATTAATGTGGGGCGACGGGCGGGGCTGGTTGAGAATGGGGCGTGGTCTATAAGAAAGTGGGAGGAGGACGGGTGGTTCTGGTCGGTGGAACTCGCGGAACGCCAAAGACGTGTCGGCCTGCTGCTTTTTGTTTGTTAGTTTGTTTTCATATCTCTGCTGAGGCTCCACGTCGTGACGGGTCGTGACGGGTCGTGATGGCGGCGGAGAACTCCAAGGTTCAGAGAAAGTGAAAGTCTTGCCATGTCATCTTTTTTTTTTTTTCTATTATGACCCCATCCTTAATAATCAATAACAGACGCCGCTTTCCTCTGTAGTCATAGAACTCAATTTGTGCTAAATGATCGCCAGTCCACTCTAAATCCCGGTTCAGACTTTTCACTTGAACCCGGAGTGTCTCCTGCTACGTCGGTCCTCCGCTCCTCTACGGTCACTGTAGTAAGATCGGCGCGGTCGTCTGGCCCTTTTAAACTTGGCGGTACGAACTCCGTGTTCCTCGACCTTTTAACCTCTGACCTCCTGGAGGTTTCCCCCCCCCCCTGGGCCCCGTCTTGTACAGTGAACTGTTTGTATAGACCAGAATATATGAGCAGCGACCGGTCCCTCTCTATTGTACCTTCTGAGGATTATGGTTCCTCTCATGGTTACCGCCGTTACCGCGTCTCCCGTTTAGCTTACGCTCAACATCTCTTAACTCCCGCCGATAACTTTTTAAAGTAAGTTTTGTGGACACGACTCTTCCTTTACTGAGTCGCCGTCTCGAACCTGTGAGTAAACCACAAGGAAAATGCACAAAGATTCTGTTATTGTTATTATTATTATTTGTGTTTCTTTAGAAAATAAAACGTAAAAGGTCAAAGGTTAGACAAGAGCGCACGTGATAATGTTGCGCACAAGGTCATGACCGTTTCATGTGGAGCTCTGAGGAGACATGGCACAAGCCACGCCTCCATTTTTGTAATTTCCGAACATCGGGTTTTGGAGCGATGATGATGCAGGTGTTTTATTTAACACGTAAAAACTGTTAAAGTAGCGCACGTACGGTTTGAAACCCAAGCGCTAAACCGTTCAGCTCGGTTGTTGTTTTTGTTGCTAAACCGTTCAGCTCGGTTGTTGTTTTTGTTGCTAAACCGTTCAGCTCGGTTGTTGTTTTTGTTTATTTTGAGTGGAGGTTTATTTCACAGGGAGGATTTTTATTTTGTTTTTTTCCTGAAATGACTTAGTCGTGGGGGGTATACACCTGAAGAGAAACCTCCTTGGTTCTCAAACCGTTTATCCCTTTTAGTAAATCTGATATCAGGAAACCTTTCTCCTGGTTTTATGTCCTATAAGCGAGACCAGCGAAATGCTCCTCATCTGTTTAGTGTGTTCCTCTGTGAAGCTGCACCTCCAGTCCTATTGCTATGAAATTTACGCTGTTCCACACACACACACGCACACACACTTGACTACTGCTTTGATCAGTTGAAATAAAGATTGTCCTCTTTTTGTAATGTTCTTCGTTATCATTCCTACTATTTCAGACGCTTTTAGAACGCGTCTCAAAGAGCAAGAGGTCATTAAGAAGCAGGTAGGGGTTAGGGGTCATTAAGGAGCAGATAGGGGTCATTAAGGAGCAGTTAGGAGTTAGGGGTCATTAAGGAGCAGGTAGGAGGTAGTGTCTGTTTAGCAGACAATCAAATCCTTATCCCCAAATAGCACATCTGGTCTCCTTGTCTCCGTATCACCTTGAGTTGTATCTAGTTGATCTACTGTTTATGAGAAAGTTCAAATGCTCAAATGGTTTAACAAACGCTTTGTCTCTCCTGGATTATTTCAAATGTATTTTACAATGTCACAGTAGAGCAGCTACAGAGTAGTAAACAACCTCATAGATGTGAAACAACAGTGAATCTGATACTGTGGACCATACTGTAATGAAGCATAGGCTCATTCCTATTGGACGGTCTGTTATCTTGGCTGGCGGTACTCAAACGTGTTCAGGCTGATTGATGACTTTCATTCTGTGTTATCTGTCCACAAGGGGGTGCCACACGCTTATGTTTTAGGACCGCTATTTACAATCGATATCCTAGTTTAATGCACTAGGAACAGTGCATCAGACTATAGGCCTAAAGCCATTGATCGGTTTTGGTTCAATCGTGACACATTTCATGGACAAAAAAACAGGTGGTGGAAGGAGGTCAGGTGTTAGTAGGATAATGAGGCATTGGTTAGGTGTGAATATGATTGATTGTTTTAAATCACCGAGCCCGTCTCTGTGTTTTTGAACACATGAATCAAAGGGTCTCCTCGTCAGTGAACGCGTCTTAGCCGCTTGGTGAATGGTTGGTATGTTGTGTGCACTGCGCGGTTCTCGCCAGCAGGGGGTGCTCTGGCTCCGTCTCCATCCATTCAATATCTGGAGTTGACAAAATAATGCCTTTCGGATACATTGTGAGCGCGAAGTCCTTTGTTTTGCGAGGTGAAAACGACCATTTCGTTTTCCCATCTCATCCGGAATCAGAGTCAATCGGGAGGATCATTTGTCGACCTGATGTTGAATTCCTTGAGTTTGACCCGGAGGGCAGCTCAACTGAGAAATCTGTATTGCAATTTAAACTGGCCAGTGATCTAACACACAGACACACACACACACAGACACAGACACACACACACACACACACACACAATTATGTCGGCTCTTCGGGTTTGAAAGGAATTGGATATCAAACAGACTGATGAAGCGCCACTCGAGAGCAGAGGCTGACTCATCTCAACTCAACACAAAAACCCGTTCATTCACTGGATTATTGTTGTCATTCATATTGAACATTTGGTTTGTTCGGTTTCCACAAACTGATATATGTGTGGTCATTGGCTGAGATGTTTAGGGGCGTCGATGTGACCTCAGTATATTTCAAAACACACCATTTTTTAGTACAATGTAACGCGTACTCCCCGTTCCCTCCCGCAGTATCAATTTCGAAAATAATAATATAAAAATACTATACACAATAAAAATGAACATAAAAAGAACAATAAAGTGACTGATGTGTTGAATTGTTTAACACGATTCAAAAGCATTTAAAGTGCCAGTAGTGCAGCAGCATCATGAATACAGTGCAGTACAGTGCAGTAACTGTGATAAGTCCAGCTAAAGTATGACAGTGTAATGTTAATGACAATGTTATGATGGTGGCAGCACTCCTAGCAGTTCAGTAGGTCACTGCCTGTGGGTAAAAACTATCCTTGAACCTGGTAGTCCGGATGCTGCGGAACTGGCTACCAGATGGCAGGGGGGAGAGGAGATGGTGCCCAGGGTGGTTGAGGTCCTTGGTGATGGACATGGCCTTCTTCCGACATCTGGTCCGACAGATCTCCTCAATGCTTTGAAGTGCACACCCGATGATCTTCTCTGCCGTCCTCACGACCCTCTGGATGGCTTTCTTGTCCTGTTCAGTGGTGTTGCCGTACCACACGGTGACGCCACCTGTCAGGACGCTCTCTACGGGGCCACACTAGAAGGACCTCAGGGAATTCTGGGTAATTGAACAATGACAGAAACAATAGGGGAACATGGTGCTCCTTGTTTATTGATTGTTTGTTGTTGTTGTTGACCTTCCCTCATGTGTGTTGTGGATTTGTGTCGGGTGTTGGGGTGAGGTGAGGGATTTAGGTTAGGGTCAGGGGTTAATGTTAGAGGCTTAGGTTAGGGGTTAAGGTTAGGTTAGGTAAGGTAAAGATCAGGGTTAATGTTTGGGGGTTAAGGTTAGGTAAGGTTAAGATCAGGGTTAGGGTCAGGGGTTAATGTTCGGGGCTTAGGTTAGAGGTCAAGGTTCGGTTAGGTAAGGTTTAGATCAGGGTTAGGGTCAGGGGTTAAGGTTAGGTTAGATAAGGTTAAGATCAGGGTTAGGGTCAGGGGTTAAGGTTAGGCTAGGTTAAGATAAGGGTAAGGGTCAGGGGTTAAGGTTAGGTTAGGTAAGGTTAAGATCAGGGTTAGTAGTAAGCTAGTAGTAAGTGATGATACTTTGGATGATAAATCACTCACTACTCACTACATAGTGCACTATACAGTGAGTTTGCCATTTTGTAGTGCTGTCCGAATGTATAGATATATGATAGCCATGTACATTTGTACTGTACTTACTTACTGTATATATATATATTAATATTCAACTGTTGATATAACTGCATACTCCTGCTCACTACCTGTGTATACTTGTATACTAACCTGTTGTATATATATATATACCTATAATTCTGCACATATCTCATACCTACTCTATAAGTTATTTTATATAACTTAAAATAAAGTAGTTTTTAGTAGACAGTTTTTACATCTTATTTAACCACTGTACATGGTATGTTATTATGCACTTTACTGCAACATTTGCACTTTGGTTAGATGCCAAATTATTATTGCTGTTCTGTACTTCAAAATGTAGTCCTTTACATTGTAAAACTAAAGAGGGAGAAGGGAGTGGGAAATGAGGGAAGGATTTCACTGGATAGTCCTCTACATTGAACTACAAGAGAGGGAGTAGGGAACGAGGGAAGGATTTCACTATATAGTCCTCTACATTGAACTAGTAGAGAGGGAGTAGGGTCTCCTTAGTGTTAGTGGTTGTCATCTTTGTGTAGTAAGAATCAATATGCAATCATGATGTGGGGTCGTGGAGGGGTCGTCACGTCTGATTGCTGGAGATCAGCTTCTGGAGGGTCCCTCATGTGCTGAAGCACCCTTGAGGACATCGAACCCGCGGCTCCGAGGAACACTTATTACCACCCGAGCTCCCTCTGGCCCTCGGACTCTCCAGCATCTGACGGAGATAACACCACCGCCTCCTCCTCCTCCTCCTCCTCCTCTTCCTCCTCCTCCCCACCTCCTTTCCGTCCTCCTCCTCCTCCTCCTCCTCCTCCTCCTCCTCCTCCTCCCCACCAGATGTTTCATCCGAGGAGAGAAGAGAGCATTTCCATCCGTTTCCATCACTTGAGAGACTCACCGGGATCAGTAAGGAACGTGAGGTGCCTCGCTTAAGGGATCGGCCTCGTACAGTAAAAGGCCCCAACAGACTCCATACATAATCTATACCTGATATACGATCAATACATTCACATAATGACCAGAACAGACTCTATACGTAATCTTTACTTGATATATGACCTCCCTGTGAAGCGTTGGGGTGAGCTCAGTAAGGTGTCTGAATCAGAGTAATGGGCTAATTAGTGCTAGCGGCTAATGCGCTCAGAGAGACCACACCACAGCCCGTGGCGAAGCTCTTGCCCAAGGGAACTCCAGCAGTGCTGGCTGGTGTCTGAGGGACGTGCGTAGGGTTTCAAAGCCAGTCGATCCGTGGGTTATTCATGAAGTAAAGCAGGACTCAAGTCCGCCGTGGTTTAAAAAGCTGGAACCACCATGATATGTTTAATTTAACAATATGTTAAATAATACATTCTCCCTTTCTTCACTGTTACTTATCTATTATTGATAACTGTGAGCACACACAGCTTGTTTAGGACACTTGTTTACTGCATGGCTGGCGTGTATCGTACAGAATCCAGTCTGACTCACCAGAATTGAGTCTTCAACTCTAACAGTCAGAAGAAACCAGGCAGTAAGCTACCCTCACTGGACGGGACAGGGCTCTAATAATCTAAGTATGTATCTAATAGATTAATAATATATCAATTAATAATTAATAATCATCTAATAGAATAACAATTGAATAATGTATTATTGTAATCATCTTATAAAATAATAATCTAGTAAAGTAATAATCTAATAAAGTAATCGTCTATTCATCGATCTCATAATCTGATAAAGTTATAATTTAATAATCGAATAAAGTAATCATCTAATAAATGAGTAATCTAATAATCTAATAAAGCAATAATCTAATAAAGAAGTCATCTAATAAAGTAATAATCTATTAATCCATTAATTTAATAAATGTAATAAAGAATCTAATAATGTAACAATATAATAATATAATAAACTAATAATATAATATAATTAAGTAATAATTGAATCAAGTAATCATATAATCAGGTAATAAGATAATAAAGTAATAAAGTCATTATATAATAATGTGATCAAGTAATAATCTAATCAAGTAACACTATAATAAAGTAATAATATATTAATATCATAAAGTCACATGTCAGCGTGGGTGGACAGGAAGTCAGCGTGTGAGAGCTGGAGCGAGGACCACTTCCTGTCAGGAGGAAGGAACAGCTGTAACTAACGAGGTGTAATTAACCAACTCGACTTAATGAGCTCCTGCTGCTGCCTCCAGATATTAATAAAATATTTATTCAGAAAATATGAACCTGAGTTTCACCTGGAAAGTCCTCATCAGCTTGGAACTGAACACACACACGCACGCACGCACGCACGCACGCACGCACCACACACACACACAGTCACACACACACACACACACACACACACACACACACACACACACACACACACACACACACACACACCACACACACTCACAGGAAGAGCACACACACACACAGGAAGCGAGAGAGCGAGGGAGATACAGAGAGAAAGGGTGAGAGAGAGAGAGTGGAGGGGAGAGAGAGAGAGAGAGAGAGAGAGAGAGAGAGAGAGAGGGGGGGGAGATAGACAGGGATGGAGAGGGAGAGAGAGAAGACACCCCTCTATCCTCCCCCCCATCCTCCACCCAGTTGTCATCTATCCTCCCCCTCTCTATCCTCCAACACTCTATTCTCTATCCTCTCCCTCTCTATCCTCCCCCTCTCTATCCTCCAACACTCTATTCTCTATCCTCCCCCTCTCTATCCTCCCCCTCTCTATCCTCCAACCCTCTATCCTCTACCCTCCACCCCTCTGTCCTCCACCCTCCACCCCTCTGTCCTCTACCCCTCTGTCCTCCACCCTTCTGTCCTCTACCCTCTACCCCTCTATCCTCCACCCCTCTATCCTCCACCCCTCTGTCCTCTACCCTCCACCCCTCTGTCCTCCACCCTCTAGCCTCTATCCACCACCCTCTGTCCTCCACTCTCTGTCCTTATCCTCATGTATAACACATGTATAACACATGTATAACACATGTATAACACATGTATATAACATGTATAACACATGTATATCACATTTATAGCACATAACACATTTTGGGACAAAGGCTTTCAAGTATCCATCTCGGAATCCAATTAGGCCTTGATTGTATTGAATTTACGGTAAAAACATTTGAACATTTCTACGTCATGACGAACGAAGGTTTCCCGGTGGTTGTTTGGGGGGGGGGGTGGGTCAGCCAACATCTGTATCCTCGACGGGGAGCCGTTCAGGACCCCACACGGTTACCCGGATACACAGAAACCCTCCATCTTTAAAGTACTCGACCCGCACAACACACTGCACACTTCACACCGGAAACACGTCGAACCGTAACGC
>CM051020.1:14992521-15100021 GCA_027704905.1 Muraenolepis orangiensis
TAGAGTTGTCCCTATAGTGTCCATCCCTATAGAGTTGTCCCCATAGTGTCCATCCCCATAGAGTTGTCCCCATAGAGTTGTCCCCATAGTATTGTCCCCATAGTGTCCATCCCCATAGAGTTGTCCCCATAGATTCAAGATTCAAGATTCAAGAAACTTTATTAATTAAAAACACAGGGGGAATAAATGCACACACAAATATACTAATACCTAAGCTAAAAACTAAATAACAACAACTAACTAAATAAAACTAGTATAAACAAAATATAACTAAAATAACTCTAAATTAATCTAAGTGTATTGATAGATGAGTAGATGAATTGCACAATTTACAGTATTATTACAGTAATACGTAGGTATATACAATACACAACAATACGTATAGTGCAAATTGGCAGTAATAATATATTAATAAATAACTCAGATGAATACTGAAAAAGTGAAAAAAAAATGTGAAAAGTGAAATAGAATTTACAGTGCAAAATTACAGTGAAATGATTTACAGTGCGTTGACCAAAAAAAATAATAATAATAACAGTGCGTTGGCCTCAGGTCACTGAGTCTCCACTGTCCCTCTCACGACCCGAGATAGTTGAATTATAGAGACTGATGGCCACAGGAAGAAAGGACTTCCTGTGGCGTTCTGTGGTGCACCTGGGTGGAATGAGTCTGTTGCTAAAGGTGCTTCTATATGAGGTCAGCACCTGATGGAGAGGGTGAGAGTTGTTGTCAAGGATACTACGCAGCTTGCGCAGCATCCTTCTCTCAGACACCACCAACAAGGAGTCCAGCTGGACCCCCAGGACAGCGCCAGCCTTCCTGACAATCCTGCTGATCTTGTTGGCATCTGCTGACCTCAACCTGCTTCCCCAGCACACGACACCGGAGAAGATGGCACTGGCTACCACCGACTGGTAGAACACATTCAGCATCTTGTTACAAACGTTGAAGGACCGGAGCCTCCGCAGGAAGTAGAGACGGCTCTGGCCCTTCTTGTAAACAGCCTCAGAGTTCTTGGCCCAGACCAGTTTGTTGTCCAGATGAACATAGTGAACATAGTGTTGTCCCCATAGTGTCCATCCCCATAGAGTTGTCCCTATAGTGTCCATCCCTATAGAGTTGTCCCCATAGTGTCCATCCCCATAGTGTTGTACCCATAGAGTTGTCCCTATAGTGTCCATCCCTATAGAGTTGTCCCCATAGTGTCCATCCCCATAGAGTTGTCCCCATAGAGTTGTCCCCATAGAGTTGTCCCCATAGTATTGTCCCCATAGTGTCCATCCCCATAGAGTTGTACCCATAGAGTTGTCCCCATAGAGTTGTCCCCATAGTGTTGTCCCCATAGAGGTGTCCCCAAAGTGTCTGTCCCGTAGAGTTGTCCCCATAGTGTCCATCCTCATAGAGTTGTCCCCATAATGTTATCCCCAAAGTGTCCATCCCGTAGAGTTGTCCCCATAATGTTGTCCCCGTAGTGTCCATTCCCAGCAGCAGGTTGTTTTTCCTGAGGAGCCTTAGGAAGAAGAGTCCCTGCTGTGCCTTCTTAACTACTACTACGGTGGTGGTGGTTGGTGTTGGTTGTCCAGGAGAGATCCTCAGCGAAACGTATGTGCCCAGGAACCTGAAATCAGGGACCCTTTCCACACAGACCCCGTTGATGTACACAGACCCCGTTCATGTAAAGTGGATCAGGGTCCTCTATTATGAGTTATTTCGTTTTTGAGTTCAGAGCGAGTCTGTGCCAGCGAGGCAGTGGTTCGGTTGCTGGTCTTGTATTTGGTGATGTGCTGGATGCCCTGCCACACCGGCCGTGGGTCGTTGTTGGTGAAGTGGTCCTCGATCTTCCTCTTGTGGGCCGCTTTAGCATCCCTGCTGCCTCTCTTCAGGTTGGCTCTGGCAGCGCTGTATGTGGTGTTACAGTCCTTGAGGGAGAGTCTTGTAAGCCAGGGCTTCTGTCAAGTTAACACAGTAATGAAGGAGTACAGATGGTGTGTTGTCCTCCAGGTCCTGATTCTCAAAAATGTCCCAATTCATCCTTTCAAAGCAATCCTGCAGCTGTGAGGAAGCTTCTCCCGGCCATGTCTTGTCTCCTGAGATGGGTGTATGCTGGGGTTAAGGACTATGGATAGGTGATCTGGACGACCTGTGTGTGGGTTAGGGGTTTCACCAACTAATCGACTAGTCGACTAGTCGACTACCTTTACCACTAGTCGGCACTGTAGGCCCTAGTCAACTAGTCGTGAACAAAATGGAGGGAAACGAGGTGCTGCAAAATGCTCCAAAACACGTCCGACATTCACATGTATGGCAGTACTTCAACGAAGATGTAAGCACAGTGAAGTGTCAGTTGTGTACAGCTGTACTGGAGTACAACGTGGTACCGGTGGACGTTATCGTGGAGGACAGCGAGTAAAGTGTTGCGCAATGTGCTGTTGCGCACTGGATTTACGTGGCATTTATGTAAACAGAGTTTTTTGCTGTAGATTTTGGTGAGTCCAGTTACTGTTTGTTATTTACTAAGTCCAGTTACTGTTTGTTATTTACTCAACCATGTGACACAAATTAAAATGCAGTGTGTAATGTAACTGTATGAGTTCCAATATAAAATACAGTTTTACACCTCTCTTTGTGTGTCTTTATTATGACGTAACGACTAGTCGACTGCTGTTTTGAAAAACGTGTCGACTAGTAAATATTGGTAGTTGTGAAACCCCTAGTGTGGGTTGACCTGAAGAACATTCATAAGTGTAGGAGCAGGTGGGGATTAGACAGCATGGAGACAGGTTCCTTCAGCTGTGAGGGAACATCCTGACTATCACCAGACTAGGACCACAGAATACCTCTGTGAAGCCTTCAGAGATGATGTGTGCAGATCAACAGAGCTTTCTTATTCTCTAACTCTTCAACACACATGTCCCGCTTGTTGAAATCTTTGCACATGCAAATGTGTTTCGTGAGTCAAGCTAATTGTGATTTGTATTCTAATTCTGTTGATTTGTTCGTCTGGTATTAATCCCCCAACAAGATAGAAGGTGGCTTTTCAGAAAGGTTTTTATTTTTTCAATTGATTTCCTGAATAAAATATACCTTAGGATTTTAGAAGCTTTTACTGGTTGTGAAAGAATATATTCCATACAAAATACAATACCATCACATTGATTCAGAAACCATCCTCTGACAAAACCAAAAATATAAATATATGCAATTGTGGAAAAATTGTAAAATACAAGCGTGAAAGTGAATAATTCATGATTGGCCGGGCGGTCAGAGGTCTGACTTGATGCAAGTCGATGAGGAGCAACCGAGTATGAGCCAGCTGCATATTAATGCTATCGAACATCTCCCACAATGCATTCTGCCTTCATACGCAGTGGATAAAATTGCACTTGAAAGTTGTAGGTAGGCTGCTGGAGGGCTTCTAGTGCTGTGAGTAGATCACTGGACGCCTGGTTAGCTCAGCGCTGCTGAAAGACCAGCTTTCAACACACAGTCCTCACGTTTTGCTTGATGGCCACAATTTCATAGCTTATCACAATAATGTGATAATAGGATCTAAGCAAAAGTGGTGGTAGTAGTAGTAGTAGTAGTAGTAGTAGTACTAGGAGTAGTACAAGTAGAAGTAGTAGTAGTAGTCATAGTAATAGTAGCGGTAGTGGTAGTAGTAGTAGTAGTAGGATAGTAGAAGTAGTTGTATAGTAGTAGTAGTAATAGTAGTAGTAGTAGTAATAGTAGTATTAGCTGTATAGTAGTATTAGTAATAGTAGTAGTAGTTGTATAGTAGTTGTAGTAATAGTAGTAGTAGTTGTATAGTAGTAGTAGTAATAGTAGTAGTAGTTGTATAGTAGTAGTAGTTGTATTATAGTAGTTGTAATAGTAGTAGTTGTATAGTAGTAGTAGTAGTTTTATAGTAGTAGTAGCCTTAGTCCCTTGCGGTCCTCCTCTGATCTCTCCTTATATCTGATGTTCTCCAACGTTCTCCTCTGTTCTCCTCTCTACCACCTCCTCTTCTCCTCCAGAATGCCTCTCCCATCTGAACTCTTCTTCTGCATGTCTGCGACCCCCCGGCTATGTCCTCCTCCTCCTCCCGTTCCTTGCGACCGTGAGACAGCGCCATGTCCTCCTCTAACTCCAGCGTCCTCCTGGCCAACGGCAGCGCGGCGCTGGGCTCCAGCAGCCATGACTACGGAGGGAACATCTACCGGCCGTTCTCCGTGTTCAGCGTGCTGACACTCACGCTGCTGGCGATGCTGGTGGTGGCCACCTTCGTGTGGAACCTCCTGGTGCTCATGACCATCCTCAGGGTGCGGACCTTCCACCGCGTGCCCCACAACTTGGTGGCCTCCATGGCCATCTCCGACGTGATGGTGGCCGCGCTGGTCATGCCCCTCAGCCTGCTGCACGAGCTCAACGGGCGAATGTGGAAGTTGGGCCGTGTGCTCTGCCAGGTGTGGATCTCCTTCGACGTGCTCTGCTGCACCGCCAGCATCTGGAACGTCACCGCCATCGCGCTAGACCGCTATTGGTCGATCACGCGGCACCTGGAGTACACGCTGAAGACGCGCAAGAAGATCTCCAACGTGATGATCGGGCTCACCTGGGCGCTTTCCGCCATCATCTCCCTGGCCCCGCTGTTCGGCTGGGGAGAGACGTACACCGAGGGCTTCCAGTGCCAAGTGAGCCAGGATCCCTTCTACACCATCTTCTCCACCTTCACCGCATTCTACCTGCCGCTCTGCGTGGTGCTCTTCGTCTACTGGAAGATCTACAAGGCCGCCAAGTTCCGGATCGGATCTCGGAAGACCAACAGTATCACGCCCATGGCCGAGGTGAGTGAGGTCCCCTGAATGTGCACCTGTAGGTACATCTTTACCTGTTTACAGCATTAGCACCTCACCTGGCCACTTCACCTGACCACCTCACCTGGTCATCTCAGCTGACCACCTCGCCTGCTCATCTCACCTGACTACCTCACCTGGACACCCCCCCTGGTCATCTCACCTGACCACCTCACCTGGTGATCTCACATGACCACCTCACCTGGTGATCTCACCTGACAACCTCACCTGGTCATCTCACCTGACCACCTCACCTGACCACCTCACCTGGTCATCTCACCTGACCACCTCACCTGACCACCTCACCTGGTCATCTCACCTGACCACCTCACCTGACCACCTCACCTGGTCATCTCACCTGACCACCTCACCTGACCACCAAACCTGGTCATCTCGCCTGACCACCTCACCTGACCACCTCACCTGGTGATCTCACCTGACCACCTCACCTGACCACCTCACCTGGTGATCTCACCTGACCACCTCACCTGACCACCTCACCTGGTGATCTCACCTGACCACCTCACCTGGCCACCACACCTGGTGATCTCACATGACCACCTCACCTGGTGATCTCACCTGACCACCTCACCTGGCCACCACACCTGGTCACTTTGTAAAGACCTTGATTGGTAACCCAGTTCTCAACTGGGATTTAAGTTGTTTTTAGCCTCCCTTTCTATTCACTGTGGGACACGTTGTTCTTCATCAGCATAATGCTGATATCTCTGTTCATGTACAGTTAGTTTAGATTCATGAGATTGTGTTGTTAAAAACATTCAACATGCAAAACAACACCAGAAGAAGAGAACTAAGGATTAATCTCCCGGTCGGCGGCCATCCTAACAAGTCCCCAGACCCTCTAGACCTCTAATCACCGCCCGGCTCATACCTCCGTCGACATCCAATCCGGAACAATCTCTGAGCCCAGAGTCCCCTCTCTCGCAGCGCTGCTGCCTGAGAGAGCCATTAACGTCCTCCATCAACGAGACTCACAGGCTCTTCATCAGACACCTCACAGGCCCTCAGACTGATGGAGAAACATCCACACCACAAGAGGAAGGGGGTGTAGAGATACTGGAATTGGCAGTTCCAGAAACAGGTTACATGGACATGTTACATGTTACATGTACATGTAACAACTGCGTTCAAAGTACAGCCAAGAGACAACACTGTATACACGCGTGACAACTGAAAACTGCTGTAGCCTACAACCAAAAAATAATGAGAAAGAAAGAATTGATACACCGAAGTGACTTATATATGTTTTTATTTTAATAAGAGCTAAGACTAATTCTCAGGTTATAGTCTGGAAAAGATGGTACATACATACATGCATGCATGCATATACACACACACATGTTACAGGGGGAGACATGTGGGGGGGGGGGCAGCAGTAGCTCACTGTATGTGTACATGTGTGGGGGGGGCAGCAGTAGCTCACTGTATGTGTACATGTGGGGGGGGGGCAGCAGTAGCTCACTGTATGTGTACATGTGGGGGGGGGGGCAGCCAGTAGCTCACTGTATGTGTACATGTGGGGGGGGGGGCAGCAGTAGCTCACTGTATGTGTACATGTGGGGGGGGGGCAGCAGTAGCTCACTGTATGTGTACATGTGGGGGGGGGGCAGCAGTAGCTCACTGTATGTGTACATGTGGGGGGGGGGCAGCAGTAGCTCACTGTATGTGTACATGTGGGGGGGGGGCAGCAGGAGCTCACTGTATGTGTACATGTGACATCAATCCTCCGGATTTAGATTTAGATTTAAATGTAACATGCCACATGGAAAGGAAGATGGGGGAGGAAGCAGTTGTCATGCCAACAGTGGGAAAACACATACTCAGGTTAATTCTCCAGTGTGTCCAGAGCTGAGCTGCAGCTATATGAAGGAGGTCCGAGCAGTGGCCCTAATGTCAGGCGTATATGCACAGCGTTTGTCTGGTCTCTGAGGTCGCGGCCCCCGTATGGATTCTGCTAACAGAGTCCAGATCAGTCACCGCCCCCTCGCCAGCCTCCGATAAACAACCTGAATCACAAACTGGACTCATTATATTTAGACATTCTGCCCTCCTTGCCTCACCAGTGGAGCTGTGGTGGTTAAAATATGTCCTGTCCTCCACCAATGAGACAGTAGAAGGGTCCGGTCCTCCACCAATAAGACAGTAGAAGGTCTGGTCCACCACCAATAAGACAGTAGAAGGGTCCTGTCCTCCACCAATGAGACAGTAGAAGGGTCCGGTCCTCCACCAATAAGACAGTACAAGGGTCCTGTCCTCCACTAATAAGACAGTAGAAGGGTCCGGTCCTCCGCCAATAAGACAGTAGAAGGGTCTGGTCCTCCACCAATAAGACAGTAGAAGGGTCCGGTCCTCCGCCAATAAGACAGTAGAAGGGTCTGGTCCTCCACCAATAAGACAGTAGAAGGGTCCTGTCCTCCACCAATAAGACAGTAGAAGGGTCCTGTCCTCCACCAATAAGACAGTAGAAGGGTCCGGTCCTCCACCAATAAGACAGTAGAAGGGTCTGGTCCTCCACCAATAAGACAGTAGAAGGGTCCTGTCCTCCACCAATAAGACAGTAGAAGGGTCCTGTCCTCCACCAATAAGACAGTAGAAGGGTCCTGTCCTCCACCAATAAGACAGTAGAAGGGTCCTGTCCTCCACCAATAAGACAGTAGAAGGGTCCGGTCCTCCACCAATAAGACAGTAGGACGAGTCCAGTCCTCCGCCAATATAGTTAGTAAGACCCTCATATATAGTCAGTAAGACTCATGACACCCTTATATACAGTCAGTAAGTGTCACAACACCATAATATACAGTCAGTAAGGTTCATAACAGACCATAATATACAGTCAGCAAGGTAAATACACCATTAAACAGTAACATTAAGCCTCGGTGTAGTATCCCCATGGTAATAGACTGTCCTTCACTATGTTAAACCATAGAAACATATATCTTCGTATTTGATCTTAAACCCCCAGTCAGAAGTGGACAGAGGACCGAAAATAGATTCTTTGAATGTAAAATAAAGGCGGAGGACCTTCCGCCAATAAGACAGTCGAACAATCCATTCCTCCACCAATAGGATGGGTTTATTGCCGGGGCGACGGTCACGAAACGAGGACACAGGGCAGCTCTGAGCTCTGAGTTATTCATGGGGAGAAGAGCCCTGTGTAGGACGTAGGTCTGCGAGGTCAGAGGAGCAGGGGCATAATGGTGTTGTTCTGACCTGTATTACCATAGAGTTCAACAAGCCTCAAAGACTCAATGCCTTTATGGTACATTCAAAGAATTAATTTTCAGTCCTCCGTTCCACTTCTGACTGGGTGTTTAAGATCAAATACCAAGATATATGTATATAATGTATTAATGTATATAATGTATGTATTTATGTGATGTATTATAGACACGGTTTAACATAGTGAAGGACAGTCTATTACGTGTGACGTGTTGTTACTTACTGTTTAATGGTATATTTACCTTGCTGACTGTATATTATGGTCCGTTATGAACCTTGCTGACTGTATATTATTGTCCAATATTAACCTTGCTGACTGTATATTATGGTCTGTTATTTACCTTACTGACTGTAAATTATTGTCCAATATTAACCTTACTGACTGTATATGCTGTGTCATAAGTCTTACTGACTGTATTTGAGGGTCTTACTGACTGTATAATATGAGGGTGTCATGAGTCTTACTGGCTGTATGTGAGGGTCTTACTGACTGTATATGAGGGTCTTACTGACTGTATGTGAGGGTGTTACTGACTGTATGTGAGGGTCTTACTGACTGTATGTGAGGGTCTTACTGACTGTATATGAGGGTCTTACTGACTGTATACGAGGGTCTTACTGACTGTATATGAGGGTGTTACTGACTGTATGTGAGGGTCTTACTGACTGTATATGAGGGTCTTACTGACTGTATATGAGGGTGTTACTGACTGTATATGAGGGTGTTACTGACTGTCTATTATGAGGGTGTCATGAGTCTTACTGACTGTATATGAGGGTCTTACTGACTGTATCCAAGGGTCTTACTGACTGTATTATGAGGGTCTTACTGACTGTATGTGAGGGTCTTACTGACTGTATATGAGGGTCTTACTGACTGTATACGAGGGTCTTACTGACTGTATACGAGGGTCTTACTGACTGTATACGAGGGTCTTACTGACTGTATGTGACGCCCCCCCCCCCAGGTGAAGGAGGCGTCCCACGGGCCCCAGACGGCGTTCTGCTCACGCCACGCCACCGTGTCCTTCCAGACGGATGGGGACACGTGGCGGGAACAGAAGGAGAAGAAGGCGGCCATGATGGTGGGCCTGCTGATCGGCGTGTTCGTCCTCTGCTGGATCCCCTTCTTCATCACGGAGCTGGTGACCCCGCTGTGCTCCTGCCAGGTGCCCCCCCTCTGGAAGTCCGTGTTCCTGTGGCTGGGCTACTCCAACTCCTTCTTCAACCCCCTGATCTACACCGCCTTCAACAAGAGCTACAGCAGCGCCCTGAGGAACCTCTTCTCACGCCAGCGCTGAGCAGAGACAAGGCCTGGACCGCTTCTCCTGGACCCAGGAGGAGGACCAGGAGGAGGACCAGGAGGAGGAGGAGGAGGAGGAGGAGGAGGAGGACTTTCTTCATCCTCAGGGGGGGGAAATAAGACTAATTTGGTTTGAGGTTGAGGAGAACGGACGCTCTGAAGACCACGTGTTTCACCACAGGACCAACCGGAGGACAACAAGAGGAGTTGGGTTTGAAACCTCAAGGTCTCACAAAACATGAACTAACAGACTGGCAGCCGTCTGCTCAAACCCAACCATATGAATAAAGCTGAAGTGAAACAAGTGTCTGAGTATTAGATTATTAGAATTATTATTATTATTATTATTATTATTTCAGTATCACCTCTTCTCCCTCCCTCCCTCCCTCTCTACACTATATCATACACTATATACACTATATAATATAGGTTATATCATATACTATATATACGTATATATATATATATATATATATATATATATATATATATATAAAGGTCTCTCACACAAGCGACAACAACAACCCAGAGTACAATTATATACATATACATATATATATACATATATATATAAATAGACTCTTCCCTCCACCTAACCCTCTGTTCGTACGACTAACAGGATCAAATGCTTTGATTTCACAATCGCACAAACCACAACGAACAAAATGTCCTCCCCCACATCGCGCACACACACACACACACACACTGGTAATCACCACACACACACATACACATACACACTGGTAATTACCACACACACACACACACACACAAACATATGCTGGTAATCACCTGACAAAGACAAACCAAATTATTCAGGTTGTGTGTAAAGTCGTGTCCTGGCATCCAGTTATCAGAGAGTTATGTAATGATGTAAAGTTATATAATATCACCATAGGAGAGGACAAGACACCAAGCATGGAGAGAGAGAGAGAGAGAGAGAGAGAGAGAGAGAGAGAGAGAGAGAGAGAGAGAGAGAGAGGAGAGAGAGAGAGAGAGAGAGAGAGAGAGAGAGAGAGAGAGAGAGAGAGAGAGAGTAGAGAGAGAGAGAGAGAGAGAGGGAGGGAGAGAGAGAGGTATGAAGATACTTCTTCTTGGTCTGTTACACTCATTTAATGTGTAAACATGATCAACAGTTTCAGGAAAAGGTAAAAGACTTACGGTATTTAAATGTACAATATATAAATACTACACTCTTAAACTAACTCATTGTTTAATAGAGATTAGATTAGATTAAATTCAAACTTATTGTCAGTAAGTACAGTTCAAAAGGAATTTGGCATATAACCAGAGTGCAAATGTTGCAGTAAAGTGCATGGTAATATATTACATATTATAAATTGACTTATATAGTAGGTATGAGATATGTGCAGAATTATAGGTATATATATATATATATATATATACAAAGTATAAACAGGTAGTGAGCAGGGGTATGCAGTTGTATCAAAAGATAAATATATATAAATGTATATTTATATAAATAATATATATAAATAATGAACCGTATGGAGACATACTGGACACACACACACACACACACACACACACACACACCAGGACCAGAGGGGTCTGTCCTCTGCTCCCTCTGATGAGACATCCTTTGTATTCAGGATGGAGCCGGATACCCAGGATGCACCTGGTCTCCATCGCTACGATGGAGACAACGTGTGGACATGTCACATCACATCCCAGCTGACATCTGTCAGTAGAGGGTGGGGCCTCGCCCACCCCCCCACCCCCCCCCCCCTCAGGTCCTCTGACCACGCTTTCTGAAGGAGGAGGGCTGCATGTCTATTATCTATCTATTAACACTCTCTCTCTCCCTACACCTCTCTCTCTCTCTCTCCCTACACCCCTCTCTCTCTCTCTCCCTACACCTCTCTCTCTCTCTCTCCCTACACCTCTCTCTCTCTCTCCCTACACCTCTCTCTCTCTCTCTCTATTCCTACACCCCTCTCTCTCTCCCTACACCTCTCTCTCTCTCTCTCTCCCTACACCTCTCTCTCTCTCTCTCTCTCTATTCCTACACCCCTCTCTCTCTCTCCCTACACATCTCTCTCTCCCTACACCTCTCTCTCCTCTCCTCTCTCTCTCTCTCTCTCTCTCTCTCTCTCTCTCTCTCTCTCTCTCTCTCTCTCTCTCTCTCTCTCTCTCTCCACCTCTATATGTCTTTATTTACCTACCTTGCCTGACCTGTCTTCTCTCTCTCTGAGGAGTAAGACTCTTCCGTACCGAGAGACGTGATCAGAAGGTCCAGAAGGTCGATCTGGTTCTGACCGGGTCCGGGTCTCAACAGGGTTTCTGGATGACAGGCTCTGTGATGTTCACACTGACACGTGGGGTCTCAACACACACACACACACACACACACACACAAGACAAACCCCGCTCTGTTCTCCTGCTCTCTCTCTCTCTCGGGACGAGAGCGCTCGACTCGGCTCGGCTCGACTCAGACGCACTTCAGCCGGCCACTGATGTGCGGGACGGCGTCACGATCACACGGCGCCAGCATTTACAAAACCCCTTCAGAAGCCTTTCCCCCCGCGGATACACGACAGATGCTCAACAATCGCCGGGGTTAGAGCCGATGCACTTCAAAGGGGACCCCAGTTAGCGGGACAGGCTTCACCAGCTCTCTCAGATCTCCCTCAGTCGACGGAACGTGCAGACTCAGTTTCAAGTTGCTAGGACGATAACTCTGAGGTGTTCAGAGAGCGCCGGTGGGGGGAAAGGGGGGGGAAGAGAGAGAGAAACAGCAAACATCCGATGAATATGTAAATCAATCGATAATCTGTAATTGTTCCACTTGATAACGAGAGGTTTTCTAGTGGTGGCGGTTTCCCGAGGTCTGGGTTTTTCCGTTGCCGCCTACGCCTCTCTCCCCCCCCCGGTGCCGTGGATGTGCCTCAGTCTGAGCCCTGTGTGTTCGCCACAAGCGTCCCCTTTGTCTCGCTCGCTCTCGCTTGATTTCATTATGGCCGCAATTATCTCACAAGAGAGTTTGGCTGCTAATTGCCCGCAATTATAGGCTAGCGCGCAACAATTAGCATCTGGCCTGATCCCCTGCTCTCGTAATCAGGCTGATGGAAACATACGGGGAGAGCGTTCCCTTTAAACACTCCCCTGGAGAACGGCCCTACGAACACGTACCTGGATGGAGAACGTTCCCTTTGAATACGTACCTGGAGAGCGTTCCCTTCAAACGCTTTCCTGGAGAACGTTCCCTTTAAACACTTTCCTGGAGAACGTTCCCTTCAAACGCTTTCCTGGAGAACGTTCCCTTTAAACACTTTCCTGGAGAACGTTCCCTTTAAACACTTTCCTGGAGAACGTTCCCTTTAAACACTTACCTGGAGAACGTCCCTTTAAACACGTACCTGGAGAACGTCCCTTTAAACACTTACCTGGAGAACGTCCCTTTAAACACGTACCTGGAGAACGTCCCTTTAAACACGTACCTGGAGAACGTCCCTTTAATCACGTACCTGGAGAACGGCCCTTTAAACACATACCTGGAGAACGGCCCTTTAAACACGTACCTGGAGAACGTCCCTTTAAACACGTACCTGGAGAACGTCCCTTTAATCACGTACCTGGAGAACGTCCCTTTAATCACGTACCTGGAGAACGGCCCTTTAAACACGTACCTGGAGAACATCTCTTTAAACACGTACCTGGAGAACGCCCCTATAAACACTCACCTGGAGAACGTCCCTTTAAACACGTACCTGGAGAACGTCCCTATAAACACTCACCTGGAGAACGTCCCTTTAAACACGTACCTGGAGAACATTCCTTTAAACACGTACCTGGAGAACATTCCTTTAAACACGTACCTGGAGAACATTCCTTTAAACACTTACCTGGAGAACGTCTCTTTAAACACGTACCTGGAGAACGTCCCTTTAAACCCGTACCTGGAGAACGTCTCTTTAAACACGTACCTGGAGAACGTCCCTTTAAACACGTACCTGGAGAACGTCTCTTTAAACACGTACCTGGAGAACGTCCCTTTAAACACGTACCTGGAGAACGTCCCTTTAAACACGTACCTGGAGAACGCCCCTTTAAACACGTACCTGGAGAACGTCTCTTTAAACACGTACCTGGAGAACGTCCCTTTAAACACGTACCTGGAGAACGTCCCTTTAAACACGTACCTGGAGAACGCCCCTTTAAACACGTACCTGGAGAACGTCTCTTTAAACACGTACCTGGAGACGTCCCTTTAAACACGTACCTGGAGAACGTCTCTTTAAACACGTACCTGGAGAACATCCCTTTAAACCCGTACCTGGAGAACGTCTCTTTAAACACGTACCTGGAGAACGCAAGAGAGGAGCATCCCGTCAGAGACCCTAGGATGTTCCCGGCTGTTTCTAACCTGTTTCTAACCTGTTTCTAACCTGTTTCTAAGCTGTTTCTAACCTGTTTCTAAGCTGTTTCTAACCTGTTTCTAATGAAGGGGTGAAGGATAGTGTATGGAGGTTAGTGTGACTAGCTGGACGTCTCTCTGCAGACACGTGTGTGTGAGCAGCACAAACACGCGGGGTTCAGTGCCAGATTATCATCCTCCACCCGGCAGAGTGTCTATTGTTGGAATGTGGTATTATTATCATGTTTGAGATAATAATGTCTGAAGGCTGTGTATTTTTATCCCAGCGCCATAGCAACCTGTTGCGAGCCACCACATGGCAGTAAGCTGAGACCAGGATGTGACATGGGTGTACAAATAGCATCACACACACACACACACACTGTCAAACACTGACACTGACTGTTCTGTGGTGTGCTGAAAACTGTCCATCACTGACTGTTCTGTGTCACTACAATACGGTATTGAACTCTGTCAATGACTGTTCTGTGTCACTACAATACTGTATTGAACACTGTCAAACACTGACACTGACTGTTCTGTGTCACTACAATACTGTATTGAACACTGTCAAACACTGACACTGACTGTTCTGTGTCACTACAATACTGTATTGAACACTGTCAAACACTGACACTGACTGTTCTGTGTCACTACAATACGGTATTGAACACTGTCAATGACTGTTCTGTGTCACTACAATACTGTATTGAACACTGTCAAACACTGACACTGACTGTTCTGTGTCACTACAATACTGTATTGAACACTGTCAAACACTGACACTGACTGTTCTGTGTCACTACAATACTGTATTGAACACTGTCAATGACTGTTCTGTGTCACTACAATACTGTATTGTATCAATACTACAATACTATTTTAACATCCCACACTACACCTTTGTATGTATGTATATATATTATATATATATATATATATATGTGTTATAATTTGCGCTTCTGTACATAGGACCACTGCAATATGTATATATAAATCTCAGTCATATTTGGCCATTTTAAATGGTTTATTCTGTTTAGTTGATTTGTTTATTTATTTATTTTCAATTGCTGTTGTGCGTAAAGAGTGACCGTGAGGATTCCTACACAATGTTGGTGTACATGCAATGACAATAAAGGCCTTCTGATTGTGATTCTGAAACACGAAACACAAACAGAGAGATTGAGAACCGAGAAAACAGAAACACAGAACGAGAGAAACAATCGGCGCCTGTGCTTTTACGTTGTGTATCAGTGTAGCGTCACCGCCATCTAGTGGCCGCTGTGTGAACGACGCGTCGTGCCCTCGTCCCGCCACTAGAGGCCACTGTCTCATCGCGATAATAATTCTGAGCTGCAACCAATAAAAGTGGTCAGCATTTTTTGGTCAGATAAACATGTTGTCGGGTATCCTGTCGTCCCCATTATCACCTCAGATACACTTTGATAACTACCTGTTGATACTTGTATATATATATATATATATATATATATTTATATATTGTGTATATATATATATATATATACCTATTATTATGCACATATCTCATACATACTGTATAAGTTATTTAATAACCTAGTAGACTGTTTTTACATCATATTTAACCACTGTACATTATATATCACCATGCACTTTACAGTTACATGTGCACTCTGGTTAGATGCCAAATAATTTTCGCTGAACTGTACTGTGCAATGACAATACATTAGAATCTAACCGTGTCTTGAATCGAATCTAATAACAAAATCATGTTCTATGAGTTATAGCAGGCTGTAACTATACTATAAATAATAATAATGTAAATAATAAAAAAGAATATCAATAATAATTATAATTATAATAATTATAATAATAATAATAATCATAATAATAATAATAATAGAAACAACTGGTTGATTTCAATGAGGCATCTGAGGCAAATGGTAGAATATAATCTTATATAAAAGCATTCCTTCTGTTTAATGTTTAACATTACCGGTTAGCTTCCACAGAAAACTGCTGGGGAAACTTGTTGTTGAGTTAACCATTAAATAGAAGAGGGGCAGACCAGGGGAAAGACTGGTGTTACCAACACAAACACACAAACACACACACACACACACACACACACACACACACACACACACACACACACACACACACACACACACACACACACACACACACACACAAACACACACACACACACACACACACACACACACACACACACACACACACAGATAGCCCAAGTAGGGCATGTACCTTGAGTCTGGGAGGGGAGTTCATATCAGCCGGTTCAGTTAAGGATTGTTTTTGTTATTGTCTGTGGTTCTTCTCCCGGGTCTGGGTTCATGAAGGGAGTGTTGGGCTGGTTCTGGTCCCTCTGGTGTGTTTGGGGTCGTTCTGGGTGGGCCTGGTGTGGTTCTGGTGTGGTTCTGGGTGGTTCTGGGGTGGTTATGGGTGGTTATGGTGTGGTTCTGGGTGGTTCTGGGTGGTTCTGGGGTGATTCTAGGTGGTTCTGGGGTGGTTATGGTGTGGTTCTGGGTGGTTATGGTGTGGTTCTGGGGTTATGAAGGTTCAGGCCAGCTAAAACTACACTGGACTCTCTCTCTCTCTCTCTCTCTCTGACACACAGCACTGTCCCCCCCTACAGAACAGCTGTGATTGGTCGGTTCTCTCTTACCTGCTGCTGACGTGAGGGGCTGACTTCATCACTTCAGGGAGATAAGCACACACACACACACGTACACACACGTACAGCACGTTACACTGCGGTGACACGTTGAGAGAAACATTACCTCACCTTACACTAACCATATCTTACCTTAACCTCACCTAACATTAACCATAACTTACCTTAACCTCATCTTATATAAACCATAACTTACCACATCCTTACCACACCTAATATAAGCCATAACTTACCATATCCTAACCTCACCTTACATCAACCATAACTGACCTTAACCTCACCTTACATTAACCATAACTTACCTTATCCTTACCACACCTTACATAAACCATACCTTACCACATCCTTACCTCACCTTACATCAACCATAACTTAGCTTAACCTCGACAGTGAAGCGGTCTAGTCTCTGGTTATCCGTCACAGGAGGGCTTGTATTGAGATTGAACTACAGCCAATCAGAGCTCAGTGAAGAGAATAACAAACACCATTAAGGCATTGAGCTCAACCGACAGGACAACTGAAAGTTCAATGCAACGTATTCACTTGTCCAGGTTCACCTGTGTGGGTTCACCTGACAGCCGACGCTAAGCCAGGGAAAGCAAAACAACTTCGAAACAACAGCATCACAAACACTTGACATTTAAGTAAAATAGGTTAAGTGTGTTAAAAAGGTCCCTCTAACCATGTTGGGTCTTGTCCCAACAGCAGCCCAAACAAGGAATATTAAATATTGAAATGTGCAGACACATGTTCTGTGACTGATGCTCCTCTCTTAGAGTTCATGTTTTTCTGCATCTCAATGACCTCATTTCCTGCAAAAACCCAAACCAGGATCTCCTCTCAGGGTTCACGCTCCCGCTTGGTCTGGACACATCCCAAAAACAACACATCCCCTGGCTGCGCCCCTCCTGCATGGCCACACCCCTAGTCAGGTGAACTCTATCCCGGTATGTCAACAGGGCCAGGTGTTCCTCCCCCTACACACACACTATATTAAGGTACTGTCAAAACACACTGTCCCACACAGAGGGCAACTCTACTAGTATACTACTACTACTACTACTACTACTACTACTAGTACTACTACTACTACTACTAGTAGTACACCAACTATACTACTGCTACTAGTCCTTGTACTTTCTACTGCTATTGCAGTACTTCTAATAGTACTAGTACTACTGCTACTACTCCTACTCCTACTACTACTTCCACTACCAGTACTATTCCCTTTATATTGTAATTAACAGAAGATCACAGCAAGTCATCTTCTCTGGAGGGATCATCGTCCACGTCCAACGTCGTAGGATCTCCGCACCACCTGCACCACCTGCACCACCTGCACCACCTGCACCACCTGCACCACCTGCACCACCTGCACCACCTGCACCACCTGCACCACCTGCACCACCTGCACCACCTTCCCCCGACCGCCCACGCAAGCGCCGACTACCGACCGAGAGAGCTCGTGTGATCATCCCGGACGAGGAGGGAGGGGGGGTGTGGCCAGGGGGCGTGACGTCATATCGCCCGCCGCGCTCTGATTGGCTGAGGATCCCTCACCCGACTCAGCTGTGATTGTTTTCTGCAGTGGGAGCCCAGCGAGTCTCCAGACCGTCTGCTAGCGGTCCGGAATAGGTCGGTACTGAAGAGCTTTGTCCCCGGTCCCGAAGGAGACTACTGCTGCAGAACTCTGTCTCGGTTCCAGAAGGAGGATCTTACTGCCCAGTTCTGTCCCCGGTCCCGAAGGAGAGTACTACTGCAGAACTCTGTCCCCGGTCCCGAAGGAGACTTCTACTACGAAACTCTGTACCGGTCCCGAAGGAGACTACTACTCCAGAACTCTGTCCCTGGTCCCGAAGGAGACTACTACAAAAGTCTTCCCCGGCTCCCAGAGGAACCACGTCTACACGACATCCTGGTAACTCTTCCTTCTCCACGGTCCAGCCCCGGTACCGACTCTTAGTGTGATTCTCCATTCCGGTCTGGTGTTGGGTCTGGACCCACCGGGTACCGACGACTCTCTGTGTGCCTGACTCCCTCTCTCTCTCTCTCTCTCTCTCTCTCTCTCTCTCCCTCTCTCCCCCTCCAGGCGCCCCAGATGCCCAGACTCGAAGACCACTGCTGGACGTGTTCCTGTGCGCCGTCGCGGGGGGAGTCCGAGGACCGGGCGGTCGCCACCGAGGCCCGAGACATGATGTCCATCCTCGCCACGGTGCTCCGGGGGGCCTACGGCTCCCTGCACGGCGTGCGGGCCGCCAACCTCCTGCGGCGCGGCGCGGTGCTCTTCTCGGTCGGGGTGTTCCTGGCCCTGGTCCTCAACCTGCTGCAGGTCCAGAGGCACGTCACCCTGTTCCCCGAGGAGGTGCTCAGCACCCTGTTCTCCTCCGCCTGGTGGATCCCGCCCTGCTGCGGGACCGGGGCCGGTAAGAGTCTACATTATTATTATTATTATCATGGAGTCTTTATTATCATGAGTCTTTATTATCATAGAGTCTTTATTATTATCATAGAGTCTTTATTATTATCATGGAGTCTTTATTATCATCATGGAGTCTTTGTTACAGTAGAGTCTTCATTGTCATGGAGTCTTTGTTACAGTACATTACAATACATGTGATGGAGTCTTTATTACAGTACAGGTGATGGAGTCTTTATTACAGTAAAGGAGTCTTTATTACAGTACAGGTGATGGAGTCTTTATTAAAGTAGAGTTGTTAGTGTAGATGAGTCTTTATTGCAGTAAAGGGGTCTTTATTGCAGTACAGCTGATGGAGTCTTTATCATGAATAAGTCGTTATTGCAGTAAAGGAGTTGTTATTACAGTAGAGCTGATTGCATCTTTATTACAGTAGATGAGTCTTTATTACAGTAGATGAGTCTTTATTACAGTAGATGAGTCTTTATTACAATAGATGAGTCTTTATTCCTAAAGGTTGTTTTGTTTTGGGGTGCTGTCTAAAAACAGCTTGGCTGGTGTGTCCAGAAGCAGCCTTCCTATTGGCTACAATGTAAAACAACCGGGCACGTAGCCGGGCTAGCCGCTCTGTGATTGGTCACCGTCATAACGGGTGAGCGGAGAGGGCGGAGTTTCCTGTCTGGGAGAACAAGGAAGTTCCGACTCTGATTATGCAAATGAGACGCAGCCGAAACGAAACCGACGCGCTATAGTCTTTCACTTGTTATTTAATAGTACAAGTATTGTTGTTGTTATTATTATTATTAATAATACAAGTATACATCCGTCCCTAACGTGTGTGTCTGTGTTCCAGCTGTCATCGGCCTGCTTTACCCGTGTATCGACAGCCACCTCGGGGAGCCCCACAAGTTCAAGCGGGAGTGGGCGAGCGTGATGCGGTGCATCGCCGTGTTCGTGGGCATCAACCACGCCAGCGTTGTATCCTTCCGCCGAGGACCTACATAACGTGGTTATATTATATATTGTAATAGATTATATGACGTAAAGAGATCTGAATAACGTGATAGACATGCATAGATGATATAACTTGAAGTGATCTGAATATATATATATATAATATATATATATATATATATATATATATATATATATATATATATATATATATATATATAATATATATATATATATATTAATTATATATATATTAATTATATATATTATTATATATATATATATTATTATATATATATATATATTATTATATATATATATATATATTAATTATATATATATATATATTATTATATATATATATATATATATATATATATATATATATATATATATTATTATATATATATATATATTACTTGATCTGTAACCTAAATGATCTGCTGGATCTAAAACTCCAGTGGAGCCGAGGGAGCGGCTGGTCCCCTCTCAGTTGTGTTGTGGTTCCGATGGTTCCGGCCCTTAACCAGCTGTCCTCCAGAAGCTGGACTTTGCCAACAACGTGCAGCTGTCCCTGACCCTGGCTGCGCTGTCTCTGGGTCTGTGGTGGACCTTCGACCGGTCCCGCAGTGGCTTCGGCCTGGGCATCACCACCGCCTTCCTGGCCACCGTCATCACACAGCTGATGGTGTACAACGGAGTCTACCAGTAGGTTCTCTGTTATATCTCTGTCTCTGCTATAGCTGGAGAGCTATAAGAGTTTACCGTTACTAATGGTTATAAAGAGTGTGTCACTATGGTAACGGTGTGTGTGTGTGTGTCCAGGTACACGTCACCTGACTTCCTGTACGTTCGGTCCTGGCTGCCCTGTGTCTTCTTCTCTGGAGGTGTAACCATGGGCAACATCGGGCGCCAGCTCGCCATGGTAACCACCCGCCTCTGTCATGTTAATGAGCATCTTTAACCATCATGAGCTCAGAGGTTGTGAGTTTGATCCCCGATGTCTACCTGTAGCATCCTAGAGCAAGATGTCCCCTAACCCATACCTGTAGCATCCTAGAGCAAGATGTCCCCTAACCCCTACCTGTAGGGTCCTAGAGCAAGATGTCCCCTAACCCCTACCTGTAGGATCCTAGAGCAAGATGTCCCCTAACCCCTACCTGTAACATCCTAGAGCAAGTTGTCCCCTAACCCCTACCTGTAGGGTCCTAGAGCAAGATGTCCCCTAACTCCTACCTGTAGGATCCTAGAGCAAGATGTCCCCTAACCCCTACCTGTAGGGTCCTAGAGCAAGATGTATCCTAACCCCTACCTGTAGAATCCTAGAGAAAGATGTATCCTAACCCCTACCTGTAGAGCAAGATGTCCCCTAACACTTACCTACCTTACCTTATGACCTGATCTCAACTCACATGAATAGTAAACCGCAACCCACGTTAAACCAAAAGTAATGTACAAATGTCCCACTGTTTAAGTGTTGGGGTTAAGTTCAGTTCCCGTCTCTCCTTCTGTCTCTGCCTGAGTTTATAGAAGGTAGTTTCATGACCGATCAGCAAATGTGGTGACTTGCTGCGAGGACATTAACCTTTATCACATGGCGCGCTTCAGTCTGCTGACCGAGGAAGAGGAAGTGAAAGACCGGCCTAGTTTAGTTCTGTTTAGTTCAGACGTCGACCTGGGAGCAGTGTTCTGTTGAACTATAGCTCCTACCTCGTTGTTCCTGGTTGTTGTAGCCCTAGTGGTTAAGGTGTTCAGGTGGTAAGGCCCTAGGGGTTCAGGTGGTTAGGCCCTAGGGGTTCAGGTGGTTAGGCCCTAGGGGTTAAGGAGTTAAGGCCCCAGTGGTTAAGGTGTTGAGGTGTTAAGGCCCCAGTGGTTAAGGTGTTAAGGTCCTAGTGCTTAAGGTGTTTTGTGTTTGTTTGTCTACAGGGCGGAGCGGAGAAGCCACACAGCGACTGAAGTGTCCTCCTGGAGGAACTTCAACATGGAGGTGAACAAGGAGACAGGGGGGGAGAGAGAGAGAGAGAGAGAGACACACACGGTGGAGAGACAAAGAAGAAAAGACTTTGAATTGTCCCTGTCTCCCCCCACCAGAACGTGCCATGTCCCCCCCCCCTCCAACCAGCAAGAACGAGGTCCACTTATCGTCCTTCACACCCATGTGTGTGTGTGTGTGTGTGTGTGTGTGTGTGTGTGTCAGGAGACGGAGCTCCTAGACATCAGACGATTACAAAGGGAAGAAGCTTCAAGCGGAGGTCCTGCCTCGCGTCCGCCAGCAGGTGGTGCTGACGCTCTCTGGTTCCAAAAAGTGATCCCAAATCTGAGTGCTAAGTGATGTGTAATATATAAGGTGTATACGCCCCCTGGTGGACAGTGTGGATGAGACGTTCTGTTTAGGTTCTACTTGCTTTACCGGAGTGTACAGATGGACCGCCGCCGTCTGTGTTCTGTAGTATTGGCGTTAGGCGGAGCGCCATGTGTGAGAACGGTCACACGTTTCAGTCACAAGGCGGTGATTTATTCATAATAAATAATAATCAAAAGTATTTTAGACAATGGGAACAGCGTGAAGAACACTTGCAGTCTATGATTGCCTTTGTATTATAGAATGTAGTGCTTTTGTCACTATGATATTTCATTTTCATTTGTAAAAAGAAACATTTTTGTTTGTGCGTGTGCCTATATATACATTATAATATATCAGACGGGTATTGGTTTGATAGGAGCAGTGTACTGCAATAACACAATACCAGTGTTTTAGAAATCATTTGTCCAAATTATTTTATTATTTTTTTTCTTAAATGTTAGACATTTTTTTGGTTGAAACACCACGAAGACTTCTCTCACTAGGGAGCTGTACTGTAAACATGTACAAACTGTGTCAAAATGTCTCGTATAGTTCGTATACATCCAAAAAAAACATTCATTATTTTTTTTATATATATACTTTATTGTGCATGGTGTTGCCAGCAGGGGGCGGTAGGCCCCGGGCTGCTGGTCCTCCAGGTGTGAGGGCACCAAGGAGGAGAAGAAGAAGCTTTATGTTTCCCGGGTGGTGAAGCACCTTTTTTTTAGTGTGACGAGTGAATCACTACTTTATTTTGTCTGCTATTTCAGTTGGAGCCATTTTTACCACGTTGAGTGAAAGTGAAAATAAAAACCGACAGGAAAACCAGTTTTGTTGTTTTCATGGTTGTGGTCTTGTGTCTCCCCTGCCCCCCCCCTCCCTCCCTCCCTCCCTCCCTCACCCCCCAGGGGAGGGGCTCTCTTTAAACCACAGCTGGAGTGACAGCTACATTTTCACACGGGAACGCTGTTCTGTACACCTCTCACCACCTCCACTCTCTGTTCTACTATCTCTCTCTCTACTACTTCTATATGCTATAATATGAACCTCAGACCTGGAAACGTCCCTGTTTGACAATCTATCCCTCCCCTTTATCTCCCTCTCTCTCTCCCTCCCCTTTATCTCCCTCTCTTTCTCCCTCCCCTTTATCTCCCTCTCTTTCTCCCTCCCTCTCTCCCTCCCCTTTATCTCTTCCTCCCTCCCTCCCCCTCTCATGTGTTCACACTGAGATGGAGACAGTGAGGAAGAGGAGAGAGAGGTGTGACGTATCTATAGTAGAGTACTACACCCTTACTGGTATATGTGTGTGTAATGTCATCCACTACAAGGAGGATGTAGAGATGTAAATTGAGTTGTGGTGTTGAGCGTCGATACCGGGCTTCGCCAGCAGAGGTCGCCAGTGGTCCTTCGAGGCTGACCTTAGTCTGTAAAACACGCTTGAAGACGCTAGTTACTACACGCTATCGATAGGTATATACGGTATATCTGTCTGTCATATTGTATGAATTAGTGACCGGGTTGTACTAGAAGAACACGTGACGTAAACACCTTGATAGTGAGAACATCACACACACACACACACTCCTCTAGGATGGATAGGAGACACTGGTCTGCTCTGGTCTAGGTCTACGTAGGTCTGGTCTAATACTGGTCTGGTCGGGAGAGAGGTGACACAAATCTAAAACTGAAAACGTGTGTGTGTGTGTGTGTGTGTGTGTGTTTGCAGGGCCTCAGGTGAAAGTTGCCGTGCTGTAAACGCCGGGTGAGCGTATAGCTGTCACCGACCTGCGCAGCACCTTGAACCGAACCGAACCGAACCGAGCCGGGACTAATCCAACACGACCTCGTCCACGATGAGGGGGAGGGGGGGGGGGGCGGGTGAGAAGAAACCCGCACTCAGGTGCGCCGGGGGGTGAAAGGTGTGTAAGCCCGCGCGCCGGCCGCTCCTGCACTATTTCGGCACCCGTTAAACCGGAGAGCGCGCGATGCCACACAAGAAGAGGAGGAGGAAGAGGAGGAGGAGGGCGGGGGGGGTTACGCGCCGGGGCTGACCCCGTTCCCTGTAATGGAAGCTGGACCACAAATACACAACATAAACCGGGTTTCTGAATCCCTCCCCCCCCCCGACCGAAACCCGCACACCGCGACTTATCGCGTTATGGCCGCCCGTATATGTCTTTACCGCTCCGTTACCGGCAGACAAAGACCAGGACCCGCAGCACAGCGGGGCTTTAAATGTGTGAAATAAGTCGGATATTGGAGCGAAATGAACCGAGACTTCAAGCCACGGAGATGAGTTTTAGAAAAGGGTGGGCTGGTTCCCCTGCGACAACACGGACTCGAGATAAACCAGATCAGAGACCGGTTCACTTAAGACCCCTGGTTCACTTCAGACCCCTGGTTCACTTCAGATCACTGGTTCTCTTCGGACCCCTGGTTCAGACCCTGGTTCCCTTCAGACCCCCCTGGTTCAGACCCCTTGTTCAGAACCCTGGTTCAGACCCCTGGTTCAGAGCCCTGGTTCTCTTGTTCAGACCCCCCTGGTTCAGACCCCTGGTTCAGAGCCCTGGTTCTCTTGTTCAGACCCCCCTGGTTCAGACCCCTGGTTCAGACCCTGGTTCTCTTGTTCAGACCCCCCTGGTTCAGACCCCTGGTTCAGACCCTGGTTCTCTTGTTCAGACCCCCCTGGTTCTGACCCTGGTTCTCTTGTTCAGACCCTGGTTCTCTGGTTCAGACCCCCCTGGTTCTGACCCTGGTTCTCTGGTTCAGACCCCCCTGGTTCTGACCCTGGTTCTCTTGTTCAGACCCTGGTTCTCTGGTTCAGACCCCCCTGGTTCTGACCCTGGTTCTCTTGTTCAGACCCTGGTTCTCTGGTTCAGACCCCCCTGGTTCTGACCCTGGTTCTCTTGTTCAGACCCTGGTTCTCTGGGTCAGACCCCCCTGGTTCTGACCGTATATATTTGGTCTCTGAACAACAAGTGCTCCACCTGTCTCCATTCCACTTGTTGTCCCTCATAAAGCTGCAGGGGGTCCTGACAGGTGCACCAGGAATGTGACCCTCCTAACCCCAACAAACTCCCTGCTACAAGCATGCCCACCTGGCCAATTCCTCCTCCACCACCACCTCCTCCACCACCGCCCACCCCACCACCAGCTCCTCCTCCTGCACCACCAACTTCTTCTCCTCCAGTAACACCTCCTCCTCCACCGCCCCACCACCTCCTCCTCGGGTACCACCTCCTCCTCCAGTACCCCCACCTCCTCTTCCAGTACCCCCACCTCCTCCTCCAGTACCCCCACCTCCTCCTCCACCTCCTCCACCGCCCACCCCACCACCACCTCCTCCTCCACCACCTCCTCCTCCACCACCCTACCACCACCTCCTCCTCCACCACCTCCTCCTCCACCACCCTACCACCACCTCCTCCACCGCCCCTCCACCACCACCTCCTCCTCCACCACCTCCTCCTCCAGTACCCCCACTTTCTCTTCCAGTACCCCCACCTCCTCCTCCACCGCCCCACCACGACCTCCTCCTCCAGTACCCCCACCTCCTCCTCCACCACCCCACCACCGCATCCTCCTCCAGTACCCCCACCTCCTCCTCCTCCACCGCCCACATCACCACTCCCTCCTCCTTCACTACCACCACCTCCTCCACCAGTACCACCACCTCTCCCTCTCTGTGCTGCAGGGACGGTGTGTAGGGGTATAGCACACAGGTTCGAGCCCCATTAACCCTATCCAGAAATAGCTCCCCGCGAAGACATATATAGTATATTAACTCGCGTGACGCGTTCGCCGCTGTCACGCGAGTTAAGACGCGGAGTAATACAGGCTCCGCGACAGGTGAGTCGGTACCCGGGACCCCCTGGGGCGCGAGGCTGAGGCGGAGACAGGTAGATCCACCTGGCCGCGCGACGCGCCTCACGCCCGCTACGTTCTCCGTGGTCGTATTGCGCAAGCGGACGGACAGACCGATGACTTCCGCATCGACTTGTAGGTTTATAGCGAAACGTGTGACTTACTCGATATGAATGAATTATGTTATGACCTTACAACACATCTAACGTTAACCTACAAGTGTGTTAGTATGGATCTAGAATCTAGACCATACTAGCACAGGTTTAGGTGTGTTAGTTGTGTGTGTTTAGGTGTGTTTAGGTGTGTGTGTTAACGTGTGTTAGTATGGATCTAGAATCTAGACCATACTAACACACGTTTAGGTTAACGTTAGATTTGTTGTATTTTCTCAGAACATTAAGGCGCTTAAGGCACTAACCTATAACGGACATATAGGTCTATACAGGCCTATATGTAGACCGGTATAGACGCACACGTTGTAAATATATTTATAAATAGTAGTTTAGGCAACTTTATGTGTTTTGCATATTATAAGTATATTTTATTTTAACAGTTTGATTTATTTTTATGCACACAACGATATAGTCCCTTAATGATCATAATAATCATAACATATTATGATTATTATTATTATTACGAGTATTTCAAGATTTGCCATATGCAACAAGTATGGAATGCTTTCTCCCCATTCCCTCCAGCAGTATGAATTTCCTACAATTGAACACTATACAACACTATTCAATAACAACACTATAGCTATAATATTGCAGTTGTTGTTGTTATTAATAGTATGTAGTCGGCCTATATATAACAATAGCAGTATTACATCGAGGAAATGATGCTTCCGGTCTAAACAACCACATTTCTCATTTGCATTAAGATACACATATGTTGAATTATACTACATTAGAATTAAGATCATTTAAAAAACCTTAGGTTTTGAATAGCTCTTCATGTGTAGCTACAATTGTGCGTCAAAACCCAAAAGCAGAATCCCTTACTTCATTCCTGATGAGTCTATACTTCTGGTAACTTCAACAGTAGGTTGAGTAAAGGCTGGTAGTTGGACCTTAACAGTAGTTTAGTGTGGGGGATTTAAGGAGGACTTGAAGCCTTCAGAACTACCGCTTCAAACGGCCCCTCCACGGCCACTCGTCACATGACCGCTTCTTATTAAGGGTTCTTATTAAGGGTTCTTATTAAAGGTTCGTATTAAGGGTTCCTATTAAGGGTTCTTATTGAGGGTTCGTATTAAGGGTTCCTATTAAGGGTTCTTATTAAGGGTTCTTATTAAGGGTTCTTATTCAAGGTTCTTATTAAGGGTTTATTTTTAAAGGTTCTTATTAAGGGTTCTTATTAAGGGTTCTTATTAAGGGTTCTTATTCAAGGTTCTTATTAAGGGTTTATTTTTAAAGGTTCTTATTAAGGGTTCTTATTAAAGGTTCGTATTAAGGGTTGTTATAAAGGAGTTCTTATTAAGGGTTCTTATTAAGGGTTATTTTTAAAGGTTCTTATTAAGGGTTCTTATTAAGGGTTATTTTTAAAGGTTCTTATTAAGGGTTCTTATTAAGGGTTATATCAAGGGTTCTTATTAAGGGTTCTTATTAAGGGTTCTTATTAAGGGATTCTTATTAAGGGTTCTTATTGAGGTTCTATTAAGGGTTCTTATTAAGGGTTCTTTTTAAAGGGTTCGGATTAGGCCCGTCCGCTGCTTCAACAACAAAAGACATGCATGAATAGATCCTCGTGCTGATCGATCAGATGGATGAGACAATAATCAATACAATTGATAAAGCGGCCTGATGCTCAGTTCATTAGAACGCCATCAGAGGCTGTTCTGGACCCGGATGCCGGTTCAGGCGGGTCCAGATAGGCAGAACCTTGAGAACCGACCAGAACCGACCAGAACCTCATCAGAAGCACATCACACCGGGTGGGTGAGACAGGGTTTCACAGGCCGGGATGAAGCGGTGATGGAGAGTTGATGTCATCAGGAGGAGAAGGGGGAGAGAGGAGAGGAGGGGAGAGAGGGAGAGGAGAGGAGAGGAGAGGAGAGGAGAGGAGAGGAGAGGAGAGGAGAGGAGAGGAGAGGAGAGGAGAGGAGAGGAGAGGAGAGGAGAGGAGAGGAGAGGAGAGGAGAGAGGGGAGAAGATAGGAAAGGGAGAGGAGGGGAGATAGGGGGAGCGAAAGGGAGAGGGGAGAGGAGAGGAAAGGAGGGGAGAGGAGAGGAAAGAGGGGAGAGGAGGGGTGAGAGGAGAGAGGGGATGAGAGAGGATATAGGGGAGAGGATAGGAAAGGAGGGATGAGGAAGAGGGGGAGGGAGAGGAGGAGAGGAGAGGAGGGGAGAGAAAGAGGTAAGAGAGAGGAGAGAGAGGGAGGGAGGGAGGGAGGGAGGGAGGGAGGGAGGGAGGGAGGGAGGGAGGGAGAGGGAGAGGGAGGGGAGAGAGGAGAGAGAGAGAGGGAGGGAGAGGGAGGGAGGAGGAGAGAGAGGGAGAGAGAGGAGAGAGAGAGGGAGGGAGGGAGGGAGAGGGAGGGAGGAGGAGAGAGGGGGAGGGAGGGAGGAGAGAGGGAGGAGAGAGTGGAGGGAAGGAGAGGGAGGGAGGAGAGAGGGGGGAGGGAGGGGAGGAGAGGGAGGTGTGGGAGGGAGGGAGGGAGAGGGCTCTTGGATCTGAGCTCTATACCACAGATCACGGAGCGGTCCATTCACAAATCCGCGCGTCACCCTCTTTAGTGGCGGTTCGTCTCGTGCAACTACGGGGTCCCGGTGACGTCGACAGGGTGAGGAACCCAAGGACACACGCATGCGCAGTCGCAAGCTGAGGCCTATAGAGCTGGTTGGTATAGAAGCGATATGAGCGACGCGTGGTCTGCATTCACGGCCCGCTGACAACTACTGACGAGAGACTCATGTAGTACTATAGTCACATGTATACTATTTATTACTACACAACTTTATACTATTTATTACTAGACACATGTATACGATTTATTACTATAGACACACATGTATACTATTTATTACTAGACGCATACAATATGTATTACTAGACGCAGTTATACTATTTATAACTTTACACACATCTTTTGAACCTTGAAAAATATTTATATCTATACAGTATATACAGTATATTTATTTATTTATTTATTTTTAATTAACTTTGAATTATAATCAATGCCTTGTTATATTAACAATGACATTCTCACATTTTAAAACCCATTGAAAAAAAAATACTATACTATATATATAAATGTATATATTTTTATATATTTATTTATTTATTTATATTTATTTATTTACTTGTATTTTAGACTATGGCTTAAAAAGTGTAAATTACAAAACGCCGTCAATGACATGATAGTAAGCCTATGGCGGACGGGTTGAAGTTATATTATAAGATATATCGTATATTATTAAGTATATCATTAAATGAGTGAACTATAGTCGGGTATATATTATTAGTATACAAATATAACCTAGTATCACATTTTAAAAATAAAACAGTTTTTTGGATTTTTATGTGAATGTTTTAAGTAAAATATAAATAAGATATAAATAAGATATAATAAGTATATGGTATGGACGTCTCTCGACGTGTTTGTACATGTTAAGGCCTTAAAACACGTGGTTAAAGTGCACTATGATAGTGGAACGCACGATACAAGCGGTTGACCTTTTGTCCTCAATCCATACATGTGTAGGGATTTATATGATTTCATGTGAATTGACATGAATTCACATATTAATATGAATTGAGGATATTTATAGTAGTCAAGAATGCCACATTGTAGATAAATCGAAAGCGTATCCAATGCCGTGCGTCTTTGTCGTGTTCAGTGATGTTGACCTTCCGTCTCCGATCACATCTATCGATCTACTGACTACACGGGATACTCCCAGCCCAGAGAAGATGTCCATATACCCCCCCGATCACATCCATCGATCTATTACACGGAATACTCCCAGAGAACATCAGACTCACGGGTAACCTGCTGACAGTACCTAATCTGGATAATCTGAATTACGAAGCAAGTTTCTCTATATTTACGTTTCAAAAACAGCTCCTTAACGGACGCGTCATATTGTACTGCAATTAATATGGTCCTAATAACATAACCTGTGGAAGAAGACCTCTTACGTCATTGAACCACGAGTCAACCCGTTTGGCTATAGCTTCAGAAACCTGGGGTCTGGTGACTTGTGGGGGCTACACGTTCACCTTCTACTGGAGACGTCAACACGGCGTGTGTTTGGACGGCAGGTGTATCCACTGTGTATCCATCCGTCTGTGCGTCTTGTAATTGGAATCAGAATTCACGGGCTGGCTCTGTCCTGTGTGTGTGTGTGTGTGTGTGTGTGTGTGTGTGTGTGTGTGTGTGTGTGTGTGTGTGTGTGTGTGTGTGTGTGTGTGTGTGTGTGTGTGTGTGTGTGTGTGTGTGTGTGTGTGTGTGTGTGTGTGTGTGTGTGTGTGTGTGTGTGTGTGTGTGTGTGGGTGGGGGGGGGGGGGGGGTCAGGGGTCAGGGCTCCAGCGGTATAGCGGGGCATTGTCTGCCGGCCAACGTAATCAGGTTTTCCCCGCAGAAGAAGTGAGAAGCGAACACAGCGTGAGGGAAACACGGGTCCTAATGACACGACCCTTCCAGGTTGGGTCAGGACCGGGAGGCACTCACAGAGAACACGTACCGGGGTCGGCCGGGACAGACACAATGGTTTAGGAGAAACAAATGATAATAATATTATAATAAAAGCCCAAATTAACACACACATTGAGCTGTTATTTCCAATAGCAAACATGAATATGAAGAACAGAGAATATGCTTAACCAAAATCGAATAAGAACGAAGGTGACTATTATGTGATAAGGTGTGTTCAATTAAATAGGCCTATGTTTGTCAAACCTCAAATCCTCAAATCCGTCCTGTCCGAAGAGCGTGCATGTGTCCAATAGAACCGAATCCAAAGTAAATGATTAAAGAGTTTATTCACTTACTTGGCCCGCGGCCCGCGGCGCCCCCGTTACGCACGGCCATGGAGAGACCGCGGCGCGTTGGACGTGGAAAGTGGACCCCGTTGGTTCCGGAGAGACAGAGACCCACACTGCGCGCTGTGGTCTGAGTGTTGGTCAGCTGAAAAGTTACTGAAAAGTTTGGTGTTTGGCGGCGACTCTCAAAGAACCTGCTCTCTGCGCCTTCATGCTCTCCCCACACACACACACACACACACACACACACACACACACACACACACACACACACACACACACACACACACACACACACACACACACACACACACACACACACACACACACACACACACACACTGTGTGCATCACTGATTTCCTTTAAAGGGATACGGACCCATTCCTCAGCCGTCACGGGACGCTGCGTGGCTCGGCCCTTTGCATTCAAATGAGCTCCGCTTAACTCCTCTTAATTGGGTTTTCTCCTTAGTTTGGGGCTTTGTTTTCCACTGAATCCACTGGAAGTGTAATATAAGACACAGTTTCTCTCTCTATCGGCCGATAGAGTCTGTCCGGGTTGTACCGAGGGGGGTACAGGTCGGTCCTATGCTGCTTCATGAGGACTGGACGGGTATGGGCCCTCAGGGCAGGAGGTCCAGCCTGCAGCTTCACACACGTTAACCAAACACACACACACACACACCGTACACACCAAGTAAACAAACACACACACACACATTCAGATTGAAATGATACAAACGCTTCGGCACGTATGTGGAATGTCTGCAGGTTTTATTTCGTGAATGTTAATGAACTATAGGCCCAGATAACCTGTTATTATCCTGGCTTACAGACGCATATATAATATCCATATTTTGATCGACATATGCATTTACTATATCAGGTTTGCGGTCGTTTCGGCGTGCGTAAATTGAACCCAAAAGAAAATGGGTTGTTAACTTGTTTAAAAATCGTAAAAAAAGTAGAAAAGCGGTTACTTTACAGAGGAATGAATGCGCCTCTCCTCTCCTCGGCGTAGTGATGGCGGGGTAGCTAGGTGTCATAGTCACGTGGTGGGCGTTCTGTCACCCGATTGGCCAAAGGCACGTGTCTAGGATAGCGGTCGCGACGTCACTCGAGGGGGGGCTCGTATACTGAAAATAAGAAGAAAAGTCCAGAGTGAGAGAGTGTGTGAGCACCAGTCGAAGCCTCCTTGTTTCGCCCCCTAGTTCGAGAGCAGGTGGTCGGGGACGGGAGCCTCAGAGGAGAGGAGGCGCGGATGGAGACGAGGAGCCACAAGTAGTAGTGGAGGACAACGTGACGCCAAACTATGGCGCGGCTTGGCATCCTGTCCTCACGTCCCCTCGCGCACATCTGAGCTCATCCTTCTTTAGTTTTTTTTTTTTTTTTTTTTAACTACAGGCCTTTTCTTTTCTTTTTCCTTTTTTTTTTTTTTTTTTTTTAAAGAAGCGCATCTCCCCGGGTTTTATTTTTCTTTCTTTCTTTTTTCTTTTACGCGCTGTGTTTGCAGGAGAGAGAACCCTGGGAAGTACCGCGCGCTATGGAGGAGAATGATCCCGGCAACAGAGAGGCGGCGGCGGGGGAGTCCAACCGAGCCAACGGGCCCCTCCTCCAGGCGCCCGGGAACGCGCAGGTCCCGCACAGGGTCACCAACTTCTTCATCGACAACATCCTCAGACCGGACTTCGGACGGAGGAAAGCGGGGACCCCCATCCGCGAGGAGAGCAGGCTGAGGTCCAGGGAGAGCCCCGGGCCCGGCGCTCCTCCTCGGACGGAGGAGGAGGTGGAGGAGGAGGAGGAGGAGGAGCAGCAGCAGCAGCAGCAGGAGGAGGAGATGAGAAGGAGAAGGAGAAGCAGGGGGGTACAGTAGCGGGAGGGCACCGAGGAGCCGTCAGCCCGCACACGCTCTCCGCCGCGAAGAAGCCCGCCATAGCCCGAGAAGCGTCCCCCAAGAGCCGCGTGGAGAGCGGGGACCAGTGTCTCAGCTCGGACTCGGACAGCTCCCAAGCCAGCTCCAACCCGTCGGCCAAGCCGCCCATGCTGTGGCCCGCCTGGGTCTACTGCACCCGCTACTCCGACAGGCCCTCGTCAGGTAGGCGGCTTCACCCCGGATACCCCGGTGACCCGCACACACCCGACCCGGTGACCCGAGGAGAGAACACACACACACACACACACACACACACACACACACACACACACACACACACACACACACACACACACACACACACACACACCACTGAACAGCAGAGGACTCGATACACATACACCACCTCACACAGGAGGTTGAGTCTTTATTTAACATCAGCAATACAACTCAGCGTGTAGCTTCCCCTTTAGTCCAACGAAAAATAATATTATATTGGAACTGGTTCGATTTCCAGGGTTTCCGAAAGTTTCCGATAAATGTGGTGCAATATGCATCTTTTATGTGTTTTTTTAACGAAGTTTATTCAACATGCACCGATTAAAATATTGTGATTATACGTTTATGAGTAAATGTGAAATACTATTATTTATTTAGGCATGTTTATGCAGCATAAAGTCCCCAAAAATACGCGCTACTATCTGCCAGGACGTATTTTAATCACAGATATATGGTGGGGTATATTGCATGGACAGTTAATAATAAATAGTATTATCTACAGGTTGAGATATAGGCCTATGAAGCTGAAGGCGTCTGGGAGAACATTAACACCCTCGTCTCACGTCACAGAGGACGAGGTGGGCTTTATGAAGTCAGGAATTAATAACATAAGACAGTAGTACGATGTAGGCCTGTCTGGGGGCTCTGGAGGATAGTCCAGGGGGCTGTTCCTAGTCACCATGTAGGCCTAACAGTGGACCTGTAGTATAGTACAGGCCCACGGAGGGGCAGCTACGCTCCCTGGTCATTAAAACAACATCTTTAATATCTTGTCATGAACACTTGTCTTTGAAACACCACCGAGGGCTGCTTTATCGGGGATCTAAAACATCTGTTGTTGTTTGTTTGTTGTTGTTGTTGATGTGGTGTGTAGGGCTGTGTTGCAGGGATGTGTGTGTTTAGGGACGTAAACAAACGTGTGTGTGTGTGTGTGTGTGTGTGTGTGTGTGTTGACGCGCACGACGCAGAGGCGCGTTCGTTTCGAGAGAACGCGCCATTACGTTCGGAAACACCCAGTTATTATTATTATTATTATTATAATTCATATTATTGTTATTATTATTATGTATGATATGCCTCTGGACCAACGTAGCTCATTATATTAATATATAACGGAAGGGGCGGGGGGGGGGGGGGTGGAGCCGTGGGATTGCTATTATACTACAGTCTAGCGCGTCTAGTATGAGATAAAGCCCGTATTGACGCGGATCTCCTCCTGTGTGTGTTGGTTCGATTACCCCCCCCATCCCCCCATCCCCATCCCCATCCTCCATCCTCCATCCTCCATCCTCCATCCTCCATCCCATCCTCCAGGGCCCCGATCTCGAAAACCAAAGAAGAAAGCAGTCAGCGGCACCGGCGGCACCGGCGGCGGCACCAGCAGCAGCAGCAGCAGCAAGGAGGACAAGAGACCCCGCACGGCCTTCACCGCGGACCAGCTCCAGAGGCTGAAGACCGAGTTCCAGACCAACCGCTACCTGACGGAGCAGCGGCGGCAGGGCCTGGCCCAGGAGCTGGGCCTCAACGAGTCCCAGATCAAGATCTGGTTCCAGAACAAGCGGGCCAAGATCAAGAAGGCCAGCGGCACCAAGAACACGCTGGCGCTGCACCTGATGGCGCAGGGCCTGTACAACCACGCCACCACCACCGCCGCCAAGGGGGACAAGTCGGACAGCGACTGACCGACCACCACCGTGTCCTTTCGGACGCCTACAATGCAATAATTAAACGAAAAGGGCCCGTGTAGAGTAGGCCTACATATACCAGCATCAATTGATCGAACACACACAAAAAAAAAGATATATAAATAAGATATTTCTGCAATATCACGTCGACAGACAAGACTGTGTAAAAAGAAAAGAAAAAGGAATGTTGTCCTCCACTGTGTCCTACGCGCTTTTCTACCGCTCCACTGCTCTTCGTCTCACTGCATCTCCACTGGATCTCCACTGGATCCGCTGGAGCCAGTGGAGCCAGTGGAGCCAACCCGTCCAAAGAAGAAGAAGAAGAAGATGAAGAAGACTGCTGCATCCAGCGACTGTGAATCTAGAGACACGCTCGCCGCATATGATTGACATGCTTGTTGACTTACTGTTTCTTTTCCCTGTTGTGTGTGATGTAAAAAGGCAGACGACGTGCAGAGAGACGCACGGATTTTACGCGTCACGACTTGCAGACGACGACAAAAAAAAATGGACGGAATATGAATTTTGATAAATGTTTTTAATACTCAGAAACTTTATAATCATGTGCAGGCCTATTGCATCCGGAGACATGGGCCTACGCTTTTTTCTAACACGCCGATTAACAAACACAAAAGCTTTTTTAGTTGAAAAAGCTTTTAAATCTTTTGAATCAGCTTCTATGTGTGTGTTGGTATGATAGCTTCGAAACTAATGTCATATTATTATGTTAAAGATGTTTTTCTCCGTGTCCTACCAATGCAGCTGTTATCATTTTTGAATAGCAATATATATAATTTTGTAGCAAGACGTGTTGGATGCTGAATGCTGCCTGTAGCATATTGACAATGAGGACGTAAAGGAGATCACCAGAATAGCGTCACAAATCTGTCTCTATATATACATTTTATTACACATTCATATATCATAAAAGCTAATTTGTTAGTGTCCGTATTACAAATGTTGAAAAATCTCTTATTGTTGTTGAAAGGACTTCTTCCTGTGTATTTATATAGATTATATTGAGAAAAGATTCTATTGAAGCCCAGCTATAGATATCTGGTCCACTGCAATAACTTCACTTCTTTTGGGAATGGTAATCATTTATGGGGCCTTTTGCATGAAAGCTGCAATTTGTTGTTACATGGGTCTAGGTGGAGGTCTAGACCAGGTCTGGGTGGAGGTCTAGACCAGGTCTGGGTCTAGGTGGAGGTCTAGACCAGGTCTGGGTCTAGTTGGACCTAAGGTCTAGAGCAGGTCTGGGTCTAGGTGGAGATCTAGACCAGGTCTGGGTCTAGGTGGAGATCTAGACCAGGTCTGGGTCTAGGTGGAGATCTAGACCAGGTCTGGGTCTAGGTGGACCTAAGGTCTAGACCAGGTCTGGGTCTAGACCAGGTCTAGGGGAAGGTCTAGACTAGGTCTGGATCTAGGTGAAGGTCTAGACCAGATCTGGGTCAAGACCAGGTCTGGGTCTAGGTGGCAATCTAGACCAGGTCTGGGTCTAGGTGAAACTAAGGTCTAGACCAGGTCTGGGCCTATAGGTGGAGCTGAAGTTCAGACCTGGTCTGAGTCTAGGTGAAGGTCTAGACCAGTTCTGGGTCTAGGTGGAGCCAAGGTCTGGACCAGGTCTGCAGCTCAGATAATGTTCAGATTGGATCATCACCAAAATGTGGACGTTTGCCTTTCAACGTGTCGTGTTGTGCATCTGCAGAAAGTGTGTGTGAATCAAATTCCACCAAACAGAACACACTTTGCCTTAAAGTTCCCACGGGAGCTTTTCTATGAAACAGAGCTGTGCCAATCAGAGCAGAATCCTTCCAGACTTTTCAAGTTTATTGCCTTTATGAAAAGCTGCCGGTATACGACATTATGAATTTAGCCCACGGCGTATATCTATATGAACATGTTTAAATAAAGTTACAACACAGAGTTGTGCAACACAAGGATATTTTTATTTTCTGTTGGAGGATGTACATAGTTTGTATCACATATATCTGGTGTCATTAACTGCCTCCTGGAAGCAGGAACCTAAATAAACCTTGAAGATTACCACGAAACACAACGGCTTTGTGAAAAACACCACAACATTAACAATATAAACACAATACAAACATCATTATAGAAATACAATACAAACATCATTATAGAAATACAAACAATATATACACAGGCCTACAATACACACATTACTATATAGAAACGATATAACTTTATATTCATGATATAAAAACAAGTCAGTCCAGTCAGTAACTTTTAATTATACTGTGAGTACATGTCAAATACATTCATTTATATATAATTACATATTAGTATAACTATACATGCAAATATATATACATATATATTATATGTATATATACATATATACAGAGAGGAGAGAGAGAGAGAGAGAGAGAGAGAGAGAGAGAGAGAGAGAGAGAGAGAGAGAGAGAGAGAGAGAGAGAGAGAGAGAGAGAGAGAGAGAGATGAGAGAGAGAGAGAGAGAGAGAGAGAGAGAGAGAGAGAGAGAGAGAGAGAGAGAGAGAGAGAAAAAGAAAGACGAGAGAGAGAGACATACAGAGAGAGACAAGAGGCAGAGAGAGAGAAAGAAAGAGACAAGAGACAAAGAGAGAGACAGATAGAGAAAGATATAGGCAGAGAGAAAGAGAAAGAGAGAGAGAGAAAGTTAGAGAGACAGAGAAAGAGAGAGTGAAAGATAGAGCGACAGATACAGGGTGAGAGAGATAGAGAGAGAGAGAGAGAGAGAGAGAGAGAGAGAGAGAGAGAGAGAGAGAGAGAGAGAGAGAGAGAGAGAGAGAGAGAGAGAGAGAGAGAGAGAGAGAGAGAGAGAGAGAGAGAGAGAGAGAGAGAGAGAGAGAGAGAGAGAGAGAGAGAGAGAGAGAACGGGGGAGAGAAAGAGAGATGGGAGTAATGAAGGTCAAAGCCTGTCATGGCTGCAGGCCCCATACCCCGCCCCTCAGTAAACCATTCTCCACAGCACACACACACACACACACACACACACACACACACACACACACACACACACACACACACACACACACACACACACACACACACACACACACACACACACACACACACACACACACACACACACACACACACAAACACACACTTGCGTATCATTCCATCTTAGCAGGAATGCACACTCACGCAAACACACACAAACAAAAACACACACACACACACACGCACACACACACACACACACACTTGTGTAACATTCCTACTTAGCAGGAATGCACACTCACGCAAACACACACACACACACACACACCTACAAAAGTTCTGTGTCTTTCATAGTATCACTCAAATCCCTCTGTAAAGTTCTGCTCTGTAAAGTTCTGCTCTGTAAAGTTCTGCTCTGCTCAACTCCGCTATTGGTTCGGTCTGTCTGGGAGATCTGTGTTGGCAGAGCCAAGAACCATATCATTAAAACCCTATGACGGACCTCAGTACCGCCCACCAGGAACCAGGAACCAGCTCTCTCTAAGAACCATATCATTAAAACCCTATGACGGACCTCAGTACCGCTCACCAGAAACCAGGAACCAGCTCTCTCTAAGAACCATATCATTAAAACCCTATGACGGACCTCAGTACCGCCCACCAGGAACCAGGAACCAGCTCTCTCTAAGAACCATATCATTAAAACCCTATGACGGACCTCAGTACCGCTCACCAGAAACCAGGAACCAGCTCTCTCTAAGAACAATATCATTAAAACACTATGACGGACCTCAGTACCGCTCTGCAGGAACCAGGAACCAGCTCTCTCTAAGAACAATATAATTAAAACACTATGACGGACCTCAGTAGCGCTCAGCAGGAACCAGACTTCTTCATCTCTTGACCCAGAAGGTACCATCAGTGTGGACCAACACTAACCAACCACTCTGGGCACCGAGTGTTGGGTTCCTCTGACCCGGTTTGAGAAGCTCCGCCCTCTATTGGGTTCCCCCGGTGAACACGTCCAAAGGGGACGGGTCAGGACCGGCCCCGAGCTGTCCTGGTCTCTAATCGAAGAGCCGGGAGACGTCACAGGTGAAGAATGCGAAGGACATCGGGACGATTTCACACCGGACCCTCCAGCGGCGGCGAGGAGGTGGAGGAAGAGGAGGAGGTGGAGGAGGAGGAGGAGGAGGAGGAGGAGGAGGAGGAGGAGGAGGAGGAGGAGGAGGAGGAGGAGGAGGAGGAGGTGGAGGAGGAGGTGGAGCCGAGGATCTCTCCTCGCTACGCAGATCAAAGGACGTGGCAGCCCGCGCCGGAAGAGCGCCGGCGTAGAGGACACCTCGCTAATCCCTCAGAAGAATATATTCTAATCTTGTTAGAATACAAGTTAATGCTCCGAGAGGGAGAGGTGACACACCCTCCCCCCTCGCACATCCCCAGGTCTGGCCAATAAACAGCCACCTGACAAAACTTTGTTGATTTGGTACAATCGGCAATTTGATTTGGTACAATCTGCAATTTGGCCAATCGGCACGCAGGGAAACAACAACAACAACAACACACAATGTACCACAGTTTTCATTAGTGGGGCAGAAGGAACAAGTAACGTGATGTGTGGTGTCAGTGACCCGGTGTCCCTGCCTAGCAGGACACCCAGCTCGGGAGGAAATGAGTGTTTGGTCTCCGGGCCGAGGCCCTGGGTGCTCAAAGCACCTAGCAACCCTTGATCTGTCATGGATGGAGCTTCCTCACAATAGACAAGATAGAGGAGAGGCTTTCTGGAGTCACACCCTGCCTTCACCCACTGCCCCCCCCCCCCCACTGCTGTCAACACACTTTGGCTCTCCCCCAGGACCCTCACAACAACACTTTACCACCGTTATGGACCCTGGTTTACCCTGCAGCCTATAGCAGTGGACCCCCCTTTACCCTAGTACCCCTGGACCCTAGTATCTAGTACCCCTGGACCCTAGTATCTAGTACCCCTGGACCCTAATATCTAGTACCCCTGGACCCTAGTATCTAGTACTCCTGGACCCTAGTATCTAGTACCCCTGGACCCTAGTATCTAGTACCACAGGACCCTAGTATCTAGTACCCCAGGACCCTAGTATCTAGTACCCCTGGACTCTAGTATCTAGTACCCCAGGACCCTAGTATCTAGTACCCCTGGACTCTAGTATCTAGTACCCCAGGACCCTAGTATCTAGTACCCCAGGACCCTAGTATCTAGTACTCCTGGACCCTAGTATCTAGTACTCCTGGACCCTAGTATCTAGTACCCCTGGACCCTAGTATCTAGTACCCCTGTACCCTAGTATCTAGTACCCCTGGACCCTAGTATCTAGTACCCCTGGACCCTAGTATCTTCTACCCCTAAACCCTAGTATCTAGTACCCCTGGACCGTAGTATCTAGTACCCCTGGACCCTAGTATCTAGTACCCATGGACACCAGTATCTAGTACCCCTGCACCCTAGTTTCTAGTACCCCTGGACCCTAGGATCTAGTACCCCTGGACCCTAGTATCTAGTACCCCTGTACCCTAGTATCTAGTACCCCTGGACCCTAGTATCTTCTACCCCTGAACCCTAGTATCTACTACCCCTGGACCGTAGTATCTAGTACCCCTGGACCCTAGTATCTAGTACCCATGGACCCCAGTATCTAGTACCCCTGTACCCTAGTTTCTAGTACCCCTGGACCCTAGGATCTAGTACCCCTGGACCCTAGTATCTAGTACCCCTGTACCCTAGTATCTAGTACCCCTGGACCCTAGTATCTAGTACCCCTGGACCCTAGTATCTAGTACTCCTGGACCCTAGTATCTAGTTCCCCTGGACTCTAGTATCCAGTACCCCTGGACCCTAGTATCTAGTACCCCTGGACCCTAGTATCTAGTACCCCTGGACCCTAGTATCTAGTACCCCTGGACCCTAGTATCTTCTACCCCTGAACCCTAGTATCTAGTACCCCTGGACCATAGTATCTAGTACCCCTGGACCCTAGTATCTAGTACCCATGGACCCCAGTATCTAGTACCCCTGTACCCTAGTTTCTAGTACCCCTGGACCCTAGGATCTAGTACCCCTGGACCCTAGTATCTAGTACCCCTGTACCCTAGTATCTAGTACCCCTGGACCCTAGTATCTAGTACCCCTGGACCCTAGTATCTAGTACTCCTGGACCCTAGTATCTAGTTCCCCTGGACTCTAGTATCCAGTACCCCTGGACCCTAGTATCTAGTACCCCTGGACCCTAGTATATAGTACCCCTGGACCCTTGTATCTAGTACCCCTGGACCCTAGTATCTAGTACACCTGGACCCTAGTATCTAGTACTCCTGGACCCTAGTATCTAGTTCCCCTGGACTCTAGTATCTAGTACACCTGGACCCTAGTATCTAGTACCCCTGGACCCTAGTATCTAGTACCCCTGTACCCTAGTATCTAGTACCCCTGGACCCTAGTATCTAGTACCCCTGGACCCTAGTATCTAGTACTCCTGGACCCTAGTATCTAGTACCCCTGGACCCTAGAATCTAGTACCTCTGGACTCTAGTACAACCCCTGTATTTCTCACACTAATCCCAAGGTATACCCTAGTTTTACTTCACCCTGCAGTAAATTATATCAGAGATATAAGATAAGATAAGATGTACTTTTTTAATCCTATATGTCATATTCAGAAAGTACAGGACAGTAGTAGAATCAAAGAAAAAATAAAAATAAAAACAAGAATAAAACAAAAATAGAAATATCCAGAACATATGTTTTCAATTCACCATGTGGCCACAAAAGTTTAATTTCCACGTCTTTATGTCCGGTCCATTCATAACGTATTTCACGTAGATATAATATATATATATTGATATATAATGTTGCTCCAAGTAATTTATTTATCTGGAATGAAAACCAACATAAAGAAGCAGGATCCTTTAGGATATACAGTAAATACTGATAAAGAATCATCCACCGACCTGCTATATAAAATATAATATGATATAATATAATATAATTTAATATAATATAATATAATATAATGTATAACTGTGTTGTTGTGGTGCAGAGACCGGCTGACATTAGATACACACTCGCTCTTTATGTGGAGAAGTTGATAGCCAATATTAAATGAGCCACATTATAATAAATATGTTCTCTATGGTGTTAGTGACTGTTCTGTGTCACGCCTTAGTGCACATTTAGTCCATCACATGGACTGCAGCAATACACTGAAAGTGATTTCGGTGATTCAATACTTTAGTGGTGTTTATCTTTGTGTGTGTGTGTGTGTGTGTGTACACAACCCTCTCCATGGCGTGCTCTCAGGGTAACGGGTGGTGCACAACCAGAGGCTTGGATCTGAGCTTAGAGTACCGCAGTGTGGTGTGTATGTGAAACTCTGCAGGCGCTACACCTCCGCCCCTATCCGGGCCGGTTTTGGTTCTATTGGACTGGGTCCTACGCAAGCTGATGGTCCGACGGCAAGAGGGCGAGGGCCCGAATCAGAGAGCCCACCTCCACACCTTATGGGCGTGGAGGACACTTTTCAAATAGTGCCCGAGCACTTTCACTTTTTTGGAAACACATATATAAAGGCACGTGTAATCCTAATACTTAGTGTGTGAGTTTCTATTCAATGAAGTAATATAATATCACCGTATACACCAGACCTCCGAGACCTCGTACGTGTCTCCTGGTGATGGTACAGCGGCAGGAGGATTTAAATTGAGCTATTGGAGGTACAGCGATGTCAAACCTGGCCTCCTCTGTTTCTGTTGCCAGGCAACAGGAAGCCAGAAGCCCGGGTCAAGGGCAGCTCCTACTCACCTCAGAGTCTCCTACCGTCTCCTGGGACCCGTCACTCACAGTGGTTCCCCATCATCTAGCTCCATGCTGACATCTTCCTCGTCCTCTTCCTCCTCCTCTGGCTGAACGCTAACATCTTCATCCTCATCTTCTAGCTTCATGTGGACATCTTCTTCCTCCTCTTCCTTCTGCACGGAGCTCCACCACCACCACCACCACCACCACCACACCTGTCCTCAGCGAGGTGTCGTCCTCTTCCTCATCTTCCTCCTCCTCCACCACCACCGGCACCAGCTCCCTACAGAGACGATGACAAGTTAAAGGTAGAGAAGAGAAGCGAGACAGAAGTGTGTTCATTGTGACTGCTGCTCCTGACGCTTAGTCATTCAGAACAACGCCGCACAATTAGCATCCGTCCCCGCACCGCCCAGCGCAATCAGACCAGTATCCGCTCCCAGAGATCACCTCTACGCCTGGATGAGATCACCACGACAACGACAACAACACAACGCTATGCTGGAGCATTCTGAACAGGCACACGCAAAAGTCATCTTGATAGCATCTCTTTTGAAGGGCAACTGTTCGAAATACGTTTAAGTAAAACCGCTTAGCACACACCCAAACGTACGCACAAACACACACACACACACACACACACACACACACACACACAAACACGCACACACCCAAACGTGGGCACACACACACAAACAGGCACACAAACACACACAAAAACATGCACACACCCAAACGTACGCACAAACACACACACACACACACACACACACACACACACACACACACACACACACAAACACCCACACACCATAACGGGTGCACAGACACACGCACAGACACACCAGGCACAGACACACACAAACACACACACACACACACACAAACACGCACCCACACAAACACACAAACACGCACACACTCAAAAAAAATATTCACAATAAACAATATACATAATATTTCTAAAAGTTCTAACAAGAATCAACAGATTCTAACATATGAAATTGAACATACGAGGAGGCTAACTAAACGTTTAGTTTATCTAGAGAAGCTGGTCGGACCCGGGGCGTGAAGTAAGTTATCCGGATTGGGAAGTGGTCCGCTATGCTGTGGTGATGGAGGGTGGACGTCCGTAACGTGAGACCATGAGAAGACAGTGTGTTCCGTGGGGGGGGGGGTCTTTACTGTGGGGAGTCTCTCTCTGGGTCAGTCACCACCGTGCAGACTAACTACACAATGAGTCCGAGATAAAAAAAACGTAACAAAAATCAACTCAGAAAAGACACAATACTACAATAATCAGACTGGAACAATTCTACAATACATAATACAAAACATTTTTACAATACACACCACAAAACACTGCGACATTACGCATTACCAAAGACAATACACAACGAATACAACAATACTAAAATAGTAGGCGATACACTACGTTCGGTAATACTCAATATTACCACAATGCCTCCTCAGGCCCATTCCAGATTTATTATGATATATAAAATGATCAGACAGACTTTTCATTCACGGATTATGAGGACATCTTCAGGACAAATCCTGTTGTTTTAGACCTGTTGTTTTGGACGCTCTGTTAGACGCTTTAGCCTACAACTAAATGAAGAATAATGGAGAATAAGGAATAATGAACAATAACAAGGGGTTCTTTAATTGGAGGTTTAACGGGAGTTTCACAACACCCCAGGTTAGCCTTGTGTTTGCCTTGTTCTAAGAGGCTTCACGGAGCTGTCATAGGGGTGAAGACTCAGTGGGGAACCAGAAGCGATCCTAAGCTAACGCAGACAGACGACTGCTGCGTCCTGCTGGAGACACTTTAGAGGAGACGTCCTGGGTGCTCTGGAGGACTCTGACACACATGGACTCCCATAGGCGTCGGGGCGCAGGCTGACTTCCTGCACAAACCGCCGGCTGCCATTTTGGCTGTTGCCGGGTACCCACAGAGATACAAAGAGAGAGAGAGAGAGAGAGAGAAAGAGAGAAAGAGGGCGGGGCTGAGCGTCGGCGGCCATGATGGTTCGATCATGCCAGCCGTAGCCGTAGCAACCTGAGCATCCTCCGCCTCCTCCACCACCATCTTACCATACAGGCTGCACCGCGTTAACCACACTGGGCCACGCCATCTCACCACAAGAACCAGCCATGAACCATCCGTAAACCAGCCTCAAACCAGCCTCAAACCAGCCAACCACACAGTATTACGCTGAACATGTGAAAATACCCCTGCTGCCATTACATGACAGTGAAATATTGTCAATACTTTATAACAATCAATTCTATATATATCCATCTGGGATCCTTTAGAGCTACATATGCTAACATACTCACAAAACACTTACTTCTATATACTTATGTATTCTATTTACTACACGTTACATTTTCCCCCCCAATTCAAAATTCAAAATCCAAATTTTTGAAATCGCGGTTTCGGTCAAACATGAACGTAGGCACATTTTTCTTTGTATTGCGTATTTTGAAACATAAATATATATTTTTTTAATAATACATCATTTAATTCAGATTTAGCTTCAGATTCAGATTTATTTGCGGAATCTGTCTTATTGTTAGTTTTAAACTTAAATTATTATAAAATAATCAGGGTTATTTATGTCCAGTAAAGTTAAATGACACATAGCTTCATCATAAAGATGGCTTATCAAAGTTAGGTTAATATTTTGTACAAGTTATACATTGATTGTATATATATAGAGAATTAGCATAATTTGTTATTTGCGCTTCATAAATTTGACAAAATTCTATATTTCTATATATTCTTTGCCATATATATAATATTTTACATTTATCCCACATTTAAAAATATTTAAAGCTATAAAATATTGAATTCAAATATTGAAATAATCCTCAAATCCTGACATATCTATATTTGAAGTACTTACAGAAAGCGGCATCCCAAAGCATAAAATTAAATTGACCAAATTAAATAATTTGACAGAAAGTAAAAAATCCTCCCCCTCAAAAGACTTGTAGTTTAGAACTACAAACCAAGAACAACAAAGTCAAACGTTTGTCCTTTTAACAGCGTCTATTAATATTTTCTCAGCGGTCCAGAGAGCTGTTTGTTTAGACGACCCTCATGTCCCCAGCCGTCCAAACCACTGCAACACAAACCTTCCTCTTTTTTTGTCAATGACTAAAGTGACTTTTAACCAACTACAGTTAAGGTCAAAGTTCATCTCGTTCCCTTGGCAACACCGGGGCAACGGGCAACAGTGTCTAGACGGGTCACGCTACCCCTCCCCGTCACCCCTCGTCCTAACCCTCCGCCCCCTCGGGTCTTTCCGGAAGGGGCGTCGGCCCCGGCCAAGGCCAGGGTAAACAGGGAGGAGGGGGAGGGGGGGCTGGCCTTTGGCCCCGGAGGTCGGATCACCTCCTCTTCCTCCCTCCTCCTCCCTTCTCCTCCCTCCGGTGATCAAAGCCGGGGCTCCTCCACGTCAGGGGGGCAGGGGGGGGGAGATACCAGCCCTGTGTTCCTGTAATCTGGACGGGCCCCGGCCCGATTGTCTCCTTTCACGGGCCCTTCCGGTGGTGGGGAGCCCACTGGGGAGGACAGGCTCTTTCACAGGCGGCTCCGGGGACAATAGGGGCTCTTCCGTCGCGCTCCGCCATCTGGGCCCCGACAAGAGAAAGGCCCCGGGAGGAGAATGGGGGCGCACGGCTTCAGGGCCTGAATGGAAACCACGCTGCTGCCGGGGGAGACGGCCCCCAAACATACAGTACAGATCTGCATGCTCAAATAGAGCCGTGGACACTCTGACGGGCTGCACAACACGCGGGGCTGGAGCGGGACACGGCTCACAGCAGAAGAACCCAACATGCAGAACCCTGTTCCTCCTGCCACGCCCAGAACAACATCCAGAACAGAACACATCCAGCTCTCTCTCCACGCTTCCATCCCTACCTGCACAGGTGAAGGCAGGGAATAACCTGGTCAGACTAACCTAAACCAACATAGACCAACATAGACTAACCTAGAATAAACATAACCAACATAGACTAACCTAGAATAACCTAGACCAACCCTAACTCTCAAACATACCCTAGACTTATCTGGATCAACCTAGATCAACCAAGACTATCTAGACTAACCCAGACTAATCTAGACCAACATAGACTAACCTAGACCAACTAAAACCAATTTAGACCACCAGGGACTAACAACGACCAATCTAGACCAAAACCAGACTATCTAGAATAACCTAGACTAACCTAGAACAATCTAGACCAACATAGACTAACCTAGACTATCTAGACTAACCTAGATTAATCTGGATCAACATATATCAACCTAGGCTGTGTAACCTGACTCTAGGTTTCTAGTCAGTCGTAATGTAATAACACAAGCCCAGCTTTTAATCTGCTAATAAAAACATATTGATTTTACCATCAGAGAAACAATAGTAACTGTCAGAAAAGATTACTATAGATGAAGAGGCTAAAATGTGTAAAGTGAAAAAAAATTAAGAACCCATGAATACAAGAGGTCTTTGTAAGTCTGTATGTTTTTATGATTAAAAAAAGGAAATATATTTTTAGGATTTAACGGCATCTTTGGTGTTAACGATGCCCGACACCCCATAATACCAGATAATAAACCGAACACAGCCTTTATTATCATCTGTATTTCTATTCAGCTTCATTTCAATTGAGTGCATAAGTTGTAATCAAAGATAAGCAAATTCTGTTCCAGGCATCAGGACCACTAACAGGGATTAGTTTTAATCTGGATTAATAATGCCACGCCTACGTTACAACCATCAGCGCTCATTCAGTCCTGACACCTGTGAGGGCCTCCTTACACCCTGATCAACACCCTGCTCCTTTGTCTCTTATCTCTCTCTCTCTCTCTCTCTCTCTCGCTCTCTCGCTCTCTCTCTCTCTCTCTCTCTCTCTCGCTCTCTCTCTCTCTCTCTCTCTCTCTCGCTCTCTCTCTCTCTCTCGCTCTCTCTCTCTCTCTCTCTCTCTCTCTCTCTCTCTCTCTCTCTCTCGCTCTCTCTCTCTCTCTCGCTCTCTCTCTCTCTCTCGCTCTCTCGCTCTCTCTCTCTCTCGCTCTCTCTCTCTCACACACACATAGTAAACAACAACATACACAACAGGACACATAGTAAACAACAACATACACAACAGGACAAATAGTAAACAACATACACAACAGGACAAATAGTAAACAACAACATACACAACAGGACACATAAACAACATACACAACAGGACATATAGTAAACAACAACATACACAACAGGACACATAAACAACATACACAACAGGACACATAGTAAACAACAACATACACAACAGGACACATAAACAACATACACAACAGGACACATAGTAAACAACAACATACACAACAGGACACATAGTAAACAACAACATACACAACAGGACATATAGTAAACAACAACATACACAACAGGACACATAGTAAACAACAACATACACAACAGGACACATAGTAAACAACAACATACACAACAGGACACATAAACAACATACACAACAGGACATATAGTAAACAACAACATACACAACAGGACAGTGAAAACTGTCCCCAGTATACACCTTCTGGGGACAGACACACTTCCTACTTCAGACCAGTAAGACACATTCAGGCAGAGTTTGAACTCAATCCACATCGACCGCCAGAAGACATGGGTGACGTCTGCTTTCTGTGTACTTCTGTGTATTCTAAACATCGATGTCATCCTAGTTTGGATTCCTATTTGTACATTTTGATTAGAAGCAAACCCAAAGAAGAGAAGGTATATTTAGAGTGGGGATACGTCCCAGAGGCAGTTTGTCATCTTAAACATTCACTCACGTCTCTGAAAGACAGACATCTTGCTTTGAAGATGTTGCACATTCATGGTTTAGCTGTCAACTGTCATTAAATACATAAGAACAGACAGACAGATGTGTGTGTGTGTGTGTGTCAGCTCCAGTCAGGTGTGTAGCATAGCAGCCAGGACCCTCTGTGCCATCTTCGAGCTGAATAATTAGCCTTAGCGAGGCTACGCTACACTCATTACTGCTAACAACAGACTGGAAATAGCATCCAATCCTATAGAGACAGGGAGCCGTGCTCCACTGAGCTTGACGCTAGTCGCTGTGTGAAACCAACAGGAAACAAAAAGACACCTGCTACTTCCCTGCTAACCCGGGCTCCAGCACTGCAGCATACCGCCACTGCGCTATGCTAACACACTCACAAGCGTGCCACACTGACACATACACACTCACGAGTGTGCTACGCTAACACACTCGCTTAAGTTCCAAAAACGCTACAATTGGTTAGAAAAAGACGTGTGGGAGGAGTCACTCGCTTTCGGCTCCACTCATTGGTCCGAGCTTCAATTGACCAACTCATTAGTATTCGTGGTAGAGCTTTTTGACATATTTCTTGTTTTAACCTGCACTAGGGCGGCAGTATAGCTCAGGAGGTAGTGGTCGCCTTACTTCAATCCCCGGCTCCTCCTAGCAAAAAAAAAGAAATGGTCGAGGTGTCCTTGAGCAAGACACCCTAACCCTAACTGCTCCTGACGTGCTGGCTGTCTCCTTGCATGGCTGACTCCGCTGTCGGTGTATGAATGGGTGAATGTGAGACTTGACTTGTAAAGCGATTTGGATAAAAGCGCTATATAAAATCATCCATAACCACTATGGAGCAGCAACTTACTCCATTAAAGAACATCGGAACTAGAAGGTTTCCGTAGGATAAAACTGGCCCATCCCCGATTGGTTACCGTAAGTCGATAATCGACTGTCCGGTCACTAAAAGCTGCTTGTGGGAAAACCTACACGATCCAGGTTTAAACATTAAAATAAGCAACTAAACACGCAAATAATTGTGTGGTGGTGGCTAAGTAAGTACGGCGCCACCAAGTACTGAATATTATACTATAGTTACAACAGCTCACCAACATTAGTTGGTACAGCAGGGAGGCAGGTACACTCAGGATTGGGTTATTTTGCACACTAAGATATAATTTGGCTCCAAACGGTGACAGCCCAGCTTTTTCTGATGATCTTGTGGTTGTCAGGAAAAGAACCAGCCCGAGGAGAAGGTGGGCGTGGGAGGACGACAGTGTGAGAAGTCTGTGGTACAGCGTCTTGAATTAAACCTTTCTGCTGTGAGTTGTATTATAGTAGTTATTATACTGTGTAGTGTACTGCTATGCTATAGTGCTATACGTTCCCAACAAACAGCTGCAAGCTGGCCTCGCTCAAAAGACCAGCGGTCTGAATAAATAACGATAGATTATGTAGAGACAGCACACCATGATTGTTGACCCGGTTATTCAAATTAATATCAAATTAATGAATGTATTCTACCAAAATGTGGTTGCATTAAAATATAATCAGTTTTTTTTTTTGTAATTATTTTTGCAAATGTACCAACCGATCAACCCACGTCACCATCACAGCCTGGTCTGCGTTAACCAGTAAGAACTCACGATGGGGTCGATCAAATCCAGAAATGAACCAATCACAGGGCGTCGCTGGCCAAATGTGCTGCTTCACTTGGAGAATCTGCTACGTAACAGAATTCTGCTTCACATCCGATTCTGCACCTACCATGTGTCAGACGCTGTGGGTGAAAGTGTCCATCAATCCAGTTTCTGTGTCTGTGTACATGTTTGGGTTTTCACGGTGGTATTACATTTCGTTACATGACAGTCATTGAGACGCTTTTGTCCAAAGCGACTTACAATAGTGCAGCCGACACGGGTAGGCAAGAGAACTACTAGTCACCACAAGTCAGGGGGCATTTCCCTCCTACCAGGCACTATTTAATTGTTTGTTTTTTTGGAAAATATGTCATCTCAAAAATATATATATATTACTATATTATAAGTAGGGAAATTACTACACTAATAGTGAGTACAACATTTTTAACAATTAAAAAAACAAGTCAAACATAGTTTTTTTTGTCAAATGTGCAGTTTAACATGGTCATTCTGTACAATTAATTGATTATAATGCACGGGTAATCTGTGTAGAAAAACAAACCAACATAGCGGTGGTGCATAAAACAGCAACAGCAGCCAAGGAAGACAAGGTGTAATAGAAACCCTAATTATATCAGACATGGTGCAAAATGGTGCAGTTAGAAAATGTCTAAATATCACTCTGCTAGTGAGTAGTCCGTCAGGCAAGGACATGGTTTATTTATATTATAACCCTTCAAACACAAGAGCATCATAGTGCTATATAAAGGCAGGAATCACAGTTAAGAGTAATAGTATTTTATTACAAGTAATAGTACTACTCAAGTAGTTTACTAGTAGTAGTGTCGTAGTAGTAGTAGTAGTAGTAGCAGTCGTAGTGGTGGTAGTAGTGGTGATAGGAGTGGTAGTAATCGTAGTAGTATAGTAGTGTAGTAGCAGTAGCAGTAGCAGTAGTCGTAGTAGTAGTAGTATAGTAGTATAATAGTATAGTGGTGTAGTAGTAGTAGTTGTAGCAGTAGTAGCAGTAGTAGTGGTTGTAGTAGTGCTGATAGGAGTGGTAGTAATCGTAGTAGTAGTAGTGGTATAGGAGTGTAGTAGTAGTAGTAGTAGTATTAGTTGTAGTAGTAGGATAGTAGTATAGTAATCAAGTAATAGTAGTAGTAGTAGTAGTAGCAGCAGTAATCATACTAGTAGTAGTAGTAGTAGTAGCAGAAGTAGTAGTAGTAGTAGCAGAAGTAGTAGTAGCAGTATTAATCATGTAGAAGTGGTGGTCATAGTAGCAGTAGTAGCAGTAGTAGTCAATGGAAAGCATCCGAGCAGGCAGCTGTATCATCAGCTGTTCTTTGATATGTAGACAAGGTGGAGAGGCATTAGGTAGCAGGCTGTAGAGACTCTTATTAGTGATTAAGAAGAGCTGAAGATAAACAGGCTGGTATCAGTCAGCTCACAGTGGGATAGGGGAGGTCAGAAGTTAAGCTGCCTTAAGAGCCTCCCAGCACCTCGCTCTCTCTCTCCACAACGCTGGCCAGCTCTCTGAACACACAAACATGAAAAATATCAATTTCACATTTGGTTTAACGCTTTCACACTTTGTGTCACTGACACCCAGAGAGGCGAGGAGAGAGAGGGGGTGGGGGGGCAGCTCCTGGATAAGGGTCGCCTTAATGCCTATCAATTAGGATCAAAAGGGGATTATGGGCTGGGGGGGGGAGCAGAGCCATGCAAAGTGAGTGAATGCTGGGGGTCACAGGCCCAACTTCATTAGACCTGACCTTTCCACACCGCCGTGTGACAGCGGAGAGAGAGCCCGCAGCCTTGGGCTCCCTCTGACCGATATTAAACGTCTGGCCGAGTGTCAAGTATGAATCTGAGACACGCAGCGGGGCTGGCGAAAATCTGCGCCATATGAAATATTCACTTTCAGAGTCCTGCGAGCCTTATTAGGTTACCGCTATGCGGTGCAGCCGCTACGCGCTCATCAAGCCCCCAGAAGCCCCCAGAAGGTCCTCTCGCCGCCAGCCAGGAGAGGAAGTGTAATTAGCAGCCGCGGCGGTGGAGGAGGCGTTCCCCGTCCTAATCCACTAAAGGTCAGGCCGTGGAATAGTTTAACACACCTGCGAGCCTCAAATGCCACCCAAACAAGAGCACATTTCAATATCTGCGGTGTGTGTTCTTTGGAGAGATGTGTGCACTAGAAAGTGAAGCGTTTTGCTCCGACTCTGACCGATCTATTTTCTGTGTTTTTAGGAGGTTGACGGACCGGCACCGCCATCGAGGTGTCCTGGTCCTGGTCCAAAAGGTCACCACCCATTCACGCCACTTTCCACTGACGGAAAAGAGCAACATTATCCATGGATATTATAGAAGAAAAGAATGACTTTGGCCCAAAAAAATCCCTAAAAAAAATGTAAGGTTAGGTACCTAAAAATACGGTGGAAATATGTTTGTTTTTATTTGTGCTAATTGCGTTTACCACATATTTCGGTTGAAAGTATCTGATGATAATAATAATAATAATATTATTATTATTAATAAGGCAGGATAATACGTATTCCTGGAAACACGGAGGAGCTCGGTGAGCTGCGGAATCAAAAGAGGACTGGGTGTTAAATGAGGAAGCTGAGGTTCAGTTGTTCCTACGGTTCCTCCAGAAAGAAACACATTCTCTCTCACATGCTCTTCCACATGTTGTCTCTCCTCTCTCTCCTTGTTGAAAGAACAGGGTTAATACCGGGAAGCGTGGGGGAGAGGGGGAGAGGGGGAGAGGGGGAGAGAGAGAGAGAGAGAGAGAGAGAGGGAGAGAGGGGGTGAAAAGCCAAAGAAAGTTTGGAGTTCCCTAAAAAAAAGCGCCGAAAGTTGAGTTTAGGCTGAAGTTAAGTTTCTTCTTCTTCGTTTCCTAGAAGTTTGTGTCCCATTGAAGCAGGCGTGCAGCTTTGCAGTACAATCAGACTGTGGTCAGCCAAGCCTCCTCCCTCCTCCACCCCCCCCCCTCCCCCCCGTACCTTTCATGGTCTTCTATGGACCCCCCCCCCCATTTAAAGAGCAGGCGGCTGGAGGATTTGCAGTCAAACGAGAGCAGGAGGGAGGACGGTTGGAGCTGTCAGTGTAGCGCAGCCGACTGGGAGAGGACATGCAACGTGTGCACATCTTGAGACGAAACATCCAAACACGCTGCGCCGGTCCACGCCACTACACCACCACATGCCTCCGCCCGCTGCCGTTCACACACACACACACACACACACACACACACACACACACACAAATAAGGATGTTTCCCTGTGAGGTGTTGTGATGCGTCATGTGACGGCTAAACACACAGCACTAACAGAGGGCTAGCATGTCTGTGGCAGCCGCCGCTTCAGATCAAATAAGAAGTGTGAAAACCGCCGGAACCTCACTGTGGTTACTGGACGATTCACACACAGCGGGTTGACAAACACAAACACTCACAGCATACATTACGTAACACCAACAGGAACAGTAGCGCTACACGTTACTGCAGGGGGGGGGTCGTAACGTAATATTAACTACTGGCTAACATTGTGTGAAGTGTGTAGCATCATTTGGACCCATTGAAGGACCCAACCACCCAATTATTTACATAATTATATCTGTGATGACATATTTTTATAGCTATCTAAAACTATTTTGCAAGAACATTACTTGCAGTTATAGAATTATAGACCCAAATTGGGATTATGAGTATATTATATTCTTATATATATATATATTATATTATATTAATACATCAAAAGCAATGTACCAACCACAAGATAAACACCATCTTGGTGTTTATCTTGTGTATTTCTGGGAGGTGTAGCCTACAGGATGAGGTCTCATGAGGACAGACTGTGTAGTGTAACCTATAGGATGAGGTCTCATGAGGACAAGATGTGTAGGGTAACCTTCATGATGAGGTCTCATGAGGACAGGATGTGTAGGGTAACCTTCATGATGAGGTCTCATGAGGACAAGATGTGTAGGGTAACCTTCATGATGAGGTCTCATGAGGACAGGATGTATAGGGTAACCTTCATGATGAGGTCTCATGAGGACAAGATGTGTAGGGTAACCTTCATGATGAGGTCTCATGAGGACAGGATGGGTAGGGTAACCTTCATGATGAGGTCTCATGAGGACAGGATGGGTAGTGTAGCCTATAGGATGAGGTCTCATGAGGACAGGATGGGTAGGGTAACCTTCATGATGAGGTCTCATGAGGACAGGATGGGTAGGGTAACCTTCATGATGAGGTCTCATGAGGACAGGATGGGTAGTGTAGCCTATAGGATGAGGTCTCATGAGGACAGGATGGGTAGGGTAACCTTCATGATGAGGTCTCATGAGGACAGGATGGGTAGGGTAACCTTCATGATGAGGTCTCATGAGGACAAGATGGGTAGTATAGCCTATAGGATGAGGTCTCATGAGGACAGGATGGGTAGGGTAACCTTCATGATGAGGTCTCATGAGGACAGGATGGGTAGGGTAACCTTCATGATGAGGTCTCATGAGGACAGGATGGGTAGGGTAACCTTCATGATGAGGTCTCATGAGGACAGGATGGGTAGGGTAACCTTCATGATGAGGTCTCATGAGGACAGGATGGGTAGGGTAACCTTCATGATGAGGTCTCATGAGGACAGACTGTGTAGTGTAGCCTATGGGATGAGGTTTCACAGGGACAGGATCCAGCCCAGCTTAATATGTTCCTCTCACTGGCTGTTGTGTCAGCTGGCGGAGGAACACAGGCAGGTCGTTGAAAGCGGATCACCGCACAACAAGCAGACTTTGGAGCGCTAGCGCTCCACTTATGGACACACTTAGCAGGTACAGTACCTTTTACCAAGCTCCTTTCACTCACACACAAAGACAGGAGCTACGGTAGGCTTTACACGCAAGTCCTTTCAGCACTTGACAGCAGGAACTGAATATTCCACTGAACTCCTGTACCCGTGCCCCACTAGAACTTAAGCTAAAATAAATAAAAAGTACATATTGTAAGGGTAAGACAAGTGTTCCCGATAAACGTTTTCAATCAGAAAACAACGACAATGTCAGAAAGGGAAAAATACATTATATTCCAGCCCTAGCATATTTATAGATATTATCGACAAATATAAAGTAGAAGTATGGTTACCACAATAAAAATATGTGCATTTTTAACAATATTATATATATTATCAAATTTGCTTTTATTTACTCAACATGTGTGCATAAACCAAAGCTCAAAATTAAAAAATAGTCATTTTTAATATGAACGGCAGGACGGTCTTGATTTTTAACGTAACTAAATATTGTACGCAATTTATGATATAAAAATACTGTTTTGTAAAATATTCAGTGTAGCGATTAATTGAATACAAATGTTATCAGTGTTAAGTATTATGATGGCCTGTTTATTGGCATATCATTTAAATGTCATTGTAAATGTCGGAAATGTAAACAAATAAAGGTTCTTACATTAACTGTTTGCTGAAATTATCATTTGGGCCGTAATTATTCGCCTCCTCTTTATTTCCATTAAAATCCTCCAGATTTAGAGAAAAAAATTATTTAGATACTCTTTTCACCAGAATCTTAAAAAATATATATATATTGATAAAACACGGAACATGCAACAATGTATAATCTCGAAAATGTTTTACATTTTTATATTATATCACATTATACTTAGCAACGTTAATATTTAAAAGAATATTATATATTTGGAAGGGCTCAAATATAATCATTGTTAAGTCGTTTTATTAATTTCGTTAATTTACAAATGCATTTTCTGTCGTCCTCACAAGCACTCAACACAAAGCGTAAAAACAAAAGCACTGAAACATTTATTTCCCCAAAAATAATAAAACGGTGAATATTTCACATCCAACGACCAAACGCGAAAGCACGCAAATTCAGCGCTGGAAAACTGCACCCTAACCAGCCGCACTACAGTTTTCCCCGTTCTTGCCGGTTTTCCTATGGCGTGGCGTACGGGAAACAGAACGCCGTTGGAAGTGGACCCGCGGTTCTGAAACCTAAAATGGAGGCGCTTGGCCCTGAGATGGATGGTCGGGCTAGCAGTCCTCCCAGCTGTGCAGACCAGCTTTACGCTAGCATGAGGGGATGGAGCAAATGGATCAGGCTTGTGGCACAGAGCCAGCAGAGCTCTTAAAACACACACACCACTGTTAGAGACAACACCCTTTTGCCTGGCAACACTGCACCTCCACTAACCCTGCACCACCCCCACTAACCCTGCACCACCCCCACTAACACTGCACCACCACCACTAACACTGCACCACCACCACCACAAACACTGCACCACCATCAATAGCACTGCACCACCACTAACACTGCACCACCACTAACACTGCACCTCCACTTACACTGCACAACCACCACTAACACTGCACCACCACAACCAACACTGCACCACCACCACTGCATCACTTCCACTAACGCTGCACCACCACCACTAACACTTCACCACCACCAAAAACACTGCACCACCACCACTAACACTGCACCACCACCACTAACACTGCACCACCACCACAAACACTGCACCAAACCACTAACACTTCACTTCCACTAACGCTGCACCACCACCACTAACACTTCACCACCACCAAAAACACTGCACCACCACCACTAACACTTCACCTCCACAAACACTGCACCACCACAAACACTGCACCACCACCACTAACACTGCACCACCACTACAAACACTACACCACCACCACCACTACCACTACACCACCACCACTAACACTGCACCACCACCACTAACACTGCACCACCACCACTACCACTGCACCACCACCACTACCACTACACCACCACCGCTAACACTGCACCACCACCACTACCACTACACCACCACCACTAACACTGCACCACCACCACTACCACTACACCACCACCACTAACACTGCACCACCACCACTACCACTGCACCACCACCACTACCACTACACCACCACCACTAACACTGCACCACCACCACTAACACTGCACCACCACCACTAACACTGCACCACCACTGCACCACCGCTAATACTGCACCACCACCGCTAACACTGCACCACCACCACTAACACTGCACCACCACCGCTAACACTGCACCACCACCGCTAACACTGCACCACCACCGCTAACACTGGACCACCGCTAACACTGCACCACCACCACTAACACTGCACCACCGCTAACACTGCACCACCACCGCTAACACTGCACCACCACCGCTAACACTGCACCACCGCTAACACTGCACCACCACCGCTAACACTGCACCACCATCACCATCTGAATCCTAATCTGATGCTATACAACCGGTCATATGCAGCAGGGTGTGTATCGCCATGGCAGCATTAGAGCCTAGATGGAAGCTTCTTGGGAGCAGACATCCCCGGGATGCTGTAGCCAGGCTGCATGGAGGGGCCGTCCACCAATAGCAACGCAGCATGGAGATTCAGACGAGCCGCCTTGCATCAGCACATTTTGGCTAATCTTCCAGTGTGCGCTGGCGCATCCACAACCCACGTCTACATTATGAAGAGATCATAACTCAAGGTGAATGAATGAATGAATGAATGAATGGCAGAACTCAGGTTGTTGGGTGCCATCATTTCAATTAGACGCAGAGGCTGGTAAATACACCGACTCATCCTTCCCTAAGGCGCTACGACGCCCGCGCTGCTTCACATTAATGCATTCATAGCATGACACCAAACCTTCCCCCTCCCCACTATAGACATACACTACACATTGTTTCAGCACTGGTCTTACCATGGGCCAGAACCCAGGTCCTGGGCCAGGTCCTGTGCTAGGTCCTGGGCTAAGTCCTGGGCTAGGTCCTGGGCTAGGTCCTAGGCTAGGTCCTGGGCTATGTATTGCAGCTGCAGAGAGAGAGGAAGAAACACAACACAGGCGACCTAATTTAGTGATGTATAGCAATGACATAAGGTGATATGAAACATGTCGTACCCACTGACTCATGTAATAAGCTACTGCTGTAAAAGTATGGAATATGAGCTGATACATAGAATTATTATAATGCATATGATGTAATAATCGAATATACTCTACTGAGAAATAATAGCATATCTCGATAGAATTATGTGATTGAATCTGTGGATCTAAAATGTACTTCTATAAAATAATTTGGAAATAATTCATTTGCGTACAATAATCCGATATAACGTACAGTGTGTTACAGTCCAATTTATAAGCCTCGATAAAGTTTCTTACCTCATATCTTCAGGTGGTGGCGGTGAGGTTTGGGGCACATCTGAAAGGATAACACATGTTTGTATTGTGCAGTAAAATGTCCTTTTTGGTCACCTCACATGGGTACCCGGTTCCCAACCTGTGGGTCGGAACCTCAGTTGTAGTCAGTTGCCTGATATGCAGACAGAAACATATAGAACAGAAAGAGATAGAAACATAAAGAACAGTCTGTTACACATATAACAGTCTAATGACTAAGACACAAACTACTACTACTACTACTACTACTACTACTACTTCTACTACTAACACTAACACAATAAGGACTACTAATACTCCAGTAGGACTTCTAACACGTTAAGGACTACTAACATTTTAAGGACTACTAACACTCCAGTTGGACTACTAACGCGTTAAGGACTACTTACACTCCAGTTGGACTACTAACACGTTAAGGACTACTTACACTCCAGTTGGACTACTAACGCGTTAAGGACTACTTACACTCCAGTAGGACTACTAACACGTTAAGGACTACTAACACTCCAGTTGGACTACTAACGCGTTAAGGACTACTTACACTCCAGTTGGACTACTAACACGTTAAGGACTACTAACACTCCAGTTGGACTACTAACACGTTAAGGACTACTAACACTCCAGTTGGACTACTAACACGTTAAGGACTACTAACACTCCAGTTGGACTACTAACACGTTAAGGACTACTAACACTCCAGTAGGACTACTAACGCGTTAAGGACTACTTACACTCTAGTAGGACTACTAACGCGTTAAGGACTACTTACACTCTAGTAGGACTACTAACGCGTTAAGGACTACTAACACTCCAGTTGGACTACTAACACGTTAAGGACTACTTACACTCCAGTTGGACTACTAACACGTTAAGGACTACTTACACTCCAGTTGGACTACTTACACTCCAGTTGGACTACTAACACGTTAAGGACTACTTACACTCCAGTTGGACTACTAACACGTTAAGGACTACTTACACTCCAGTTGGACTACTAAAGCGTTAAGGACTACTTACACTCCAGTTGGACTACTAACACGTTAAGGACTACTTACACTCCAGTTGGACTACTAACACGTTAAGGACTACTAACACTCCAGTTGGACTACTAACACGTTAAGGACTACTAACACTCCAGTTGGACTACTAACACGTTAAGGACTACTAACACTCCAGTAGGACTACTAACACGTTAAGGACTACTAACACTCCAGTAGGACTACTAACACGTTAAGGACTACTTACACTCTAGTAGGACTACTAACGCGTTAAGGACTACTAACACTCCAGTTGGACTACTAACACGTTAAGGACTACTTACACTCCAGTTGGACTACTAACACGTTAAGGACTACTTACACTCCAGTTGGACTACTAACGCGTTAAGGACTACTTACACTCCAGTAGGACTACTAACGCGTTAAGGACTACTAACACTCCAGTAGGACTACTAACGCGTTAAGGACTACTAACACTCTAGTAGGACTACTAACGCGTTAAGGACTACTAACACTCTAGTAGGACTACTAACGCGTTAAGGACTACTAACACTCTAGTAGGACTACTAACGCGTTAAGGACTACTAACACTCTAGTAGGACTACATACAAGCCAGTAGGACTTCTTACACTACATGTTAAGGACTACTAACACTCCAGTAGGACTACAAACACTGCCGTAAGACTACTAAGTTAACGACTATGACTCTGATAGCACTAACACTTATACCTCCATAACCCTAATGAAACACACACACACACACACACACACACACACTCGCAATCCACTGCTCCTAATACTAGGATGGGTTAAATGCGTGTGTACATATACTGTATGTGACCAATAACGACGATTCAAAATCCTCCAGATTTAGATTTAGAAATGGCGGCACCACCATGAAAATAGTTTCAGTAGCCCTGGCCAGGAAGAGTAACCATGGCTCACCGTGTGTGTGTGTGTGTGGAAGCCCTGAGCAAACAGAGCATGTGTTAACACTGTGCTGGTCATTACCAGCCCTCCACTGGTCATTCCACAGCCCTGGTCACCTCCACTATAGCCCACTTACACACTGACAACGGTAGACCAAGACGCTGACATCCACTGGTGTTGACGTATCAAACATAATGGACGGATATTTTTACACTATTCTGTATGAGTAATTGCAATACTGAAATCACCTCATGTGTTTCTTTAAAAGTATGAGCGCAATTGACAGCGGTAACGAATATTTCTGGATTTTCTATGCTAATAGTATTAACCGCAGTACTGCAATCAACTGTTGATTACATTTCACAAACCATGGAGATGTTTATATGATGATTGTGGAATATTATGAAGAAGGGAATATTATTCCTACTCTTAAAAATATATAAATACATATAATACATACATATAATTACACATTTGTGGGAAACACCGATTTTATTTTTCTATTTTTCAGCACTGCAAATTACGCATTGCTTAGACTAAGAAAACTTATAGAAAATATCGAGATTATTGAAACAAATGCTCAGCGATAGTCAGTAAAATATCTCTCTCGACCGTATTAAATACATAAAACATTTTTATTAGTCATCAACATCTTTAGAAAATCATCAGTTTAAATGTAGTTCTCCCAGCTCATAGTATTATAGGTAATATTGGTGATACGTGTAATATGGTCATGATAGTGTGTAGGCTATGTAGGGTATATTGATCATTTAGGTAATATAAGTTTCATTGGTAATTAATGTCCTATCTGACATTATAGGCAGTATATTAGGTGATATTGATAATAATAGTAACGTTACATGAAGCAATATACATAATACAGCTATAAGTTGTATAGACCCAATATATTGTAACAAAGTATGCGATTGACATATATTTGAGTATATTTGTAATATATGTTATATTGGTATTATGGTAGTAAAGAATATTGGTAATATAGATTAGTAATTGTAATATATATATATATATAATATAGGTAATATATGGTAATAATATATGTACTATTCGTAATACAGGCTAGATGGTAGTAAAACTGTTAATATTGTAACAAAGCTAATATTGATAATATAGGTTAATATATTGGTTATATTGGTGATATAGTTTAATATTGGTAATATGGTTATACTGTTAATCTAGTTGTTTTCTATTGAACACAGCATGTAAGTCTCTGATTATCCTGCATTAACACCTCCAGCTTACTGCCCGCAAGACCAGAGACACAAGGACCAGACACTAGGAGAGACCAGGCGAGACCAGGCGAGACAAGTAGAGACCAGGAGAGACGGTAGAGACAAGCAGGGACCAGCAGAAACCAGTAGAGACCAGTAAAGCCAGAAAGGCAGCAGAGACAGTAGAGACCATAGAGACCACCGACAGGAGAGACCAGTAGACACCAGGAGAGACCAGTAGAGAGTAGTAGATTTAGGGATGGGGGGGCATGAAATGTTGGAGGGGCCTCAAAGTCACATGACTAAACTGTCCAGCAACCGTCTACTGCTTCTGCAGTAGAGGAGGTGATAGACAGTCTTTTGTAGAGGAGGTGAGACAGCCTTGAGAAGAGGAGGTGAGACAGTCTATAGAGGAGGTGAGACAGTCTGTAGTTGAGGAGGTGAGACAGTCTGTAGTTGAGGAGGTGAGACCAGCTGTAGAGCAAGTCAGACAGTCTGTAGTAGTGAAGGTGCAACAGTCTGTAGTAGGGTTCGGTGATATGGATAAAATCACATATCACAAAACTTTCGCCCTAAGATTCCAGATTCCAGATTCTTTATTGTCCGTGTGTAACAAGTACCATGGAATGCGTACTCCCACAGTGTGAATTATTTACAACAATACCAGAAGCAAAACTTCACAATAGGTAACAAATAAAAATGGTGATAAATAGCAATAATAACATGAATAATAACAATAATTATATATTATATCAGTAATTATATCAATGCCGACAACTCCATATCGATATTGCGACTTAATTGTAGGGTTGACAATTGGTGCTTTCACAACAAACTCATCAGTAATGAGGATATAATGACTAAGCCAAATAATAGAACACTTATCACATAGGTAAGTGTCACCATAGAGGTGAGACAGTCTGTACAAGAGGTGAGACAGTCTGTAGTAGAGGAGGTGATAGTCAGTAGAGGAGGTGAGACAGTCTGTACAAGAGGTGAGACAGTCTGTAGTAGAGGAGGTGATAGTCAATAGAGGAGGTGAGACAGTCTGTACAAGACGTGAGACAGTCTGTAGTAGAGGAGGTGAGACAGTCTGTACAAGAGGTGAGACAGTCTGTAGTAGAGGAGGTGATAGACAGTCTGCAGTAGAGGAGCTGAGACAGTCTGTAGTAGAGGAGGTGAGACAGTCTGTAGTAGAGGAGGTGATAGACAGTCTGTTGTGGGGAAGGTGATAGACAGTCTGTTGTAGAGGAGTGGAGACAGTCTGTAGTAGAGGAGGTGAGACAGTCTGGAGTAGAGGAGGTGAGACAGTCTTGAGTAGAGAAGGTGAGACAGTCTGGAGTAGAGAAGGTGAGACAGTCTGGAGTAGAGGAGGTGAGACAGTCTTGAGTAGAGAAGGTGAGACAGTCTGGAGTAGAGAAGGTGAGACAGTCTGGCGTAGAGAAGGTGAGACAGTCTGGAGTAGAGGGGGTGAGACAGTCTGGAGTAGAGAAGGTGAGACAGTCTGGAGTAGAGGGGGTGAGACAGTCTGGAGTAGAGAAGGTGAGACAGTCTGGAGTAGAGAAGGTGAGACAGTCTGGCGTAGAGAAGGTGAGACAGTCTGGAGTAGAGGAGGTGAGACAGTCTGGAGTAGAGAAGGTGAGACAGTCTGGAGTAGAGAAGGTGAGACAGTCTGGAGTAGAGAAGGTGAGACAGTCTGGAGTAGAGAAGGTGAGACAGTCTGGAGTAGAGGAGGTGAGACAGTCTGGAGTAGAGAAGGTGAGACAGTTTGGAGTAGAGAAGGTGAGACAGTCTGGAGTAGAGAAGGTGAGACAGTCTGGAGTAGAGGAGGTGAGACAGTCTGGAGTAGAGGAGGTGAGACAGTCTGTAGTAGAGGAGGTGATAGACAGTCTGTTGTGGGGAAGGTGATAGACAGTCTGTTGTAGAGGAGTGGAGACAGTCTGTAGTAGAGGAGGTGAGACAGTCTGGAGTAGAGGAGGTGAGACAGTCTTGAGTAGAGAAGGTGAGACAGTCTGGAGTAGAGAAGGTGAGACAGTCTGGAGTAGAGGAGGTGAGACAGTCTTGAGTAGAGAAGGTGAGACAGTCTGGAGTAGAGAAGGTGAGACAGTCTGGCGTAGAGAAGGTGAGACAGTCTGGAGTAGAGGGGGTGAGACAGTCTGGAGTAGAGAAGGTGAGACAGTCTGGAGTAGAGGGGGTGAGACAGTCTGGAGTAGAGAAGGTGAGACAGTCTGGAGTAGAGAAGGTGAGACAGTCTGGCGTAGAGAAGGTGAGACAGTCTGGAGTAGAGGAGGTGAGACAGTCTGGAGTAGAGAAGGTGAGACAGTCTGGAGTAGAGAAGGTGAGACAGTCTGGAGTAGAGAAGGTGAGACAGTCTGGAGTAGAGAAGGTGAGACAGTCTGGAGTAGAGAAGGTGAGACAGTCTGGAGTAGAGGAGGTGAGACAGTCTGGAGTAGAGAAGGTGAGACAGTCTGGAGTAGAGAAGGTGAGACAGTCTGGAGTAGAGAAGGTGAGACAGTCTGGAGTAGAGGAGGTGAGACAGTCTGTCGTAGAGGTGATAGACCGTCTATAGTAGAGGGGGTGATAAGACAGTCTGTAGTATATGAGGCGAGACAGTCTGTAGAAGAGGAGATGATAAGACAGTCTTGAGTAGAGAAGGTGAAACAGTCTTGAGTAGAGAAGGTGAGACAGTCTGGCGTAGAGAAGGTGAGACAGTCTGGAGTAGAGGGGGTGAGACAGTCTGGAGTAGAGAAGGTGAGACAGTCTGGAGTAGAGAAGGTGAGACAGTCTGGAGTAGAGGAGGTGAGACAGTCTGGAGTAGAGGAGGTGAGACAGTCTGGAGTAGAGGAGGTGAGACAGTCTGGAGTAGAGGAGGTGAGACAGTCTGGAGTAGAGGAGGTGAGACAGTCTGGAGTAGAGAAGGTGAGACAGTCTGGAGTAGAGAAGGTGAGACAGTCTGGAGTAGAGGGGGTGAGACAGTCTGGAGTAGAGGAGGTGATACAGTCTGGAGTAGAGAAGGTGAGACAGTCTGGAGTAGAGAAGGTGAGACAGTCTGGAGTAGAGGAGGTGAGACAGTCTGGAGTAGAGAAGGTGAGACAGTATGGAGTAGAGGAGGTGAGACAGTCTGGAGTAGAGAAGGTGAGACAGTCTGGAGTAGAGGAGGTGAGACAGTCTGGAGTAGAGGAGGTGAGACAGTCTGGAGTAGAGAAGGTGAGACAGTCTGGAGTAGAGAAGGTGAGACAGTCTGGAGTAGAGGGGGTGAGACAGTCTGGAGTAGAGGAGGTGATACAGTCTGGAGTAGAGAAGGTGAGACAGTCTGGAGTAGAGGAGGTGAGACAGTCTGGAGTAGAGGAGGTGAGACAGTCTGGAGTAGAGGAGGTGTCTGTATTAGTGGAAATAATAAAAGTAGTTCCATAATTATGCTGGCTTGTTAGTTAGCTGGTAGAGTAAGTAAGGGTTGTTAGTTAGGCTGGTAGAGTAAGTAAGACTGGTTAGTTAGCTGGTAGAGTAAGTAAGACTGGTTAGTTGGCTGGTAGAGTAAGTAAGACAGGTTAGTTAGGCTGGTAGAGTAAGTAAGACTGGTTAGTTGGCTGGTAGAGTAAGTAAGACTGGTTAGTTGGCTGGTAGAGTAAGTAAGACTGGTTAGTTAGGCTGGTAGAGTAAGTAAGACTGGTTAGTTGGCTGGTAGAGTAAGTAAGACTGGTTAGTTAGGCTGGTAGAGTAAGTAAGACTGGTTAGTTGGCTGGTAGAGTAAGTAAGACTGGTTAGTTAGGCTGGTAGAGTAAGACTGGTTAGTTAGCTGGTAGAGTAAGTAAGACTGGTTAGTTAAGCTGGTAGAGTAAGTAAGACTGGTTAGTTGGCTGGTAGAGTAAGTAAGACTGGTTAGTTAGCTGGTAGAGTAAGTGATGCTGGTTAGTTAGCTGGTAGAGTAAGTAAGACTGGTTAGTTGGCTGGTAGAGTGAGTAAGACTGGTTAGTTAGGCTGGTCGAGTAAGTAAGGCTCATTAGTTAGGCTTGTAGAGTAGGTAAGGCTGGTTAGTTAGGCTGGTCGAGTAAGTAAGGCTGGTTAGTTAGGCTGGTAGAGTAAGTTAGGCTGGTTAGTTAGGATGGTAGAGTAAGTTAGGCTGGTTAGTTAGGATGGTAGAGTAAGTTAGGCTGGTTAGTTAGGATGGTAGAGTAAGTTAGGCTGGTTAGTAAGGCTGGTCAGTCAGGCTGGTAGAGTAAGTTAGGCTGGTTAGTTAGGCTGGTAGACCTAACTAAGAGAGTTAGTAGTAGAAGTTGGGTCTGTCAATGGGTCTGTTATGTTGGTGTAATGACTCCGTGAAGGTAACGGGCGGCCCTCCCTCCCTCTTCCCTGCCGCCTGCCGTCTGATTACCTGGTCTCGTGTTTGGCGCGCACCGGGTTAACACGACGTTGTTCACGTGAGCACAGGTGCGTCACACCTGCGCATCCCCGCGGAACGGAGGAGCGCGTGAAGCAGGTGAGCGAGTATGGAAAGCCAAATGGGTCATATTCCGCCACCTTCACGGGACAGCGGCACGGCCCGCCTCCGGTTCGACAACACCCCGTTAGATTAAGACGCCGCGGTACTATAGCGGCTGAATATATTAATAATTGTAATAATATTATGATAATATAATAATAAAACCGGATATGAAACGTGTCGGTCTTACCTGCTCATAACGAACTGTCTGCTGACTGAACATAAACTTTCATTCCGTCACTCTGGACGACCGGAGGGGAATAACGGTGACGGCGGTTAAATCCATCTTGTCGTTGTATTTCTCTCGTCTGTTATTAAATATAATAAATAAAACGGAGAGTGAGCGTCCATGTTGTGTTTTATCAGTTTCAGACACCAGTCCAGACAGTCTCCTGGCGGCGGGGACGCGCCTCAACCGACTTGTGCGCGTGCACGTGGAACGGCGCGGGAAGCGAACGGGAGCCGTGCCTGAGTGACGGCCGCCTCTGCAAATCATACTGTGAGCGTGAATCCAGCAGCCAATGAGGTTAAAACGTTTTGCTAGGTTCCCGCCCAGGTGGTGACGCCGCTGAGACTAAAACAATAGTGCAGATGTGGGTCACCGGCTGGATTATTATTATTATTCAAATGAACGAAACCCGGCTTAACATTTCAGTCGATGTGCATATATCCAACACACCTTGGTCTAATTTATAATAGTCTATATAAGTTCTAAGTCTAAAAGTTATGTATTTTAATAAAAACGTTTTTGGACAAAAGGTTGACATTTCACAGAAACTATTCATAAACTACACTCTTTGTAGTGTGGAGTTCGCTGGTATTTATTACTAGCTTGGTTTTTAAAAAGGGGGTGCTGTTCTGTTCTGTTTCTCCTCGCTAAAGACACTGGACACTGGACTCACACCTAGACCAAATGACATGTGCTCAAATGTATGACTTAATTATTTATTCTAAATCGTTTTTCATGCCAATTGTGTTATTGTGTCTTTTTGGATGATCCACCAATCCATAATTAACTAAGTCCTCCAGCCTCATGTACAATGAGATGGAACTAGAGATCCTTCATTCTCCTCCTCCTCCGTTTCAGGAGAATACCAAGAGATTCCCAATCGAAAGGAACTGGGTTCGAACCCCAATGTCTGAAGTCTACCTGTAGGCATCCTTGACCAATATGCCTTTGGACAACAATGTCTGCTAAATGAGTAATCGATTGATTAAACGGTTCTTTTTGAAGTTTCTGTTTGGCCCGCTTTGGTCCTCAATGGCCCTAGTTAGCTATTTTTGACCCTAATTGGGTCTGGGTCTGGGCCTGTCCTGGGTTTTGCCTGGGCCTGTCCAAGGTCTGTCCTGGGCCTGTCCTAGGTCTGTCCTGGGCCTGTCCTGGGCCTGTCCTAGGTCTGTCCTGGGCCTGTCCTGGGTCTGTCCTAGATATGTCCTGGGCCTGTCCTAGGTCTGTCCTGGGCCTGTCCTAGGTCTGTCCTGGGCCTGTCCTAGGTCTGTCCTGAGTCTGTCTTGGGCCTGTCCTAGGTCTGGCCTGAGTCTGTCCTGGGTCTGGCCTGAGTCTGTCCTGGGATGGTTTATTCACCCATAGTCCTCTTGTTAATGTAGGTATTTTAAGTGAATAAATAGAAAATAAAGGTCATATTCATGTAATAAACTTCCAAGTAAGGAAATCTAATTAGCCAGGCGGCTAAAATCAGATCAATAATACTTTTTGTTGATACTTTGTGTTTGTGTTGAGTATTGGAAAAAATCAATACATCATGTACAACATCACATGGGCTGGCTGGGATATCAGCAATGAGAGATGGATACAGGCTTAGAATCCCATGTGTAGCCAGCTGTTTTAAATACATCCAAAAGCAGCATGCAAAAGTATTCACATTTTTAAAAACATAATGGTCAATTGCTCATTGGTCTTTGTATGGTTTTACATCTGAAAAGAGGAAATATTGACCAGTTTTAGATTAAATGTGTACAATCCCCCCCCCCAGTTCATTAGAATTCACAGACACTCTTTCAGCCACCGAGACCTGCTTTCACAGTTGAAAGGCCCCTCCCCGGCCGGGCCCTCAGATATTGACCTTGTTGTTCTGCCTCTCAGCGGGGCCCGTAAGGACGCTCCAGTCCAGTGCACACCGCTGTGCCGCGTCTTCCGGCCTCTTTGTGGACATTTGTCAGCCTTGGAGGAATCTGTGTGTGTGTGTGAAAGGCGCCGAAGAGCGGCTCCTGAGTCCACTGCGACGCGCCTACTCCCAGACTTAAGCGCCCGACACGGACCAGAAAGTCACCAACAGATTAGAAAGAGGATTTGACCTTACAGGGGAAAGGAAATTCAAAGGAGTGCCTTGAAAAAAGATTAACCGCCATTTTGAATTTCAACAAGAGTGTCAGTTACTCTTAGGTGGGGGCACTTGGACGTGAGCTTGAGAAGAGCAGGAAAGTAAATTAAATTAACCTTGGCTTCACTTACTGTAACCCACACACAGGTACTGGAGTTACAATCTCCTTAAGCGTGCAACCGCTCCAAATAGGAAGGAATATGCTGAGTCTGAACTATCTGATATCAGAGAGGGCGCCGACAATCACATAATTAAACATTCATATTTTTATCTTTAACTCACAGCACACACAACCCAGACGTTTACACATGAAGGCAGAAACCGCAGGACTAAAAACTACAGTCTGTCTGTCACATCCACGTTTCCATGGTGCTATATGGAGTATAGTCTACTATAGTCTACTATATAGTCTACTCTACTATTATTTATATACTACGTATGTAGAAGTATTTTCTCATCCATTTTCTCATCGCATCATGTTCAACCCTCATCCATCGGCCACAGCACCACACTGCATCCGTACAAGGACTACCAGGTTCAAGGATTGTTTTGCTCCACAGGCAGTGGAGTGGACCTACTGAACTGCTAGGAGCGCTGCCACTATCATAACATTGTCATCAACATTACACTGTCCTACTTTAGCTGGACTTTCTGGACTCATTACAGTTACTGCACTGTACTGCACTGTATTCATGATGCTGCTGCACTACTGGCACTTTAAAATGCTTTAAAATATTTTTGCACAATTCAACACGTGTACATATCCCACCCACCAGTCACTTTTTTGTTATTTTTGTATTCATTTTATGGTATTGTTTTGGAAATTCATACTGCGGGAGGGAATGGGGAGTAATCATTCCAATGTACTTGTTGCAAATGGCCAATAAATATCTTGTGTCTTGTGACATCCAAATGTTCGCTTTCAATTGATTAAATTTGGTCCTTGATGTTAACATTTTACTTATTGGAAACGGTCATAATTAAGATAATAACCGTTTATCATCTTGGAAGGGATTTAGAGTTATAAGCAAGCAACGTCAATACAGTATACACACATGTACACACATTTAATTTAATTTAATTTAAATATGGTATGGACTTGTGTAAATGATCAACATAGTTGTTAACAGTCATTAGCACATAACCCTTCAATAAGGATTGTTAACCATATGGTCATGTATTCACACCTCATTGATTTACCCCAAACTTAAAACTTTTCAAGAGCTACAAATATTATCACACCTTATTAAACGTTATTAAATTATCAAATCACATACTAAATACAGTAAAATGATACAGTTTACTATGTGAAATATAAAATAACTGCAATCGGTATATATACTATACAACTGCGTTACACTTTACACTGTAAACATGTACATCTTTATTACCTTGTAATTGTGTTTAACCTGTGTGTTAAACACAGTGTGTACGCACCTCATATATTTAGTAGTATTTTATTTTATACCTTATTTTCCTTTATAACAATGTAAGTATTTTTATGAACACTTTATTTAATGATGGTTTTATCATGCGTTGTGTTGTGAGGGCAGCGGCGGCTCTGACGTCACAGACTGGGAGATTATTTATTTTTTTACCCAGATTGCACCGCGCGGCGCAGAGTCGTTCCGAGGGTTAGCATCGCTGCAGCTAACACACACCTAGCTTCGCTGTTATTTTCTCTCTACACGTCAATGCGTCTCCAGGTGTACGAGTAGAAGCACCGCCTGTTTTGGAACCGTGTCTCACAGCGTCTCATGGCGGGTAACGGCCCAGGTAAATACAAATAAAACATGTTGTTTTTTTAAATAAGTACAAATGTGAAAACCGTGGCTCGCTACCGCTGCTAAGCCTGCGGGCTAATGCTAACACTCCTGCTAGGCTTTGTTGTAAACAGACCGACTTTTAGTTATATTCATATTTATATTTATGTATTATTATTATTATTGTTGTTATCATAACGAAGTGTCGGGGGTGGGGGAGTTATATGCATCCGTTTTCGTGCGTTTCAGCAGAATAGTCCGTGTTGTAGTCGGACTGCAGCAGCTAGCGTTAGCATGTTGCTGTCCACTCCTACTACTCTGCTCAGTGTCACCATCTCGTTATATCAGATTTATAAACATAATAATAAAGGACATATGTGCCGTAATATTTTTATATGCGTTTTGTCCCCGTGACTTAGAATAATGCAATTGTTATACCAAATACTGTATGAAACATGAACGCGTAGTGAACATCTCACCTTGGAAGGATGTATAAATATATATTAATCATTGATCCCGTTTTACTACAACTGGACACCGGATTCAATATATTATACATTGATCTGTTTTTACATGAACTGGACACCGGATTCAATATATTATACATTGATCTGTTTTTACATGAACTGGACACTGGATTCAATATGTCAATCATTGATTTGTTTTTAATTGATATGACTGGACACTGGATTATATTTTGACATATTGATTCTAATGTGATTATCGTCCCATGTTGATTCACATGGAGCTTTGTTGACTAGCTAAAGACGCACTGCGGCGTGGCTCTCCTAAACAACTCCTAAATAATGTGTTATTCCGCCTGTATTAATTGTAACCCGTCCCTGTACTAACACTGTTACCTGTCCCTGTACTAACGGCGTGTTACCTGTCCCTGTACTAACGGCGTGTTACCTGTCCCTGTACCAACGGCGTGTTACCTGTCCCTGTACCAACGGCGTGTTACCTGTCCCTGTACCAACGGCGTGTTACCTGTCCCTGTACTAACGGCGTGTTACCTGTCCCTGTACCAACGGCGTGTTACCTGTCCCTGTACCAACGGCGTGTTACCTGTCCCTGTACCAACGGCGTGTTACCTGTCCCTGTACCAACGGCGTGTTACCTGTCCCTGTACCAACGGCGTGTTACCTGTCCCTGTACCAACGGCGTGTTACCTGTCCCTGTCCCGTTACCTGTCCCAACGGCGTGTTACCTGTCCCTGTCCCAACGGCGTGTTACCTGTCCCTGTCCCAACGGCGTGTTACCTGTCCCCGTATTAACGGCGTGTTACCTGTCCCCGTATTAACGGCGTGTTACCTGTCCCCGTATTAACGGCGTGTTACCTGTCCCCGTACCAACGGCGTGCTACCTGTCCCCGTACCAACGGCGTGTTACCTGTCCCCGTACCAACGGCGTGTTACCTGTCCCCGTACCAACGGCGCGTTACCTGTCCCCGTACCAACGGCGCGTTACCTGTCCCCGTTCTAACGGCGCGTTACCTGTCCCCGTTCTAACGGCGCGTTACCTGTCCCCGTACCAACGCCGCGTTACCTGTCCCCGTACCAACGCCGCGTTACCTGTCCCCGTACCAACGCCGCGTTACCTGTCCCCGTACCAACGCCGCGTTACCTGTCCCCGTACCAACGGCGCGTTACCTGTCCCCGTACCAACGCCGCGTTACCTGTCCCCGTACCAACGCCGCGTTACCTTTCCCCGTACCAACGCCGCGTTACCTGTCCCCGTACCAACGCCGCGTTACCTGTCCCCGTACCAACGGCGCGTTACCTGTCCCCGTACCAACGGCGCGTTACCTGTCCCCGTACCAACGGCGCGTTACCTGTCCCCGTACCAACGGCGCGTTACCTGTCCCCGTACCAACGGCGCGTTACCTGTCCCCGTACCAACGGCGCGTTACCTGTCCCCGTACCAACGGCGCGTTACCTGTCCCCGTACCAACGGCGCGTTACCTGTCCCTGTACTAACGGCCTGTGTTCTGCAGGTGAGGACCAGCAGTATGTCAAGCCGGGTGCTGAGAGATCTCGCCGAAGAAGAGGGGAGGAGGATGACCTGGACAGGTATGTAATGCTCTTCAGAATTTGCGTCGTTAGGTTATTAGAGTTGTGTGATGCTTAAGTACCGTATTGACCCGAATATAAGACAGGGGTTTTTTTTCTAGAAAAAAATCTGAAAAAGAGGGGTCGTCTTATAATCGGGGTTTAGACGTTTCGATGTACCGTAATTGCACATGTAATTGCACAACAACAGATCGCGCCAAACGAGTGTTCCGAGACACCGCGCGACACTTAAAGTAACTCAAAGTAACAGTACATAAAAACAGTTACCTGGAGAGATAGAAATGGAGAGACACAGCGACTAACTTGAAAAAAGTGGCTCAAAAGTAGGGCAAGTTAATAAACAGGACAGACGAAGTTTCGATGCCAATTTTAAGATAATGGTGATCAACGAAGCAGAGACATCAAACACCTGTCATTGCGACGCAGGACAAGCCCAGCGCCTGCCCTCGGACTCCAGAGAGAAGCTACTGTCTTATCAGCGATATGTGATCAAGTTAAGGAAGAAGCACTCACTTGATCAGATGGGCAATGCTGATCAAACGCCTGTGTATTTTGACATGCCAACATCTGTCACTGGGCATAAGAAAGACGACAAATCAGTGATTGTGAAGTCGATTGTGAAATCAGTGACTGGAAACGAGAAGAGCCAGTAACGGTCATGTTAACGCGCCTCGCAGATGGGACAACACGTACGTCGTTTTAAAACGCAAGACTGTACCTAAAGAGGCAGTGACTGTACCTAAAGAGGCAGTTTTTGTTTTTGTTTGCCAAGTTAGGCAAATTTGAACACTGTGTGATGTGTGTTATCATTATTTTCAAATCAAATTATTTTCTTTCTAAAAAAAAGATTTGGTCTTCAAAAAATATTATTATTTTTTTTCCAAAAATGAGTCTTGAAAAGGAGGGGTCGTCTTATAATCGGGGTCGTCTTATATTCGGGTCAATACGGTATATCATATGATTTACTATTAATAGTACAATATTACGTGTCTTATGGTATGTGGAGTTTGATCTATCTTGGCATGTAGTGGATTAGAGGTGGGTGATTTTGTGTTTTTATTTGCCATATGCAACTAGTACAATGGAATGCTTAATCCCCATACCCTCCCGCAGTATGAATTTCCTACAATTTAACACTATATACTATGAACTATACTTTTACTATACAACACTATACTACAAAACAAACAGAGGTGCATGTTTATATGGTGATTAAGGGCTATTTAAACATTGAATTGACTTGATATTGTGATTAAGAGCTATGCAATTATTGACATGACTTGATGTTTGCTGTGTTCTGAGATGCTGTGATTGTTTAGACGGCATCGTTTTAACAGCTTGGCTTGATAAACTCTTGAGTTGGACACGCTGTAATCCATACAGCAAATCAATAATGACTCTTATCTGCTCCAGTTGTATTTGTTGTGGTGTATCTAATGAAACAGCCCTTTATTATATCCTGAATGTATTCCCAGTTTCCCTGACCTGATCAATGTGTTGAATGAGTCCAGTAATTGAACGTAGCTCCAGGCCTCTGGTCTCTCAACGATAGTTTACAAGAAGTTTTACCGAGACTTCTAAACCACATTTTGGAAGTGTCTCTAACTAGTTGAACTTTACCAACAAAAGTTGCATGTGTTTCATGTGATTTCTCTCATAAATGCAAAAGTTATCTACACTTGACCTGGTCATCAAAGTGTGTGATGTCAAACTTTGATTTTTCTACATTTGGTTGCTTGCCAACGGGCAGCGGAGAACTGGCCGTAATGGTCCTCCTCATCATTTCCCGCTCAGATTTGGCTAATTCTTGACCCTGCTGACCCCCAGTGTGCCAACGGCAGCATAGTGTGGGCTTCTGGGCAGCTAAATCAATGGCTGCTGCCATTCCACAAACCAGACGTGTAAACTTAACCCAGGGGACTTATTTTATAAACATCAGCACATTTCCAAATAGCTGTCAGAGAAACAATGGAGAAAATGTCAGGAGGCCATATTCTACCCCCCCACCATTCCCCATATTATTTAGGATCGTTATAAAACCCAACGTGTTTTTAAATGTGACAGAACTTGGGGTGAACTGTGTCGGTTGGTTCTAGCAGATGGTACACAAGAGTCCAGTACCGAGTGTGTTTGTGAGACACTTGTATTGTGATTTCCATCTACACAAACAGTGTATAGAGTGGATAGATCAACTCCAGCCCACCAGTTGGTACAGTCCACCATGGGGGGGGATGTGGAATTAATCTATCGATGCTACATTGTTTGTACATTATTTCTACCATATATTTTTGGTAGTTTTTGTTCATTTTTTTAGATCTGATTACTGTGTGAAATTATCTAGTACTTAAATATTATTTTCTAATGAATTTATTCCTAATTTTCCAACTGGTATTAATATAGTACTATCATCTCATCTCACATCTGGATGGTACACTCCCACTTGTGAGGTCTCTAAATGGTAGATATTTAAAGGGGTCCTAATGGCTCCTCAGTCTCCCAGCTGGTTGAGAAATTGGAGCTCTTTAAAGACACTTGGTCTCCTCCCCTCCCACAGTGACCTGGAGGAGGATCTGCTGCAGGATGACTGGCTTTCTGCCAAAAAGGTAAGGAACTGCCTCCTCTTTTCTAATTTCCATAAAATGAAATAAAACCACTTCATTCCAAAATGACAGAATTCCAGAACATAAATCCTAAACATTAGAAAGTATTTTCTCTCAAACCTTTCAAAGCCTGTTAGAAATTAAATGCGCTTTTGACTTCTGGTGACGAGTTGTTCTCTTACCTTCCTTTGTTGAAACACACTTTCAACAAAGTCAAGTCGCTTTGGATAAAAGCGTCTGCTAAATGACTAATGTATGACGTAAGGGAAACAATGGGATCTAAACATCCCAATGATATAAACACTGTGTCCACTTTGAAGACACCTGTGATTGACAGGCCAGGCAGATCGCCCGAACGCATCAGGGAAGAGATCCCCTGATTGGTCAGAAATGAGCCAGGAGTGGTATAAAAAGAGTGGTCTAAATCAAAATGTTATCATAGAGGCAGCCAACAGAACAGATATTCTCACGGCGCAATTCACTCAATAATATAATTATACATTACACTAACAACACATTATAGCTCTTAGATCTTGCCTACAGCTCCTTTTTAATTAGAACACCATTCATCAAGTATCAGTTAGGAGTAGAGCCGCACACCTCCTGGGTATGTTGCTTTGGGCGGCGTCATCATCAGAAGAGGAGGAAACGGGAAGGACAGCTTCCTTCCCGGCAGGGGGAAGGGGTTGTATCTGTGAACCAGGAGGAAATACAGTGGTCCAACAGGAAGTGGCTTTTAACCTGTCCAGATCGTCCTAGCCACATGGGAATATAGCTGGACCCCTTTCTCCTCATGAGGCTCTCTTCCTGTGGACTCTTTACCTTTCTCTCTACCATTTCCCCCCCCCCCCCCCTTTCTCTACCACTTTCTATCTATTTTTGTCCCCTATGGCTCCTTCTCTCTCTCGTCTTGTCTGTGTTTGGTGATATTGTTTTATTAATTTCCACCCAGAATGCCTCTGAAGCGTCGGACGAGGAACTGAACGACGACCTTCTACAAAGCGACGATGAGGACAATACAGGCCTGAGGTACGAGGACGATGTGGCAGCTTGTTGTCTGTGAGCTGTGTGACGGAACCACACTGACTGTTGTTGTTGTCTGACTGTTTTTGTTGTGGTTCCAGTGAACAGCAGGCAAGTCTGAACCCTGCCTTCGGTCTGGGGACGTCCTACGGTCAGCAGCAAGCTGACTATGCCGCAGTGGACCATGGGGGCGAGGTCTTCCGGGAGGAGGGGGCCGCGGAGGGGGAGTATGTGGACGAGTTCAGCCAGGTAGACCAGGCGGACTACGGGCCACAGATCACAGACGGCTTCCAGGACGAAGTTCTGGACCTGCAGATCAACGAGCCTCTGGGCGGGGACTTCCAGGTCGGTCCTCTACACACACACACACACACACACACACACCACACACACACACACACACACACACACACCACACACACACACACACACACACACCACACACACACACACACACACACACACACCACACACACACACACACACACACACACACACACACACACACACACACACACACACACACACACACACACACACACACCACACACACACACACCCACCCACACACACCACACACCCCACACCCCCCCCACCCCCCCCCCCCCCCCCCCCCCCCCCCAGATTAGGTTGTGATTATTATTATTGAATATTGGTCATCCAGTTCATTGGCATCACAGGAATGATTACTCCATAGCATTTACTGATCTCTACTCTTTATATTCTTCCGGGCAATACAATTTTTTTTTTTTTGTGATTGTATGTGCACACACAGACGTACATACATACACACCACATGCATGCGTCACACACACACACGGTGCACATTCCTCCACAACGTGCGTCCTCCTGTACTCCCCCGCCCCCCCCCTCATCTCGTCCGGGTCCTTTGTGACCTTGGAGCCGCTGTCCGAGGGCCGGTCGGGCCCTCATTGTGTGGGCTCCTCTTTGTGTGTTGATGTGCTGCCACTCTGCGGGGGTTAACGTGAGGGCTTTTATGCGGCCCCTTCGACTGGATCTGATAAAGTGTGGCGGGCGGATGGTGTATTGACCTTCGGCGGGACGCCCATACAGTGGCGTAATGATTGATGCGCGTTTGCCTTTCTCCCCCGTGAAGTCTGAATTAAGAGGAGCAGAGATAAGACGGCGGTCTATTTAGCCCCGGCGTGATGCGGCCTGGCACTTGACAGAGACGTATTAGCCTCCTCCTTTCCCCGGCGTCCAGATAAGACGTCGACCTTCTTGTTGACGCCGGGAGCTCCGGTGTCTGCGCGGCTCCGCCAGTGTTTAGCGTGTCGAGGCATGCAGATTCCCGCGTGTGATATCCGGGGAGCAGATTGACCGAGATCTGCCTGGAGCCCCTTTTTTATTTTTTAAAGAACCATTCTTAACAAACGCCCGCTTGATGAATGCAAGTCTGCTCCAGTTTCACACGTCGCCATCTGTCTCGCTACCAAGCCGACGGCGGGGTTAACGTCTTTATCAGCGAGGTGTTTGACGGCCGTCTTCCCGTGTCTGTCGAGGGGTGACGCGTGAAGTGGTATTGTCCCCCGCGGAGCCCCTGGGCCCTCATTTACATACTATACGTACGCGGTTGAATTCTTTAGAATGTCTACTCGTACACGGAGATTCTGATCCCAGCCGGTCAGGAATCTGCTCGCCCTCGTTTGCTCTTATCACCCGGGTGTCTGACCGCACATGCTTTGCGGATGCTCTTGTTCTCCTGTTCTGCAGAATCAATCTTTTCATATTTATTTAAAGGTCACTGGTGAGAATTGTGCTTTTTTTACCCCTGGAGGGCACGGAGTTCATCTCACTAATGGCCGTGTAGCGGGCGCTTAAATTGCAGAACATGGGTCTGCACTTTGACTTGAGACCTCGTGAAGATGGTCTGGACCATAACAATAGAACTGGATCTCTGTCCTCTATGTAGTCGTTTGGCAGAGACTCACGTCTTAGCCAGATGTTATTAAGGAGCAGATAGACGTAAGGGCACATGGTTGATTGGCCATTGGGGATTGAACCTTTTGGTTTGCAGTCAAACACCCTCCCTCCCTAAGATGGTTTAAGGACAGTCTCCAACTTGGTGTGTACGTGTGCGTGCCCCCCCCAGCCTATCATAAAGGGTTTAGATTAAATCAACCGGATTTCTATTTTAATGAAACGCTGACCTACTGAATACAGATTTCTATGTGTTGTTAAACAGGCACACGTGCTCAGAGGTTAGCCTTCTGTGTCTGTTCAACAGTCTGACGGCTCCTGGTCTTTCAGGGCGTCCCGGCTGACCCTTCTGACAGGTTTATTTGTTAGCGGTCCTTGGAAAGTATTCGCCGGTGTAACCGCTGTGTTTACAAGGTTGCGTAGTGCATCGCCGCCGCTCGGTATTCATATGGTCGAGGTCTGTAGCCCCGGGCCCAGCCTCACAGTACTCCCTCAGCAGGGATCTGCTTTCTCTGTACCAAGGTGTGTCTTGGTGGAGGGATACATTATCTTGGCACTGTGATATGTCTTGGCGGGATGCTTTACCCTAGTTCTGTGGCGTCTCTTGGCGGAGGGATACATTATCCTAGTCCTGTGGTTGTCTCTTGGCGGAGGGATATATTAGACTAGTCCTGTGGTGTCTCTTGGCGGAGGGATACATTAGACTAGTCCTGGGGTGTCTTGGTGGAGGGATACATTATCTTAGCACTGTGGGTGTGTCTTGGTGGAGGGATACAAATGTCTGTGGTGGTGGAGGGATACCTCTCCCCTGTGCTGAGGCTGTGTTGGTGCGTTGCTGGTTAATGTTGCGCTTCATGGACCTGTATGGTCTAACCTGACTTGGCTTCACGTCTGATTAACCAGGAGAACACCACCTCCCATACCCTGCTAGTACGGGCCTGTATGTACCCAAAAGGCGTCCATCCATGTATGCGTTAGAGTGGTGATTCTGATCCCGTTGTTGAGCTGGGATCTTGATGTGTGCAAACAGGCCAGTTATCCGTTTTCCCAGAATGCTCTCTTGACTTGCGATGTTTAGGGACACGGGGCGGTGAACTTACAGCCGTGGACGTGGCTGCTATCGCCTCCGTTATTGAGCTGTTCTATCTGTGTTTTCTGTGCATCATGTCGAACATCTACATCTCATTGAATTTCAAATGTCGGCAGGAATATTAATGAAGCCCACTCCTACTGTTATGGTAATTCAGTAGCTCCCCAATACCCCACCCCATTATATTATCTAGTGATTCCACCAGCATGCCTACGCCTGGCTTAAGGTGTGTGTGGTGTGTGTTGTGTGGTGTGTGTGTGTGTGTGTGTGGTGTGTGTGTGTGTGTGTGTGTGTGTGTGGTGTGTGTGGTGTGTGTGTGTGTGTGTGTGTGTGTGGGTGTGTGTGGTGTGTGTGTGTGTGGTGGTGTGTGTGTGTGTGTGTGTGTGTGTGTGTGTGTGTGTGTTTCACACAGTACATACTATATAAATCAGTAATGCAGTTCTAAACAGGAATTGTCTGTCCAGTTGCTGAACCAGTGCAGCTACCTATAATGCCACAATGCAAATACATATTAGATTCCGTACTGTATATATTAAATGCGCAAATCAATAACAAAAGACAAAAACATAGGAATGGAACACTGTTTCAGTATAATGACTATTGCCAGAGTGCTACGGAGTGTTTTATTTTTGCTAAATATGTTGAAAGTAGTCTATATTTGCAGATACAATAAAAGTGAGGTTGCTGCATAAAAGACCTAAAGCAACACGATATATCGGCAAAATACTGAAGAAGAATTTAAACAATATTTACACCAAGGGACCAAGAACTATAAATTATAAAGGATTGTAAAAGGTCCTGACATATGAGCATGTACTCCATGGTTAGAATAAATACATCTAGATGTGTGTATTTCCCCCCCGAGAGGTTGTGATCTACAGCTCAAGGTTCTGTGGTTGATGTGTTCATCAGGACGAGGACGACTACCCCGCAGCCTACCACCAGGCGGGGCCTCCGGCCAGGGCCCTGTACCGCGGACCGGAGGAGGATGGACTCCAGCCGCAGGAGGAGGAGATGATTGGAGGAGGGGAGCAGGAGACTCTGGAGGAAGAGGACATGGATGATAGCTCCCACCTTCTGGACCCTGAGGAGGTAGGATCATAGTTATGTTATGTATATTATATATATATATCTCGGCACCGGTTATATTATACATCATATCTATCTCGTCTTATATCTGTCTCTACAAAATATATATATCGAACATACACATCTATTTTTGTCTCCTACATTATTCAGCTTATTTCTTGTTCTGATTTCAGGGTGAGAACGAGCTGGGAGAAGATACGAGGGAGGAGTCTGACGAGGAAGACGAGGACGACGAAGAGTCTGGTCGTCTGCGCTTCAAGTCGGAGAGGAAGGACGTGACCGTGGTCCGGATAGCCGACGCCGCGAGCAAGAGAAGAAACATCCCAGAAACCCTCGGTGTGACCTTGTGTTTGTGTAGTTGTGATCAGTTCAGTGGGATCAAGGGGGATTTGATGTCATGTTTATAAAACAACAGCAGCGTGTCTTTATCATTGGCAACAAAAAAACAAGACCGGGCCGACTAATATTGATTGATTTGTATTGGTGACTCCCACAGCTCTAGCAGTCAAACTGACGTGTGTTCTCCTCCGCTCCTCAGAGCTGTCTGAGAAGGCCAAGGCGGACCTGATGGAGTTCGAGGAGCAGGAGCGCCAGAAGAAGCAGGAGCGCTGGGGGAGGGGCGGTGGCCGGGGCTTCGGGCGAGGCTCCTTCCATGGATTTGGCGGGCATAACTTTCGAGGTCGAGGGCGGATGAACGAGCAGAGGACTCCCCTGATGGGACACATGGGCATGCAGGTAAATACACACGGACGCGCGGGTTACACTCGCACCCGGTCTATATTAAAACACAGGTAGTCTATATAAAGACGGGTAGCTGCTCTTTCCCAGGTGATGTGGAGGGACGTTGGGCCCCGGGTGGGCAGGTGCATGTCACACTGAGTGTTAACTGGTTGCCCTGTGAAGGTCATCAAGTCCCTCATCTGCTCCCGTTAGCTCTGTTGATAGACGGATTACCCAGAGTGGGCCGGGCTTCGTTTACACAGACTCGGCCCGGTGAAACCTGCTCATCACAGGGATTTGGCGCGTGTGTGTTTTTGATATTGGGAGATTCTCTCCAAGCGTGTAATCCCTCCGTTTCCACCCATCGTCAGCACAGGCGCTGGGGGTGTTCGTCGCCTGTACACCTTCTGGAAGGGTCTTTCATTCAGAATACTTTTAATAATAATGATAGAAAACCCGCGTTACGGACTCTCGCAAATGACCGTCTTTCAAGCTGGATGTCTAAATCTATTTCCAAGGTGTCACCATAAAGTGAATCCTCACTAATGTGTTCTGTGTTCATTCAACTGCGTGATGAATGCTCTGTCTGGGCTGAGCTCTTCATTCACGCTCCTGTCTCAACCTACACAGCTACGTGTTGGCACTGATTTAAGAGCTTTAGCGTAGATTGACAGCACATAGCTGCAGGCTAGGAGCAGACAAACTAGCAGCAAAAAAAGCTAGAAGCAGTAGCAGACGATCCAGTAGCAGACTAGCAAGCCACAGACAAACTAGTAGCAGTTGCAGACGGGCTAGCTGCAAACAAGCTAGCAGTAGACGGGCTAGTAACAAGACAACCTCTTGGCAGACGCAGAGTCAAAGTGTATACTTGATCGAATGCGCCGGACAACACAGGCTCCTTCTGGACAATGACAATGAAATAAAGTGCTAAACAAAAGATAATTAAATAGAATAGAAGCAACAATATTTGATCAATCATCGGTGATCACATCCTGTTCTCCGCCTCCTCCCCAGCACTCGTCCTTACGGCCCAACCCCTACCACATGTCGGGGGGCTCCCGGGGGCCCCCGTCCTACCAGGAGCATCGCGGCGGCCCCCAGCCCCTCATGCCCCCCCCCCACCTGGCGCACCGCTCCCCCCCTCCGCAGCGCCCCCCGCCGGACGCCCTGCAGCAGCGCCTCCTGGTGTCCCCCCCGCCCAGCTTCCCCCCCCAGAGCGCCCCGCCAGGCCCCGCCCCCCAGTCCAAGAACATCCACATCAACCCCCACTTCAGAGGCCCCGCCTCCGCGCAGCCGCCCGCACCGCAGGGTAGGCAACACACACACACACACACACACACACACACACACACACACACACACACACACACACACACACACACACACCACACACACACACACACACACACACACACACACACACACACACACACACACACACACACACACACACACACACACACACACACACACACACACTCACACCTCTCCATCCCTCACTCCTCTCTCTCTGTGTCTCTGTCTTTTCCACTCTTACACGCACTTATTCCTGATTAAATATATATGATATGGGTTTTTCAAAGGCAACATTTGGACTGGTAAATTTTGTGTTGCTGTTTAATATTTATTGTCTTAACCTTGTGTAGATTTCATGTGCATGTCCTGATAAATCACAGGGTGTGGCTGTACTAGTCTGTCTCTCTCTCTCTCTGTCTCTCTGTCTTTGTCTCTGTCTTTGTCTCTGTCTCTCTCTCTCTCTCTGTATGTCTCTCTCTGACCGTGTGTGTCTCTCTCCAGCTCCCTTAATGCCGTCGGTCCAGATGCAACCAAGCAGACAAGGAGGTGGTCCTCAAAGGTTCCCGGTGAGTACCTCCTCTTACCCATCATGCAGTGCGTTTGGGCGAGGCCCCGTATCCTTCGAGCAGCCTGTGGTGCCAGATAGCAGCGCTGTCTGCCTCGCCACTGCGGCTTAAAGTGGGGGTGGGGGGCGACGGCTGTGGCTCAGACCCGTCACGGTAGCTCTTCACTGGGCTGCTCTCCGAGGACCAAGACCCTCCTCCTGGATCTGTCATGGAGTCCTGACCGCAGGGTTCCTGACCATTTCTGAGAACATGATGGGATTATATAGGCCGTATATGTACACAGAGTAGCCCTTCTCCCGGAACCTGATTACAGCGTGTGAGGGAATGCCGGCGTCCCGTAATATCCAGGCCTCAGGTGGGCCCACAGACACGGTAAACAGCGTCTCATCCGCACTTATGCAAATGCCCATCCAATCATCCGTGTCTGCTCCTCTCTCTGATTGGCTGCTGATAATGCTGTCACACAGAGCTGACCTCACACCAGGAAGTGTGTGTCTGGGATTTTGGGGGGGGGGAAGAGAGAGTTCAGCCCATACAGTGCTCGGCTCCCGGGTGTCAATCACCGGCAGGCTTTGGTTGTCATGGAGACTATTATAAATGCAAATGCGAGCGCTTTCGTGTTTCGTGGTTAGAATACTACGGCAGGGTCGAAGGTCACCGCTCTTCGTCCGGTGGAGCTGAACGGTGCTGAAATATTAATTGAATTCCGTGCAAACTCAACAAAGGAATATTAAATATATTGTAATGATGGCCCTCATTTCATGTCATTTAATATTCTTGTTAATTAATTAAATTATAATGATGTTTATCGTCTGTGTTTTCTTATGTACGCCTGGTATACAATATAAATAATTACTTGAATGAATGAATGTATGAATTGATAGCGTCCACATAAGGCCTGATAGCTGCTGTGTTCCAGGGCTGCTCTATTCTCGCTCTCAAATCCTACATTTCCATTTCCTGTTGAATAGTTTGACCTCTGCCCCGGCTCCATTATGTGGCATTTGTCTTGGCTCTCCCCCCCTCCTCCTCCCCCCCCCCCTAGAAGGCTATCTGTGTCTGGGTACACACTGGGCTGCGGCAGCCTGGAGGATTAGCTCCAGATGAGCTGAGATTTCACAGCCTGTATGCGGACAGCCAACCTCCAGCGCTGCCCGACCTTTGCTTTCCGCCGCAGCCTCCGCCACAATGAGATCCTCTGGCTGTCTTAAGCCCCTCTGATTAACTTTCTGCTCGGCAACTTTTTCTAGAAACAATCGGCGGTGGTGTCAACACACCTGAGTCAAGTGGCAGCCCGGCGGTACTGGTGGTAGCGGCGGTGTAGCTGCGATGGATTAGTGCTCAAGATAGCATCTTAAGTCATTCACAATGGAGCGGCGGGCGGCGGTGGCGGCTAGGTGTTGAATAGCAGGTTAATGTGTCGCCGGGCAGATGTTGAAAAGAATAAAGCTGGCAGATAGGATAGCTTAGCGCTGCAGTGTCGCGTTGGACCGAAGACGGAGAGCTTGGAAAGCTGCTTTAAAACAAGCAGCGGAAAACAATGAGAAGGAGCCCTGATCCGGTCTCTGGCAGACACTCTACTCTCTCACTCGGTCTCCACTTCTCCAACTTCTCACTACTGTCAGTCTCTATCTTCTCGTCTGACTCTCACTCCTGTCTATCCTCCCCCTCTATATCTATCTTCTGAGAGAAAAGACATGTAGATGTAGACTGTCTTTATAAACGCGTCGTACCAACCGTTTCCTCATCATGTTTGCTTCAGGCCGTTGTCGTAAACCGCCACCGGTTATGTTTTGTCTGTTAACAAGATAACTCGTTATAGTTATGTACAGAATTTGACAAAACTTGTTGGTTACATTAATTATGGGCCGAGGAACAGTAAAATGGATTTTTCTCTTTTTGGTTTGCACTCTACTGAGGGCCCTCTACTTCTTGTTACATGTACATGCATGTTGATGTGTTCCACTCAGTTTGACAGTAGAAGTGTTGGGTGTTCTTTGAAGCTTGTTAAACACAGGGATGGGGCCGTGAGTCCTGTGGTTCTGTCATCTCACCCCCGGGGCCGTGTGTGTTCTCAGGGGCCCGGGGACTTCCAGCAGACGGGGCCGTTCGGCCAGCCCCACCGACCCCCTCCCTTCCTGGAGCCCTTCAGAAACCCCGCCGCCCCTCCTCCCCGGGACCGCGAGCCCTTCTTCATCGGAGGTAAGACCCGCCTCCCCCAATAGGGCTAACCCTGTTAGCCTAGCTTAGCTTAGCTTAACATGCGGTCCTCCCCTGCTAAGCGGTGTAGCGTAGCCTAGGTTAACATACTGTCTCAGCGGTGTAGCCTAGCTAAGCATACTGTCCTCAGCGGTGTAGCGTAGCCTACCTTGGTGTAGTGATGCCTAGCTTAACATGCTTTCCTCCGCTGGGCAGCAGATGCTAGCAGTTTAGCTGCAGGGATGTGCTGCTAGCGTGTTGAATGCATGCTTTAGTATCAAGTTAAATGAAAGACTCTTTGGCTTTGGGTGGACAACCGTCAATAAATGTTTTTGTAAGCATGCGGTGAGCATCCTGTACATCGTCAATGTCGTAAATATTGCTAACATTTTTAATCTGGAAGATTGAACCTCTTTATTGGTCACATACATGTACACACACACACACACAGTTTCTCTGCATTTAACCCATCCTAGTATTAAGAGCAGTGAGCAGCTGTGGTATATCCAGCGCCCGGGCAGCAGTGTAGGGGTCTGGTAGCTTGCTCGTGGGCACCTCAGCAGTGCCCAGGTGTTTCGGGACTTGAACCGTTGACTTTCCGGTTCCCGGGCAAAGTCCCTACCGACTGAGCTACAGACGCCCCTTGTTCCTCCACGCCCCAAGCGCTAAACTGATGTCTCTGTCATTCACCCTCTCTCCATCTCCCCATCCCTCACCTCTTCTCCTCTCCTCCTCTAATGTCCTCTTTCACCCTCTCTACTCCCACCCCCCGTTCCTCCTCTCCTCCACTTTCACCTGCTCTCCTCCTCCGTCTCCTCGCTGCCCGATCAGAACCGAGGTTCCAGGGCCAGCAGATGTTCGACCAGCAGATCCCCAACCTGCTGATGGGAGGAGGGGGAGGGGGAGGCCCCCAGCCCCCCCACCGCCCCCCCCCGGAGCAGCAGCCTCCCCCACAGGGCCACGGGAACTTCGGCCAGCCGGCCCCCGTCTTCAACCAGCCGGGTCCCGGGGCCCTGGGCCTCTTCCAGAGGGAGCCCCCCAGGGCCGGTCTTCCTCCCCAAGGCCTGGGGGGCCTGAACCAGCACGGGGGCCCCCCCAACCAGCCCCGGCCCTTCATGGGGCCCCGCCAGCCCTTCGGCCAGCAGCAGAACCAGAGTCTGTTCGGCCCTCCTCCGTTTGGGATGCAGGTTCAACCCAGAGTGAGTCTTGGCAGGATTCGTTTTTTAAATTTTTTTTCGGTGTTCTACTCAGGGTTCCTCTGTTTATTTTATTGTTTTATTTTTCTGACCGCGGTGGGTGAACTGTAAAATACGTACTTTTAAAAAGGATATTTCTCCTTGTCGCCCCCTGCCTTGTAGCCTTCAGACGACTAAGAGCCAGGCTGTGTTGGTGTGAATCCATGAGATTCACTGCTTTTATACTATTAAAATGGTGGGCCGAGAGCGTTATGAACACATATATTCAGCAGAGGGTTTAAATTGGCCCGTCACTAGCTAAAGCAGGCTGCGTTTCTATTGGCTGACGGCTAAACCTGGTGTGTGTTTGTGGTGGCTAGCTGAAGGGAACACGTAGGCAAGAGCTCCCCCTGGCGGCGGCTGTGGGTACTGTTACTATGCGGCTATTTGAGGACACAGATGGAGGTTAATGTGATGCAGACAGTCCTCCACTACTGGAGATCCCTTCAGAAACAGCCATGCACATGGTGGTGTGTTCTTGAGCTGTTGGTGTGTTGGTACCTTGTTGGTGTGTTGGTACCTTGTTGGTACCTTGTTGGTGTGTTGGTCGTTAGTTTGGTGTGTTGATGTGTTTGTTAGTTGGTGTGTTATGTTGTTTGTTGGTGTGTTGATGTGTTTGTTAGTTGGTGTGTTGATGTGTTTGTTAGTTGGTGTTGATGTGTTTGTTAGTTGGTGTTGATGTGTTTGTTAGTTGGTGTGTTATGTTGTTTGTTGGTGTGTTGATGTGTTTGTTAGTTGGTGTTGATGTGTTTGTTAGTTGGTGTTGATGTGTTTGTTAGTTGGTGTTGATGTGTTTGTTAGTTGGTGTTGATGTGTTTGTTAGTTGGTGTTGATGTGTTTGTTAGTTGGTGTTGATGTGTTTGTTAGTTGGTGTGTTATGTTGTTTGTTTGTGTGTTGATGTGTTTGTTAGTTGGTGTTGGTGTGTTATGTTGTTTGTTGGTGTGTTTGTTAGTTGGTGTGTTATGTTGTTTGTTGGTGTGTTTGTTAGTTGGTGTGTTATGTTGTTTGTTGTTGTTTTGATGTGTTTGTTAGTGTGTTGATACCTCTTTAGTTTGTTGGTGTGTTGATACCGTGGTAGTTTGTTGGCATGTTGATAAATTGTTAGTTTGTTAGTTTGTGGGTGTGTTGATGTCTTTGTAGTTTGTTGATGTCTTGGTAGTTTGTTGGTGTGTTGATACCTGGTTTGTTGGTGTGTTGATACCTGGTTTGTTCGTTTGTTGGTGTGTTGATGTCTTTGTAGTTTGTTGATGTCTTGGTAGTTTCTTGGTGTGTTGATGTCTTGATTGTTGGTGTGTAGGGCTGTGCCATATCTTATTGTTTATCGCGATAAGTCGTCCCCACGATAAGTATTTTGTCAAACCGCGGTAATGACGATAATTAATGACGTGTTTACATATGCGACAAATGGCGTTTGCATTTTCACTGGAATTGGCTTCTATTCGCGGCTATCCTATCACTCTGCGAGTAGTCCCGTTCACTTTTCCTAACGGAAAATACTGACTTGCTGATAGAATTGCTGAATTGTTTGCGCCAGTTGCCAAGCAACGCCTCAACTTCGGAGAACTATTTTTTTCATAATAAATCGGGACCGACTTATTAATGAGCGTTGCGTTCATTATCCCTTACGTATTTTATGATGGTAAGGATTAAGATTATTATTATTATTTATTTATTTATTTTGGTCATTTATCGTTATCGCAATAAATACCATGAAATATCATGATATAGTTTTAAGTCCATATCGCCCAGCCCTATTGGTGTGTTGATATGCTGTTTGGGTTACATTCTTGCTCCTTGTCTTTCAGGGTGTGATGCAGCTGTCCCACCACAACCATATGACCTCCCACCCACCCCAGCACCACCCTTCACAACAACACCACCAGCAGCACAGACAGGACCCAATGCCCCACCACCAACAGCACCATCACCAACAACAACAACAACATAATAATCAACAACAACATAATAATCAACAACCGCATCAACAACATAATAATCAACAACAGCAGCATCAACAACACCAACAACAACCTCAACATCACCAGCAGCACCAGATAGCTCTGAGTGACCACCGTCCCATGATGCACCAGGGCCAGAACCCCTTCCAGGTCAGCCCCCGCCAGATGACCCCCCGGCACCACACCCCCCCGCAGCGCAATGGCCCTGCCAGGCAGCACATGGTGAGCTACTATGGGGTGCTAACTCTGATGGTGATTAATGGGGAGACCTGTTTGCATGCTAACCTGAGTTAATTCATAGTGAGCTGATGGCATGCTCATTCTGGAGCTACTTGATGGAGAAGTTATTAGCGTGCTAATTCCTGATCTAACTCATGGAGAAGATTTGAAATCTTTTAAGTTATGATGTTAAGAGAACTTGAACGTCGAGTCGAGCCAACACTTGCATATGTACGCTTATATACACATTTTAAATCAGGACCCACCTGCAGTACCTTGACGGCCCACACTGCTGGAGAAGACCTCTAAATGGTCCCTGGCGCTAGTGTGAAGGGTTCTGTTGTTGAGTCTCCAGTTTGGGGCGTTCTTTGGTCGTGACTGTGAGCCGTCTCTCTCTCTCTCTCTCTCTTGAGAACCCCCTCCCCGCCGGGAAGATCCCGCCACAGCGCAACAGCAATCTGCGAGAGCTCCCGGTCGCCCCCGGCAACAACACCAACACCGGTGCCGGTATCTACACCCGGCCCTGCCCGGGCCCCAACATCAAGCCCGTCACCAGGGCGCCGACAGGGACCCGGCTGCAACCGCCGCCAGCCGGCCGGGGGAGGGGCCAGCCTCCCGCTGCCATGGCAACGGGAGGAGAACCCATGCCCATAGGCAGAACGGTGGTCAGGAAGGAAGTCCCACAGGTGAGTTGTACAATATTATATATATATATACTATAATATATCTATAATACTGTATCTGTACAATACGTCTAGATTATAAATATACAACCATATATACTGGTTAGAGGGTGAGGTGGTGAACCACCTCTCCACCCTTGAGGGGATGGGTGTCTCGGGCTCTGCTCTCTCCTGTTTGCATCCTACCTGACGGGTCGCTCCTACCAGGTGGCACTGGGAGGGTTGTGTGGCACGTGTTAGAACCACGCCGACTGACTACTGGGGTTCCACAAGTATCGGTCCTGGGTCCTCTTCTCTTCTCCCTCGACACAACGTCCCTTGGTCCTGTTATTCACTCCCATGACTCATCCTACCACTGCTATGCTGACCACACCCAACTGGTCTTGTCGTTTCCCCCCTCGAACACGCAAGTGGAAACACGCATTGCCCCGTGCTTAGCAGACATCTCAAAGTGGATGTCGATGCACCACCTAAAGCTCAACCTGGACAAGACTGAGCTAGTGTTCTTCCCGGCAAAGGGCTGTCTGCACCGAGACCTGGCTGTCACCATTGATGATGCTGTGGTGACACCTACTCAGACCGCAAGGAATCTGGGTGTGACCCTGTTGCATCTGTGACACGCTCCTGCAGATTCCTACTCTTCAACATCAGGAGGATTCTGCCTTTTCTCATTGAAAAGGCTGCACAGGTCACTCATCCAGGCTCTAGTCATCTCCCGGCTGGACTACTGCAACTCCCTCCTTGCTGGCGCCCCGGCATTTGCCATCAGGCCCCTGGAGCTCATTCAGAAAGCTGCAGCTCGCCTGGTGTTCAACCGACCCAAGCGCTCCCACACATCTACCCTCCTTCAGACTCTACACTGGCTACGTGTAGCTGCTCGCATCCAGTTCCAGACCTTGGTGCTAGCCTACAAGGCAGTAAAAGGTACTGCTCCATCCTACCTCCAGGCAATGGTCAAGACCTACATCCCAACCTGCCCACTTCGCTCGGCTTCTTCGGCCGTCTGCTTGCCCCCTCACTTAGGGGTACGTGTGGCCGATCTAGGCGGTCACGGCTCTTCCCCGTCCTGTGGCCCCAATTTGGTGGAACAAACTCCCCACGGAGGTCACGACTGCAGAGTCACTCCCCATCTTCCACCGCAGGCTGAAAACCCATCTCTTCAGGACACACTTCCCGGATCCTTCCTCGTAGCGCTAAGTAAATTATCTAAGTAGATATATACATATTATAGATAGGTAGATATTGTTTGCCAACTTATTGTACTTTTCGTTTACACTTTTGCCTGAATTATTGTACTTCTACCTGAGTGCTGGTTCAGTTATTGGAGACTTGTTAGAAATTAAATGCAATTTTGACTTCTGTTGACGTTCTCTTACCTTCCTTTGTTGAAACACACTATTGTAAGTCGTTTTGGATAAAAGCGTCTGCTAAATGACTGTAATGTGTGTAGTGTTGGAGGGTGAGGTGTGTAGTGTTGGAGGGTGAGGTGTGTAGTGTTGGAGGGTGAGGTGTGTAGTGAGAGGGTGTGTAGGGTGAGTGGTGGGGGTTAGGGCTGGGCGGTATATCGGAGTTATACCGGTATAGTTTTTTGTTGTTTCATTAAAGCCGTTATGTCCCCTCTCATCTCCGAGTCTATATAACGTAGGCTCTTCCCTCTCTGCGCTGTTCTCTCTCTGCTCATACTCTCAGCCCCGCCCCCAGCCCCGCCCTCTCTCTGCGTCTGCACGCAGGCGCTCACACAACTTTCCATCAACATGGAGACGGACATAGTGCCGGTCGGTAATGTGGAAGGGCCAGTTTCAAAGAAAATAAACAACGGTTCTATAATTTGGAGATATTTGGGATTTCAGATGAGAAGCAAAGCGACGCCATCTGTAAAAGCTGCTGCTGCTGCAGCCTCCAAGCCCTCTCTGCCCTACACTCTGAAACCAGCCTCGTAACAAGCTTCATTTAGCAGGGTTGGGCCTCATGAAAGGAAAAGTTCCAAGTGGCGCAATATAACGAAGGCGATTTTGTCATTTGCACAGCTCTGTAGGAGCAGAGGTATGCCTGTATTTAATATAGGCTATTTATTTTATGGATTTTGATTATTTCAATGTACCTTTTCATTTATCCAAAGCGACTCATTTATGTGTTAATATGTAGTGTGCAGCTGTATATTTTCTAAACGGGAATGCCTGTTATTCTTGTGAATATGAGTTGTCTTAAAATAAAAGTGCTTGTGACACCATACAGACAGCATTGAGATAAACAGAAAATTTTGCCTAATTCGTATATAATACAGATATATATTGTATATCGCGATGCAGCCTAAAAATACCGAGATATGATTTTTGGTCCATATCGCCCAGCCCTAGTGGCGGTGTGTAGTGCGAGGGTGAGGTGTGTAGTGCGAGGGTGAGGTGTGTAGTGCGAGGGTGAGGTGTGTAGTGCGAGGGTGAGGTGTGTGGCGTTTCTGGGTGAGCGTGTGATAGTAGGGTCTGTATGCTGAGGAGGGAACTTGTTATAATACTGTGATTATGAGATCGTTAGCAAGCACAGCGACCGCTCAATGGAAGCCAATCAACAGCTGGTATATTTCTCCGGGGCTTCGCCTCCTATTGATTACCTGCTTAAGGGGGATGGAGAGCAGTTAGCTGGTGTCTAGGGAGTCCCAGATGTGTCTAGCGGTATCTTGGCATGTTAGCGTGTCTAGCATTATCGTAGCATCTATAGCGGCCTGTTAGCGTGTCTAGCGATATCTTGGCATGTCTAAACAGTGTCTTGTGTGTCTCAGGACCCGGAGGAGGATGAGGAGACCCGGCAGTACAGGATGAAAATCGAGGAGCAGAAGTGTCTGAGGGAGCAGATCCTGAGGCAGAAGGAGATGAGGAGGCAGATGCAGGCCGGCGTCCGCAAGAAGGAGCTCCTGGACCGCCTCAACGCCCAGACCCCCGGCCAGCTCCCCGGGCAGAACCCTGACCAGGTCCAGGCTCAGAACCAGGCTCAGAACCAGGCTCAGAACCAGGCTCAGAACCTGGGTCTGATCCAGATCCAGGGTCAGGGTCTGATTCATGGTCAGGGTCTGATCCAGGGTCAGGGTCTGATCCAGGGTCAGTACCCGGGCCCTCCACAGCAGCAGATGCCTTCGCCACGCGCCCAGAGACAGTTTCCTTTCAAGCAGCAGCAACCTCCTGCCAACCAGGGCCCGCCCTTCCCCCCCAACGGTGCCATACAGATCCCCCAGCCACGCCCACCCATCAGGCCCCGCCTCCAGCCAGGCATGGCCTGTGCTGGGCCCAACCAGCATAGACAGATCCCACAACAACAACAACCACAACTACACCACCAACAACAACAGTCACCTCAGAGTAGGAGCAGTGGCCTGCCCTTCCAGCAGCCCCAGCCTCCTCAGAGGATCATGCCCATCCAGGGGTTGTCTTCAGCGGGACCCGGTCCACTCCAGTCCCTGGCTCTGGGGCCTAAAGTGGGAGTGAAGAGAACGGTGATGCAGCGCAGCAGGAGTCTGACCGGCGATGACATCCCAGACAAGGTCCGCATTGTCAAACTACCGGGAGCGGTAAGCTTCCTCTCCTCTCTCTCCTCTTCATCTCCTCCTCCTCCAGTAAGATCAGTGGTACCAGTAACACGTCAGATCTGTGTGGTAAACGTCTGTCACCGTGTCCTCAGTGAATCACTGTGTTATTAAAGTGGTGTTAAAGGACAGCAGGGTAGTAGTTGGTAGAGTGAGCCTGTGACATTAAGTGTCCTGTCATCTTGTATGGTACAGCTGCGTTGTGATAGAGACACGGGACACTCAACCACCACACTAACCTTTGAGTGCTTCCCACGAGGCGCAGGACGTAGTAACATGTTATGATTCAATGATTTAAATTGGGCCATTCAGAAAGGAAGCGCTTGAGGGCTCAGCTTTGACACACTAAATAATGCTTAGTTTGGCCGCCAAATGTTCACCAAGGCTTAGATTTTTTTTTAGATATATACTTAGATAGGCGTAGATATTAGGCGTAGACGTGTGCATATGTGTGGGACAGCAGTGCATCATGGGAACTCAAAGCCAGGGAGAGAGTGACCGTGTGTGTATGTGATTATGAAGTGTGATCCGGCAAGGGACAGCCTTAGCCTCTAATTACGCCCTCATCCCACCGTTTGAGCACAAAAGAGGCACGTGTCTCAGTGGATATTAACCGGTCGGTTGGCGTGGCGCTTAGTAAGAGGCTCTGCTCTCTGATCTTCCCTGAGGATCGGGAGATGGAGGCAATCACATGAGAGACGTGAGATAGGGAGAGAGGGCGGTAGGCAGAATGGGAGGGAGATGGATTGAGGGAGGGAGGGAGAGCGAGGGAAAGGGAAGAGGAGGAGAGGGGGGAGGTAGGTGGAAGGGCAGGCAGATGGATGGGGGGAGGGAAATTGAGGGAAAGGGGAAAGGAGAGCGGGGGAGAGGGAGAGAGATGCTGTCACCCATTGTTCTGCTGTCATCACTTGCAGCAAGACAATGTTATCAGCTCTCTATTCTCTCCATCTCACATCTCTCTCTGTCCTCCACTCCCCCTCCCAGGTGGGAGGGAGTGGTTCTGACAGTGTGTTAATACCTGGGTTACAGATGCTAGACTGACCAAGATTATTCTTAGTGGTGGTGAGGAGGTGTGTGTTGAGGGGGGGAGGAGGTGGTGTGTGTGTGTGTGTGTGTGTGTGGTATAGGGAGGTGTGCGAGGTGTGCTGCTCCTCTTCCTCTGTATTGATCACATTTCGTTACCAGAGGACGAAGGACGACCTTCAAGTCCTCAGAGCCTCTGATACGTCTTCTGATAACAAAACTACTTGACACACACACCCCAACCACCCCTCGCTCTCGTGTGTGTGTGTGTGTGTGTGTGTGTGTGTGTGTGTGTGTGTGTGTGTGTGTGTGTGTGTGTGTGTGTGTGTGTGTGTGTGTGTGTGTGTGTGTGTGTGTGTGTGTGTGTGTGTGTGGTGTGTGTGTGTGTGTGTGTGTGTGTGTGTGTGTGTGTGTGTGTGTGTGTGTGTGTGTGTGTGTGTGTGTGTGTGTGTGTGTGTGTGTGTGTGTGTGTGTGTGTGTGTGTGTGTGTGTGTGTGTGTGTGTCCTGGTTCTGTCTGGTCTTGAGTGAGTTAGTCCTGGTTCTGTGTGGTATGTTTGGTAAGCGGACCAGTTGAACTGATTAACGACGGTGGGTTCCTCCTCCAGCATGGGCGTGGATCCGAGCCTCCATGTGGCGCGGAGCCCATGACCATCCCCTCCCTCACGCAGGGCAGCCACAGGAAGGTGATGCACGCCGGCGCCATGGCGGCACAGATCGGCCGCTGGGGCGGAGCCAACCAGGTAGGTCGCCGCCCACGTCCGGCGTGTAGTCATCTGCTCGTCTGATGACCGACCCCACCGGACTTAACTCTGTATAGGCTCACTGCTACTGCCTGAAACTGTGTCCGCACAAGGCCTGGAGATACGAAGACCCTGACGGGATGATACATGTGGTCTAAACACACCTCTCGCTCTAGGGGATGGTGCCAGGGGGCCGTGGTGGAACCATGGCGGGCCCTGGCCGCGGAAGAGCCGCCCCGGGCCAGCAGGAGGAAGAGAGCCAGGCCTGCACCGTGTCCATCGACGGCCTTTCCTCCTCCACCACCGACGCACAGCTTAGGAACCTGCTGCAATCCATCGGACCCATCCAGGTACAAGACCCTTTAAAACCCTACCTCCTAACCCTTAAACCCTACTGCCAAACCCTTAAACCTTACCTCCTAACCCTTAAACCCTACTGCCAAACCGTTGAACCCTACCTACCAGCTTTTTTACAAGCTATATCATTATTTTTTTTTGCCACTGAAAGAAATCCCCAGACGTGCCTTAGCTCTGGATATCTGAAGAGCTCTGATAAAGTCCCTTCAGGACAAGCTGTAATGTCTCAGTGGGTTCAGATGGTTTCACAATGCTTCTGGGTTGCAGTATTTTCCCCCATGTTCATTATGTGGGCTTGCGGCGCCCTCCGGTGGCCTCCTGTTGTAACAACACGGGTAGTTGCTGTTCCCCGACTGCCCTGCCCATTGCTGCAGCCTCATGTGTTCTGATCCTGCAGATGTTCACCATGCTCCCCCAGCAGAGGAAGGCCCTGGCCAAGTTCTCCAACCCCAAGCACGCCTCGAGCTTCCAGAAGAGCTTCAACAGGTAGCGTGCTAAAGATACACACACGTTAGCCTAGCTGTTATACACATGCTAGCATAGCTGTAATTCTGCGTGCTACAAGATGTGTACACACACTGGCTAGCTGTTAACAGGTCCACACTACAAGATATGCATGTGCTAACAAACTACAGTGATACACATACTAGCCCAGCGGTTAGCAGCTCCTTACTACAAGATGGCTACAAACTTATGCTAGCTGACTCTCACGTGACTGCTGTCACGTGACCCGTACCACTGCTGTCAAATGACCCGTACCACCGCTTGTCACACAGGCACATGATTGATTTGTCCTACATTGACGTGTCGTTGATTGACGGATGAGGAGAGAACCCCGATCCCTCCAATCAGAAGACGATCCTCGTTGCGACGTGGGCGTTTCCCGTGACCTCAGCCAATCCCTGACCCGGTTGGGGTCTGTGGGAGGGAACAGACAAGAGACTGAACCTGAGGCCTTGTTCATGGCTGATGAACACTTGAGACACTACTGTGATGTAATCAACACTTTGGACCCTCACCAAGGACAGATAGCGGTGGCTCCCCTCGACAGGTGAACCCTGTTCATAGCGTAACATGTTAATAACAGATATAACATGTTAATAACAAATATAATATCTTAAATTACGAGCAGATCGGACCTGTAGTTGTGTGTCTTGTCTTGTCTTGTCCTGGGAGAAGGGTGCCACCTAGTGGTCCTTTTTTGTGTGCGGTGTCTTTCTTCCTGTAGAGGGCGGTGTTCCCTAAATATTACACTCTTTCTTTTTGTTTCTCCTGTGGGGTATTGGTTCTCCTTGGCGCCCTGGTGGGGTCTGGTCGCAGTAGTACACACTGGTGGATTCATCTCTGAATCTGGACGACTGACGCAACTTTAACCAATCACTGCAAAAACACACTTTTATCTGTGAAATGAGACATAGGAAAACGTTTGTTTTACTGATATAGGAATAATCTTAACATTTTTAGATATTAAACCTCGTTTTGAGTAGCTTCTTTATATTTACGTTACTTTAAAGTAAAACTAAGATAAGCTCGTGCACGTTTTAATAATTATTAATTGTTTAGTCCATTGCTATCTTAATCTTTCCCCTTATCCTCCTTTACTTTGATAACCAGACTTGGAAATAATGGTATCTTTTTCTTTTTTCTTTTTTTTTTTAACCTTCAAGCTTTGTTTTTGTCCCTTCATCATGTCCATAGTTTAATTTCAAGTAAATCGGATTGATGAAGAGGAAGCAAACACTTAAGAATATTACTGCACCAATCAACACCCCTCACGTCACAAACTCCTCATTTAAGAGAGCGTGTGTCTGCTCTACACCACGTGTGGACGCGTGTCCACGTCCTACGATTACATTACATTAGATTTATGTTAGTCCTTAAAGACACACGAGTTTGCTCTAAACGTCGCCACGTTACTTCGATGTGGTCCAACCTGCGGTCCGGTCTGCTCTAGTCAGCCTCCCCTAGCCCGTGAGCTTGTCCGTTAGCCTAGCCACCGCGAGGGGCCAACCGCTATCTGGTCCTTTAGCCCTCTTTACGTTAGCGCTAACGAACTTGGCGTGTGAATACACGTGCGAGGAGGTTCTCCAGTTGATCGCTGATTTGACTTGTATGTAAAAAAAAACAAAAAAAAAAACCAACAACCGCTAAGAACTGATCGTTGTTTCTGTTAAAGCTATCTGAAAAATACCCTTTTAAGGGAAAATAAAATATGGCCGTTATTCCGTATAATGTACCGATGTTCTGAGATGGTGTGTTTGTTGTGAGGGGGGAGGGGGGGGGGGATGTTGTGTTGTTGAGGGTTTTTATTTTTCCCAATTTAGACGTTTCCTTTTGAAGTCTATTTAACATGTTGGTGCTGGTGGTCCTCAGGTGGTCTTTGAGAGGATCATATTGAGTTATAGCCACACATCAGTGGCGCCTATTTTAGAAAGTCCTTTAAATCGCACCTGCTCCACATCACACCGTCCTTGAGAGACACGAAGTTCGTCACTCTGACTTCCTGTTTAGGATGAGCAGTCATGGGGACAATTTGTTGACCAAATATTTACATTCCATGAAGAGATATTAGCGATGGAGATATCGCCTATAGACACATTACATGTACGGATACCACATACACACATTTCACATAGGGATATTACATATAGAAATATTTCAGATAGAGGTATTGCATACAGACTTATTGAATGTAGAGACATATTGAATGTATCACATATTAATATATTTCATATAGAGATATTACATCATTCAAATTGAATGGAATTCCCCTGAAATGCCACACATTGCCTCTCGGGTCAGCGCTAAGAGCTAGCTTTGTAGCCCAGAATATATACAATGGTAGGACACATACAAACGGGTATAGATGTAGATGTGTAGCCACCGCTAGCATGGAGCTAGCGGCTAAGAGGTAGTGGTTCCTAAATTGCTTTTTGTATGTTTAAAATGTTTGGGGCATTTTATTTTTTTTGTACTTTTGTTTCCGTGTGTTTAAGCTCATGTGGAAGGTTGTTCCACAACACTGCTCCCCCAGTCCTGGACTGGTCCTGGACCGGTCCTGGACCGGACCCCTCCCCCCCCCCCCCCCCCCCCCCCCCCCGGTCCTGGACCAGTCGCTCCTAGGGAGCCGGTACCGCTGGCTAATGGTCACTTTTTAGCGGCTAGTGTTCAGCAGAGCTAGTGTAAGCTAACCAGTGGGTTAGCAGTTGAGGAGACAGTTAGTCTCTTGAATCAGAACCGGTCCATATTGGACCTCTCGGTACCTTTTAACTTTTAAGGCGTTGGATTTCAATCCACATTTAGTTTTATGAGACCTATGGGTATTTTTAAATCTTCTTTGTGGGTTGTTTGTTTTTTTAATGAAAAGAGTATTTGAGAGTTTTTGACTCTCCGGCTGTATACGGTTGTGCTGCTTTAACGGCTTGTATTGTTTTAATGTTGTTAAAGTTGTGACTTTATGTTCCTCTTAGAACCAGTCTAACCCTAACCTCCCACTTCTCCCTCCCTCTCTCTCTCAGGTTCCTCACGCAGAACGTTGACAGTGTCCTTCATTTCCAGGTCCAGACTTTCTTTTTCCCTGACAGGTGCTGCCGTCTTAAAGGGGAACTGGACTTAAAGGGGAGGGTCGCGCTGGCCTCTTTTCTAACCAGGGACGTTTTCTTCACGTGTTGTGGAGGGACATGCGTGTGTTCAACATTCAGAACACACGCTGGGAGTCTCCGACTTCTCCACAACACGTGAACTTAGATGATTTTACGTAACGTTAGAAATCAGCTCAGTGAGACGGCCCCCTTTAAGGTAATAAGCTTATCTTAATTATCCATTATCCCAACCTTAACTTGCCTTTCTAAAGACCTTAACTACCTGACCTAGCCCCACCATACATCCTAAGCTCCCTAACACTATCTCTGAACCTACCCTACCTCATACCTTTTCTCCCTACCTAACCTTGCCTATACTAACTTATCTTTTCACCTGCCTTGTTACCATATCACCTTACCCCCTTAACCGTGCCTGATTCTACCTTACACTTACCCTGACCTTATCACCTTACCCCCCTGACCTCACCTGACTACCTTAACTTATGACCTTATCACCTTACCCCCCTGACCTCACCTGACTACCTTAACTTATGACCTTATCACCTTACCCCCCTGACCTCACCTGACTACCTTAACTTATGACCTTATCACCTTACCCACCTGACTCTACCTTAACTTATTACCTTACCCCCCTGACTCTATCTTAACTTATCACGTTACCCCCCACCTTAACTTATGACCTTATCACCTGACCTCACCTGACTCTACCTTAACTTATGACCTTACCACCTTACCCCCCTGACCTCACCTGACTCCACCTTAACTTATGACCTTACCCCCCCTGACCTTACCTGACTCTACCTTAACTTATGACCTTACCTGACTACCTTAACTTATGACCTTACCCCCCCTGACCTCACCTGACTCCACCTTAACTTATCACCTTACCCCCCCTGACCTTACCTGACTCTACCTTAACTTATGACCTTACCCCCCCTGACCTTATCTGACTCTACCTTAACTTATGACCTTACCCCCCTGACCTCACCTGACTACCTTAACTTATGACCTTATCACCTTACCCCCCTGACTTCACCTGACTCTACCTTAACTTATGACCTTACCTGACTACCTTAACTTATGACCTTATCACCTTACCCCCCTGACTCTACCTTAACTTATGACCTTATCACCTTACCCCCCTGACTCTACCCTTACCTGACGACCTTATCACCTTACCCCCCTGACTCTACCTTAACTTATGACCTTATCACCTTACCCCCCTGACCTCACCTGACTACCTTAACTTATGACCTTACCCCCTGACCTCACCTGACTACCTTAACTTATGACCTTACCCCCCTGACCTCACCTGACTCTACCTTAACTTATGACCTTACCCCCCTGACCTCACCTGACTACCATAACTTATGACCTTACCCCCTGACCTCACCTGACTACCTTAACTTATGACCTTACCCCCCTGACCTCACCTGACTACCTTAACTTATGACCTTACCCCCCTGACCTCACCTGACTACCTTAACTTATGACCTTACCCCCCTGACCTCACCTGACTACCTTAACTTATGACCTTACCCCCCCTGACCTCACCTGACTCTACCTTAACTTATGACCTGTCACCTACCCCCTGACCTCACCTGACTCTACCTTAACTTATGACCTTACCCCCCTGACCTCACCTGACTCTACCTTAACTTATGACCTTACCCCCCTGACCTCACCTGACTCTACCTTAACTTATGACCTTACCCCCCTGACCTCACCTGACTCTACCGTAACTTATGACCTTATCACCTTACCCCCCTGACCTCGCCTGACTACCTTAACTTATGACCTTACCCCCCTGACCTCGCCTGACTCTACCTTAACTTATGACCATGTCACCTTACCCCCCCCCCCCCCCCCCCAACCTAACCTTGCCTTATTCCACCTTACCTTAACTTATGACCTTTCCTTATTTACTTCCCTTAACGCAGGGCTCCTGCGTTCACTGCTTCCTGGAACCTTTAACTTTAAATCCTGCAGACAGCTGGGAGCAGAGCAGTACAGTACGATGTATACTGTAGTACATCCTAGTCTATACTGTAGTACATCCTAGTCTATACTGTAGTACATCCCAGTCTATACTGTAGTAAGTACATCTCAAAATAATATGCCTGGCTAGAATATTGTGTACTAGAATAGTCTGTATACGATTCTGGTATACAATAGTGTTTATATAGACTAGTATAAACCAAACTAATATTCCAGTGTATTTTGTAATGTACTACAGTGTATACGCTACTAGTATGTACTACAATATATACTAAAGTATGTGTACTAAATACTTGGTGTGTGTACACAATATACTTGTTCTAAAGTGTGGTGTATGTTTACTATATTCTAGTAGTGTATTGTGTATGTACACAATATACTTTCATGGGTACTATATACTGATGTGTAGTATATGCCAGTACTATAGTGTATATACTAGTGTGTACACTATATCTGTGCGGTAGTATTTTTGCTTAATTCTTTTTCAATTCTTCTGCTGTCATACCCTCCCCTTGACGGCGACCAATCACAGGCCTGCTGCTGCCAATGTGATTAACCCCTCCCCCCCCCAGCAGGTTCTCTTCCTGGATTGTTATAGCCAATCAGACGACGGCTCCTCTCAGAGAGGAACAGCGTTCACACGGGAGATGCTTTCACAATAAAGGCGCTCCCAGAGTCAAAGCAGCTTCTTTTGCCTTCTGTTTGGGTGTAAAAAAAAAGAAGAGACACTTCCTGTTTTACTCTGAAATCAAGAATGAATCAAACGGACTTCTAAGTGTCTCATGTGTGGATGTACCTGTCCTGTATCTTATGTAATGTCCTCGCTTGTTATGACGTCAAAGATTCATTTGTGGACAACGGTTCTGATGTATACTTCTGTATTGTCAATCATGTTCACGTGATCTGTCCAAGCTATGGAAACTTGTTAAGATGTTGAACGGTGCTACAAAAGACGTAAAAATAAATGTAAGAACCTTGAGTCCTTGTGTCTGTCCATTCATTTAAAGGAGACTGCTGTGCCTTAGTTATATAGTGATATACCTTAGTTATTATCCATCATTTAGGATTTAGCTACAGGATTTAGGTCATTCAGCTACAAGATACAAGATGTTTTTTTATTGGCCATTTGCAACAAGTACAATGGAATGCATATTCTATTCACTCTCGCAGTATGAATTTCTAAAACAATACTATAAAAATACTTTTCACAATAAAGTGACTAATGGATGATATGTTCATGTTGTGCAAAAAGATTTAAGAGCATTTAAAGTGCCAGTAGTGCAGGAGCGTCATAAACAGTGCAGTGACTAATGTGTCCAGAAACTCCAGCAAAGTGTAATGTTAATGACAGTGGCAGCACTCCTAGCAGTGCAGTAGGCACTGCTAGGAGTGCTGTGGAGTCCTGTGGATACAAACTATCCTTGAACCTGGCAGTCCTTCACAGGCTGTGAAACCGGCGACCGGAAGGTAGGAGAAGGGATGGTGCCTCGGGTGGTTTGCGGTCCTTTGTGATCGAGATGGCCTTCTTAGATTAGATGTTCTTCCGACATCTGGTCCTGAAGATCTCCTCAATGCATGGAAGTGCTACCGAGGCAGCAGCCTTGGGGTGCTCCGGTGTTGAGGACCAGAGTGGATGAGATGTTGTTCCCAATCTTCACCACTTGAGGCTTGCCCGTCAGAAAGTCCAGCAAAGTATGTCAGTGTAATGTTAATGACAATGTTGTGACCGTGGCAGCACTCCTAGCAGTGCAGTCGGCGCACTGCCTGTGGATAAAAACTATCCTTAAACCTGGTAGTTCTTGTACGGATGCTGCGCAACCGGCGACCAGACGGTAGGTGGGAGAAGAGATGGTGCCCAGGGTGGTTGCGGTCCTTTATGATGGACATGGCCTTCTTCCGACATCTGGTCCTAAAGATCTCCTCAATGCATGGAAGTGCACACCCGATGATCTTCTCTGCCGTCCTCACGACCCTCTGGATGGCTTTCTTGTCCCGTGCAGTGGTGTTGCCGTACCACACAGTGACGCTACTCGTCAGGACGCTCTCTAAATCATCTCACCTGACGCTGCTCAACCAATACAATCACTGTGGTCAGTGAGTGAGCAGATTAAAAACACACCAAACGGACGAGAGGTTTACTACATATCCTTGTCCACTCTGCCACATCTAATCAAACTAGTCTCTTTTTAGCGTGCCACTGTGATCAGCACTGGATGCCTAGACACCTGAAGGCTACCAATTTGCCATCTTGCATTGAGTTTATGCTTATGGATATTTGTTTAAAATGAATGTAATAATGACCTGTGTCTTATGATCATCTTCCTATCATATTTACCTGTATAATATACGTACCTGCGCCCCCGCCCCCCTAGTGGTGTCTACCGGTCACTGCCCTGAGGGGACGAGGTGAAGGACAGAATGTCATGTTTTATGAGCGCTTCAGTAGGTTTAGCCTAGTAGGTTTTTTTTGTACCATAAAATGTATTTAAGACACAAGGCCAGTTGTTTGTGTGTGTTGTAATGGAAAATTCATATTTTTGCTTTATCTTTTTATTCTGGTTGGATTTTAGATTTGACATTTCAAATTTTGCCACATTGTCATTTCAAAGATGGTGCTTTTTAGGCAGATGTCCTTTCAAACGGTATATTCTGATAATGGATATTAAAGTGCTGATATACAAGATAACTGAATGTGGAAAAACTGATGCTTCTTCATATGTTCATTCATAAAACATCTGACCACATGAGGGGAAACGTCTTGGTGGTGCAGTGGAGAGAGCTGAGGTTATAGGCTCAGAAGATCTGTGTTCAAGTACTGTGATGGCAGTTTCATGGAAACCTTTTACTTTTGGAAACCCAGCAATATCAAATATAACCTCAGAGCCTCTGTGGCCTAGTGGAGTGAGCTAGTGACTATCAACCCTGCTGATGAGGGTTCAAGTCCCGTTGAGGTTGGTCACCTTAGCAAATTTTGGAAAAGTAATGTCAAATATACCCTCGGACCGATTATAACCTGGACCTCGTGGTGCAGTGGATAGAGCTGTTGGTTATCAGCTCTGGAGACTGGGGTTCATGTCCAGGCGAGTCCTATCCAATGTCATGTAATAGAACAAATGTATGTAACAAAATCAAGCGATTTGTGACATTAAATATAACCTGTAATGTTAAAAATAAGTATATGATGTTCAATACACCCCTGCTTAACCACTATCCCCCTCCAACAGTGTACTGGGCCATCCGCACCGCTCTGTGCTCAAGTGTTCCCGTACCATGGGGTAATACACCCTGTAAGAACACTCTCAATGGTGCCCGTATAGGATGCAGGGGGCCCATGCTGACTTTCCTCAGACACCTGAGGAAATACAGGCATTGTTGGGCCCTTTTTACCTGGTGTGCGTGGACCATGTGAGGTCCTCAGAAATGTCACTGAAACTGCTGACCCTGTCAACTGCAACACCATCAATGGAGATAGGGCTGTGCACTCCTCTCTGCGTCCACAATCAGCTTCTTGAGGGCAAGGCTGTTCTCCTGGCCCAAAAAACATTTACATTAATAATAATTTGGTGGGCCAAATTTTTTAATTTTTTTATTATATTTTTTGTGGGCCAAAAAATATATACTAAGAATTTGGTGGGCCAAATTGTTGAAAAAAAATAAACCTGCGGGACCACACCGGGAGGAGCCCATGCAGGTGGGCCGCACCAGCCTCACCTTGGAGGAGCGGGGGCACCGCCGCCGCGGTCATTTATGTATGTACTGTGGGGGGTCAGGTCATTTTGTTGCTCTATGGTACGGCCCGGCACATTTTGGACAAGGTGGGCCATTTTTTTATTTTTTTATTTTGAGAATAAAAATAAAACAAACTTTTTTTTTTTTTATCTTTTTTTTTTCTCAATACATAGGCTTTTCACACACACACACACACACACACACACACACACACACACACACACACACACACACACACACACACACACACACACACACACACACACACACACACACACCACACACACACACACACACACACACACACACACACACACACACACACACACACACACACACACACACACACACACACACACACACACACACACACACACACACACACACACACACACACACACACACACACACACACACACACACACACACACACACACACACACACACACACACACACAGCGGACTAGACGAGAGGTTTCCTGCATATCCTTGTCCACCCTGCCCCATCTAATCGAACCTCAGTCTCTCTTTTTGGCGTGCCGCTGTGATCAGCACTGGATGCCTCCACATTCCACCTGAAGGCTCAAGATGTTTTTTATTTGCCATTTGCAACAATTTACAATGGAATGCTTACTCCCCATTCCCTCCCGCAGTGTGTGTGGCCTAGTGGAGTGAGCTAGGGACCATCAACCCTGGAGTTATGGGTTCAAGTCCCACTGAGGTTGGTCTCCCTGCCAATGTATTCGTTTGGAAAAGTAAACATGTGTAAATTAAATGTTAAATATAACCGCAGACCAGTGTGTCAACCAGTGTGTCAACCAGTGTGTCAACCAGTGTGTCAACCAGTGTGTCAACCAGTGTGTCAACCAGTGTGTCAACCAGTGTGTCAACCAGTGTGTCAACCAGTGTGTCAACCAGTGTGTCAACCAGTGTGTCAACCAGTGTGTCAACCAGTGTGTCAACCAGTGTGTCAACCAGTGTGTCAACCAGTGTGTCAACCAGTGTGTCAACCAGTGTGTCTCTGTGGCCTAGTGGAGTGAGCTGTTGACCATCAACTCCGGAGTTATGGGTTCAAGTCCCACTGGGGTTCCTCTCCTTGAGAGTTGTGTCTAGTCAAAGTTACAATGTCAAATATAACCTCAGACCATGTGCTAACCAGTGTGATCAACACTGGATACCTCCACACCGCTTGTGTCAGCCAGCGTCTCTGTGGCCTAGTGGAGTGAGCTGGTGACCATCAACACTGGAGATGTGGGTTCAAGTCCCACTGATGTATGTCTTCTAGGCAATGTTATATTTTAACAGTAAACATGTGTAAATTAATTGTCATATATAGCCGCAGCCCATGTGCTAATCTGTGTCTCTGTGGCCTAGTGGAGTGAGCTGGTGACCTCAACCCTGGAGATACGGGTTCCAGTACCACTGAGGCTGGTTTCCTTAGCAAAGTATTTATTTTGGAAAATGTTGTGAAAATGAAATGTCAAATCTACCTTCGGACCTGTTCCTAACCTGGACCTGGTGGTGCAGTGGAGAGAGCTGTTGGTTATCAGCTCTGGAGACCTGGGTTCAAGTTCTGGTGAGTCCTATCCAAGGTAATGTAAGAAAGTCGTGTGATGTTAAATGTAACCTGACATGTAATGAAGTCTCACCACCCTACGGTACTGGCATAGAGCCCCCCTGCAGCCCCTCCCCTCCAGGGGGCCGGGGGGGAGAGAGATAGGAAGAGGCATGTTGGGGTTATTTTGTAGAGACACTCTTTATTGGCGCACCAAATGATGCCTCCGTGGATAGGAAGTTGAGGTCCCGGACTGGAACGCCGATCTTCAACATCTCCTGCTCTGAAACACACAGGGAACAATACTGTTTAATAAGTCAACAGAATACTACTGGAACTCCAATATGTACTACACATAACTTGGCATTACAGAGAATTGTGTAGAGTTGGAAGTGTTCAGTGGAGTAAACAGAACAGCCCTAGGTACTACAGAACTTTACCCTACAAAAACTGGGAACTACAGTAAACGCTAGGTTATACTGTAAACAGGCGGTACTACAACATTACTAGGCTCTATTGACTGATTAACACACGCTAAATCACTACGTTATTTTTAAAAGAAGTCGACCTCTGACCTTTAGGGGATTAATGAGGTGTCACCTTACCTTGAAATCCTTGTTGGGTTCAGGGGGCGTTGCCATGGTAGCACCGGTCATCTGGTCCTGCAGGACCGTGATTGGTCAGCAGCTACACACAGGAAGCTAATTGAAAGAATTACAAATATAGTAACAACTTAATGTCATACTGGTCAATACATCCATACTCATTACATTTCTAATACAACTATGTATAAAAATATCAACACTAGTATTCCACTGCATCATGCAATAGGTTACCTATAAGTAATGCAATATGAATAAATGATTAGAATTACTTAAATACTAGTAAACCAACATTCATTAATAAAAATTAACACATAAAAAATGTAAAATATAAAGTAAAATATAATTCCAGTCTATTTCAAAATTTGTGGGTTCAAGGACCCCCTCAGAATCGTAACACCAATTAAACATACCATTTGTACTCTTAGATGCCATTGGAACTATTTGTATTATAAATCGTTTCAACCTAAATACTTCAGAGCTGTTTCATAGTAATAAACAAACACAATTCAATTTGAATCATGTTAATACCACTTATAAACAGAGGGTAATTTTATTGTAATTGCATTTTGACTCAACTTGATGGAATTGGTAGTAAGTATTCCATTGTACTTGTACTTCGATTGTACATTGCAAATGCCAAATAAAAACATCTTGATCATCTTTATACATTTCAATGATCCTAAAAGCTTTCAGAACAGTTAACAGTAACAAGATTAACAGTGACAACAGCAAAAAGACAGTACTATCACTATGAACAGTAACAAGACAGTCCTATGACTGAACAGTGACAACAGTAACAAGACATAGTCCTACGACTATGAACAGTAACAAGATTAACAGTCACAAGACAAAGTCCTATGATGTACAGTAACAAGATGAACAGTAACAAGATGAACAGTAACAAGACACAGTCCTATGTCTATGAACAGTAACAAGACAGTCTTATGACTATGACCAGTAGTAAAAAGACTGGCGTGGTCCTATTGAACCCACCCAGACATTTAAAATGTCCAGTCTAAGGCTAACTTTAATTAAGTGCTTCCACTTTCAAATAATGAACGTATTGCTCCTTACTCAAATGATTAAAGAAAGCTCTGCAGAAAGCTCTGAACAAATCATAACAGAAGTAATCAAAGCAGCGTTACAGAACACATTGATATGTACGACAGGAGCCTAAGGGTTATATTCTAGGTGCTTTGTAATCAGATCTCGCTTTGGATTGGCTGGCTTCATGGCACCTGAAGACACATGACGCACTTCAGTCTCCTGTCGCAGTTTGGGCTTAGCGTGACTTGACGATGTGGAGTGACTGGACTGACTTAAATATTGATCCGTATTTAGCTCGCAAGCTAGCGAGATGGCTAATAAGCAGAGCTACGCAGCAGCAGAAACGGTTTGTTGTGATTGAAGTGAATAAGTCTTGATTAACGTGATGTGTCACAATCACATCACAGTTTCTATTGGCCAAAAGCTAACATGGGTGGGAGTAATGAACACAATATGCTTGATTGATTGGCGCAAATGGAGGTTTTTGTTTTT
>CM051020.1:15105021-15110021 GCA_027704905.1 Muraenolepis orangiensis
TGAACTTGTTTAGATTAACCTAGTCTCTAGATCAAACTAGTCTGTTGACTTTGATAACCTAGTCCTAGTCTGTTACTGTTAGATGAAACTAGTTTAGATGAAACTAGTTTAGATGAAACCGATAGAAGAAAGAACTAGGTGTTGTCTTCAGTGGTCTCAGTCTTCAGCGGAGGCCAGGGTGACTGAGGCCGAGGACAGAGAGGCGTGGGGGTAGGGACGGGGGGGGCCGCGGTGGCGTGGGGAGACGGGGGGACGGGGGGACAGGGGTGGGTGGGGGACGGGGGGCGATGGTCCTGGAAACGGTTTGTGTTAGTTTCCAGAGCGCCAGACTGCTCCGTGTTTGCAGATGTCAAGGGTTTGTAAGAAGCGGTCGGTGAGGCCCGGCGGCCTGGAGGCCGGGCTGGGGATTAGAGGCGTGGTGTTTACCTGCCGGTGGAATGCTCTTTGTACCCGAGGCCCGGGTCACCGGGGCCTCGGGAGACGGACGCTTTGTCCTCCCCCAGTTTCCATCTCACAATATCAACAAGCAAACACAATGTGGACGCCACGCTCTCCAGGAAGTGGAATTCCTGGTCGTGTTGCAACGCAGAGCCCTGATGATGTCATAGGCTGGTAGGACTACCTCATGATGGTACGCTCCAGTAGGACTACCTCACGATGGTACGCTCCAGTAGGACTGCTTTACGATGGTACGCTCCAGTAGGACTACCTCACGATGGTACGCTCCAGTAGGACTACCTCACGATGGTACGCTCCAGTAGGACTGCTTCACGATGGTACGCTCCAGTAGGACTACCTCACGATGGTACGCTCCAGTAGGACTACCTCACGATGGTACGCTCCAGTAGGACTGCTTCACGATGGTACGCTCCAGTAGGACTACCTCACGATGGTACGCTCCAGTAGGACTACCTCACGATGGTACGCTCCAGTAGGACTACCTCACGATGGTACGCTCCAGTAGGACTGCTTCACGATGGTACTTCTCCAGTAGGACTACCTCACGATGGTACGCTCCAGTAGAACTACTTCACGATGGTACGCTCCAGTAGGACTACCTCACGATGGTACGCTCCAGTAGGACTACCTCACGATGGTACGCTCCAGTAGGACTACCTCACGATGGTACGCTCCAGTAGGACTACCTCATGATGGTGCGCTCCAGTAGGACTACCTCACGATGGTACGCTCCAGTAGGACTACTTCACGATGGTACGCTCCAGTAGGACTACCTCACGATGGTGCGCTCCAGTAGGACTACCTCACGATGGTACGCTCCAGTAGGACTACTTCACGATGGTACGCACCAGTAGGACTACTTTATGAATGGTAATATAAAACAGCCATATTACATTCTTGTATAGTTGTATCGCCCTGCAGACCAGCTCCCTTTATTCCCTCAGGCTGAACATATGTAGTCCTATATTTTAATTGTGTGTATGTGTGTGTCTAGTCCAGCTCCCTCTAATGTAGGTCTACTAGTCCATCTCCCTCTAATGTAGACCTACTAGTCCAGCTCCCTCTAATGTAGGTCTACTAGTCCAGCTCCCTCTAATGTAGACCTACTAGTCCAGCTCCCTCTAATGTAGGCCTACTAGTCCAGCTCCCTCTAATGTAGGCCTACTAGTCCAGCTCCCTCTAATGTAGGTCTACTAGTCCAGCTCCCTCTAATGTAGGTCTACTAGTCCAGCTCCCTCTAATGTAGGCCTACTAGTCCAACTCCCTCTAATGTAGGCCTACTAGTCCAGCTCCCTCTAATGTAGGCCTACTAGTCCAGCTCCCTCTAATGTAGGCCTACTAGTCCATCTCCCTCTAATATAGGCCTTCTAGTCCAGCTCCCTCTAATGTAGGCCTACTAGTCCAGCTCCCTATAATGTAGGCCTACTAGTCCATCTCCCTATAATGTAGCTCTACTAGTCCAGCTCCCTCTAATGTAGGCCTTCTAGTCCAGCTCCCTCTAATGTAGGCCAACTAGTCTATCTCCCTCTAATGTAGGCCTACTAGTCCATCTCCCGCTAATGTAGGCCTACTAGTCCATCTCCCTATAATGTAGGCCTACTAGTCCAGCTCCCTATAATGTAGGCCTACTAGTCCATCTCCCTATAATGTAGGTCTACTAGTCCAGCCCTTCTAATGTAGGCCTTCTAGTCCAGCTCCCTATAATGTAGGCCTACTAGTCCAGCTCCCTATAATGTAGGTCTACTAGTCCATCTCCCTATAATGTAGGTCTACTAGTCCAGCCCTTCTAATGTAGGCCTTCTAGTCCAGCTCCCTATAATGTAGGCCTACTAGTCCAGCTCCCTCTAATGTAGGCCTACTAGTCCAGCCCTTCTAATGTAGGCCTACTAGTCCAAACCCATATAATGTAGGCCTACTAATCCAACCCATCTAGTGCAGGTCTATTTTGCGCAGTTGTGGTGTTTCCAGATTACCGGTAGTTTATTGTTTGAAGCGTGAACCACATGCTTGATGCTGTGACAGCAGAGCGCCCTGCGGAACCACCAGTTGGCCGCTAGGTGTCGCCCGCGGCCCACGGTTTCAGCCCTGAGTCTCGTTTAAAAGTTGAGTCCGACGGTGGTTCGTTACCTTGACGAGACGACGGCTCTTCACTTCGTCATTGTTTTAAATAATCGCAGCTGCTTCGTCCGCGGTAACAAATAGACCCTCGTTGTTGTCCTCCTCCTCCTCACCTTCAGCCGCTCCCTCCGTCACCAACAGCTGGACTTCTAATCCGCTGTGTCTACAGTCTCTTTAGGTTCCCACCGTGGGCGAGACGTGACCTATCACACACACACACGCACGCACACACGCAAACACACACACACACACACACACACACACACACACACACACACACTCCTGTGTTTCATTTGCCCGCGACATTTTTTTCTTCATCTCCAGTTATTGACTCGGAGCGACCTGTGTTTGATTTGACGGAGGGACGCGACATTTCTCAGCAGGCGAACTTCAAGAAGGTTCCCGGCATCGAACCCGCAGCGCTCGCGGCTGTAGTTTTCCCTCCCAGAGAAGGGTGAGATAAGGGTGACGTGAAGGTTGCGTTGATAAAGTGACCGTTTTATCGATGGTGGATGTATGAGAATATGATCCACTATATGATTTATGATTGGATAATAAAGGGTTTGGATGTAGTTACCGAGAGACAAGAACACGTACACGCTGCGAGCTGTTTGAATATTTTCTTTATCTCATTTTGTAATAAACATATAAATACTCTAGACATGTTGACACGCTCCCCTCACACTGTCGCCTATAAAACTATCTCCCTATTACAAAATATGAAAAGAAAAATACATTTTTAGTACATGTACAATGAGTTACTCTTAATTAATTTATGTTCTACGGTTACTGAGCTGTCAGAATGTGCAGGAGAAGAAGGAAACAACGAAAAAAAAGACATTCTTAATAATAAACAGAGCAGTACCCAACTACTGTACTTAAATTAAAATATATTCTCATATTTTACACTATTTCAAATAACGAAATGTGATTCGGTAACGATCTGTCAAAATCTAATTTACAATTCTGTGTATAAAAATATAATTTATCAGAGTCCAGAGTTCCTCCTAAAATACACCAGTCGGCTGCGGACCTGCGGGAGAGCATGTGGGAACAGTTGTAGAGATATACAAAAATAGATTATGCACAACACGCCGGCCGCGCGCGCTTTTCGGTCCACGTGTGCGCGCCCCCGGCTTCAGTTCACGTGAGAATAAATTATTCAAAGAAAACTTTTTTTAAGGCTCCTTTCACCGCGATGAAGGGACACGTCTCGTCAAGTCTCGCTAATAAATATCCCAACTCCCGCGAGATCTCCCCCGCTCAGCTCGAGGGTCTCGACACCCCCAGCGGGTGCATGGCGTGCCCGTCCAGCACCCACCCGCCCAGGCGGTACAGGACGTCAGAGTACCAGTGCACGCCGTCCGCGTGCTCCGCGGGGGGGGCAGCGCCCTTCCCGCGTGGGGGAAGCAGCCCGGACAGCCAATGGGAGAAGCGCACAGGCGCGAAGGCCCAGTGCGCCAGCTGCTGGTCTTGGACCACGGCGTAGCAAGACGCCAGCACGCGGTCCACCACCAGGGAGCCGCTCGCCGTCAGCGGGGCGAACGAGCCCCGGCGGCTCTCCAGGTAAATCCTCCGCACGCCCACGGGCGCCAGGGCGGCGCCGGGGCCGCCCGTCACGAACACCTTCTGGCCCGCCGTCACGGCGCTGGCGAACACCGCCGTCATCCCGCCAAGCCCGTCCGTGGCGTTGCCCCGGCTCTCCACGAAGAGCAGGTGTGCCGCCGTCAGCGCCAGCCGCTCACCGGACTCCGTCTCGATGACGTAGAAGAGCCTGTCGGCCTCGGCGTCGCGGTCCAGGAACATGATGAAGTCCGTGGGGGTCAGGACGCCGCGCTCGTCCGCCGCCAGCACGCGGTCCCCCGGCGCCAGGTCTCTGACGTGCTTCCGCCCGCCGTCGGCCAGGGACACGGACGCCGAGCCCGGGAAGCAGCCGCCCGACTTGGCCGCCACCGAGTTCTCTGTGGGGGATAAAAGAGGCGCTTTAGCCTTCGGGGACCCTCCTCCGAGGAGCGGGACGCGTATTGGAGGCTGGCCCGCCTCACGTCTTAATTAAAAACCAATAAAAGCGAGGCTTTGTTATTCTAAAGCTCTGTTTGCTCAGGTGCTCGCCGAGCACAAACGAGGAGCAGCGGACAAGAGGCTGTGAGGCTGTTTGCGCAGCGCGGGCCTTTTGCAAAAGCTCGCGCTAGATTAGAATTTAAATGAGGAGCCCAGACTCTTTAAATACTGAGAATGGGCCCCTCAGCCCCTCTCTTCATCCCCCTCTCCTCATCCCCCTCTCCTCCTCTCAGCCCCTCTCTCCTCATCCCCTCTCCTCCTCTCAGCCCCTCTCTCCTCATCCCCTCTCCTCATCTCCTCTCCTCCTCTCAGCCCCTCTCTCCTCCTCTCAGCCCCTCTCTCCTCATCCCCCTCTCCCCCTT
>CM051020.1:15117521-15125021 GCA_027704905.1 Muraenolepis orangiensis
CTTTGAGATTACCCGGGTTCACTTTATGGGGATTACCCGGTTCACTTTATGGAGATTTCCCGGTTCACTTTATGGAGATTACTGGGTTTACTTTGAGATTACCCGGGTTCACTTTATGGAGATTACCCGGTTCACTTTATGGAGATTACTGGGTTCACTTTGAGATTACCCACAGGTTCACTTTATGGAGATTACCCGGTTCACTTTATGGAGATTACCCGGGTTCACTTTATGGAGATTACCCGGTTCACTTTATGGAGATTACCCGGTTCACTTTGAGATTACCCACAGGTTCACTTTATGGAGATTACCCGGTTCACTTTATGGAGATTACCGGGTTCACTTTATGGAGATTACCCGGTTCACTTTGTGGAGATTACCCGGTTCACTTTATGGAGATTACCGGGTTCACTTTATGGAGATTACTGGGTTCACTTTATGGAGATTACCCGGTTCTCTTTATGCAGATTACCCGGTTCACTTATGGAGATTACCTAGGAACACTTTATAAAGATTACCCAAATTCACTTTTGAAAGATTACCCAAGTACACTTTATTAATATTACCTGAGTTCACATAATTAAGATGAGCCGACTTCACTAAAATGACCAGAGTACACTATATAAAGTTTACCCCCACCGGGTACACTTAAAATAACCCTGGTTCATTTCCTAAATATTACCCATGAGTTTACTTTACAAAGATTAGACGAATTCACTTTACAAAGATTAGACGAATTCACTTTATAAACATTAGACGAATTCACTTTACAAAGATTAGACGAATTTACTTTATAAACATTAGACGAATTCACTTTATAAACATTAGACGAATTCACTTTATAAACATTAGACGAATTCACTTTATGAACATTAGACGAATTCACTTTATAAACATCACTCGGGTACACTTTATAAACATCACTCGGGTACACTTTATAAACATCACTCGGGTACACTTTATAAACATCACTCGGGTACACTTTATAAACATCACTCGGGTACACTTTATAAACATTACCCCAACTACAACCCGTTAGTTTACAGCAGGGCTTCCTATTTAAATAGGATTATCTGTAAATAAGGTCTTCAGTGTGTTAGTTCCCTCCCGACGGGCCTCGGCCTGGAATGGGGTTTGGAGGGAAAAGGGGATCAATATTTTCGACTGTTAACGGCAGGGAAAAAAAGCTATTATATTCTCTTTAATAATATTCGATTTAAAGTAATTTTTTTCTAACGAATGCCTGAGAATTAACTTATATTTCCGAATCGAAATCTGTATCTGGCTCCCAGGGTTAAATAAAGGTTAGATATTTACCAGCACACAGGAACGAGATGTCACACCAATTTATTCATTTGACACTAAAATTAACATTTGAATTTGCGGGTAAAAAAATTACCAAAAGTAGTAAAACAAGTAAAATAACTAAATGAACATCGAAAAGCCATTTAAATACATCTCTGGATATCTGTGCGCTTTCCCTGCGCTTCTCTTCCACACCACTTCTGGATGCTTCAATAGCACAAGATCACTATATCGGATCAACGAATAGGATTCACATTTCAAACTGATTTAAGTGAGAGTATAACGTGAAAGACCCGCCGCCGTCACTCTAACTGAAACACACCGACCGGACGCCCGGCTCGTCGGGGGAACTCTGTCCGCCACGGAGCAGCGCGTCGCGGGCTGGAGGCTGGAGGCTGGTCCCGGGACCCCTTCTCTCTCCCCGAGTCCCCTGACCGATGGAGGCTGGCCTCTCCTCAGCACGCTCCTCCGGGCCCTGGCGAAGGCGCGTCATTGTGTGCCTCTCCCCTCCGTCCGTCCTCCGTGTGTAGGAGCGACACTGAAGCTATACCCGACACCGGCTCTCTCCCCCCCTCTCTCTCTCTCTCTCTCTCTCTCTCTCTCTCTCTCTCTCTCTTCCTCTCTCTCTCTCTCTCTCTCTCTCTCTCTCTCTCTCTCTCTCTCTCTCTCTCTCTCTCTCTCTCTCTCTCTCTCTCCCCCCCCCCCCCCCCCCGTGGTGATCCGCCGTTAGGCACGGGTAGTCTGTTGGTTGTTTTCGTTGATTCAACACAGTGTAAGCAAGTCTTATCGATAGCTGAATAACGATTGCGCCATCAAGACGACAATTAGCGCCGGTGAGTAATTACAAAGAACCAGTCAGTGAATCCTAAAAGCTCATAAATGCTACTGTTTGCCATTACACAATCACACACCTGATAACACCCTTCACCCAGCTGGGGAAACACAAGACATTCAAACGATTTAGAACCGTGGAGTAAAACACAGAGCTGGCAGGAAGTCCAGTTGATCAGGTGGGCGGGGCCCGGCACACAGGTGGTGTAAAGGTGATAGCAGCACATCTGGAACACACCTGTAGTCCAGAGAACAGGTAGAGATAGCGCTAGCAGAAGCACACCTGTAGAACAGGTAGAGATAAAGCTAGCAGAAACACACCTGTAGAACAGGTAGAGATAGCGCTAGCAGAAGCACACCTGTAGAACAGGTAGAGATAGAGCTAGCAGAAACACACCTGTAGAACAGGTGGAGATATAGCTAGCAGAAACACACCTGTAGAACAGGTGGAGATAGAGCTAGCAGAAACACACCTGTAGAACAGGTAGAGATAGAGCTAGCAGAAACACACCTGTAGAACAGGTGGAGATATAGCTAGCAGAAACACACCTGTAGAACAGGTGGAGATAGAGCTAGCAGAAACACACCTGTAGAACAGGTAGAGATAGAGCTAGCAGAAACACACCTGTAGTCAAGAGAACAGGTGGAGATAGAGCTAGCAGAAACACAACAGAGAGGAGGACGAGGAGGAGCGGAAGCAGGAGATAGATGGGGAGGAGGAGGAGAAGGACACGGAGAAGTGGAAGCAGGAGATAGATGGGGGAGGAGAAGCAGAAGGTGGAAGGAGGAGGACAAGGAGGAGCGGAAGCAGGAGATAGATGGGGGAGGAGGAGGAGAAGGACACGCAGAGCTGTATGTACGCTGGACGGAGCAGGAGGAGCTGAGGTGAGGAGTGTGGGATGTCCTTGAGGAGGAGAGTAATGAATAATGCATTCATGTGATAAATAATGCAGCCAGCCACGAAGCAGGGCCACTGCGACACGATGGTTTGAACTTCTGTTGTCAAAGTCTTGACCCTCGTAGCCGTAACAATGTAAACATGGAATCTGTATCAACAAGCCGCTGCTAGCATAGCGCTGTGCACTTCGCTAGCCTGACGCAGTTTCACAGCAGCTAATGATCGAAAGAATTACACATAAACATATTAGTGGCTAGCCGCATGTGACGGCTAATCCGTTTTGAGGCGCGACAATGGTTTGTGAGTCATTGAGTCATGTCACCATGGTAACCAGACCTCAAGACCACTACACTAATAGCCTTCCACACTCACATAGCTCCAAATACCTCCAAACATTCAAATCCTACACCCCCAAACTTCCAGACCCAGAGACCCCAAACCTCCAGAACCCAAAACCTCCAGAACAGAGACCCCCAAACCTCCAGAACCCAAAACCTCCAGACCCAAAGACCCCCAAACCTCCAGACCCAATGACCCCCAAACCACCAGAGCCAGAGACCCCAAACCTCCAGAACCCAAAACCTCCAGAACAGAGACCCCCAAACCTCCCTAACCAGAGACCTCCGAACCTCCCGACCCAGAGACCTCCAAACCTCCAGACCCCCAAACCTCTACCGGACCTCCAAACCTCCAGACTCAGAGACCCCCAAACCTCCAAACCCAGAGACCCCCCAAACTTCCAGAACCAGGGAATGGGGAGTAAGCATTCCATTGTACTTGTTGCAAATAGCAAATACAATTCTTGACATTTTGAAACCCAGACCTCCATAAGTTCTGATCCCAACCCCCACCCTCAGACCTACATGACCCTAGACCTACAGACCTTCAACAACACTCAAGATCTACAGACTACCAGACCTCCAAGCTTTCAGACCTGCAAAGCGGACCTCCACTCTGAACAGTCCCTGTTGTTTTGGAACCTTGTCAGGTGGATTAGAGACTGAATAATCACACTGGCTCAGCTGCTTCCAGACTGCTTTTCCTTTCACTCAAACAGTCGCTACCACCAGACATGTGTTCTTTGTTCATGCTTCTCCTGCTTGTTAGCTGCACCTTTCAATCTCGGCCCGAAGGTCTCCTATTGGACAGACAGCATTGACATGAAGGTTTCCTATTGGACAGACAGCATTGACATGAAGGTTTCCTATTGGACAAACAGTATTGACGTGAAGGTTTCCTATTGGACAGACAGCATTGACGTGAAGGTTTCCTATTGGACAAACAGTATCGACGTGAAGGTTTCCTATTGGACAGACAGCATTGACGTGAAGGTTTCCTATTGGAAGACAGCTTCGTTCCAAAGGTTCCTCGTGGAGGTCATGAAGGCTGGTGTTGTGATAGTTTATTTAACGCCAGGTCCTTCAGGAGATCTCCAGATCCAGGATGTGGTCTCAGAACCGTGACTCTTGGACGCGTGGAGAGTCCAGACCGGCTCGGCCCTGATTCAGACAGACAACACCTCTTCAATAACCAGCAATTCACCAGTGATGACGTTGGACCAGGATAGTGTTATTTCTGAGGGTTTTCCACCCAGGGACCCTTCAGCTCCTCGTCCTCCGCTCTGAGCAGGTCACCCTGGGCGCTGGCTGGGTGACCACATGCAGTATTGGATATGCTAATGTCCCCGCCGGCCAGAAAGGAGATTCGTTCGCTTGACGTTTTTGTGAAAACCAAGGACAATGCTTCAGTGTTTTCTAATCAGGCCCGAGTGCTCTGTCTGTCGCCCCGGGAGAAATGTCTCTTATAACGGAGAGGAGCGCTTAGAACACCCACAACAACAACCACTGGCAGCACTACGCCCTGCACTACTCGCAAGCTAGGCTACGTTAGCCAAGCCCACCACACACACACACACAGACACACCACACACACACACACACACACACACACACACACACACACACACACACACACACACACACACACACACACACAAACACATACATCACTGCTGAGGCAAGTTTGTTACGCTAGCGAGCTGCTAACTCTGTGAGCGTCTCAGCGGGCCCCTCAGCGGGCCCCTCCTACCCTGGGTGCCGATAGTCACTAATCTATCTGTGGATAAACTCCTGTTCACTATTGACTGTGCAATCCTTCCTGAGCCTTCATCTCGGACACCGTTTTAGCGCCCGGCTGTCATTTCCCGACAAAATAACAGAAACATGTGATCCTCTTACGGTGCTTATGGTACATAATCGTATGACGTAATATCCAAACACGGCTCCCCCTACTCCTGGATGACCAATGACATGTCAGTATCTGTACCGTCCAGGGAGGGACCTCTCCATCTTCCAGACCGGGACTCAGACCGGGTTCAGTCAGACACGGAATTCAATGTTCATTTAAATCAAACATTTAACCATTTAGATCTATTGTTCTGTTTGGATCAGTCACTTTAGATATTATTTAGTTACTGACAAATATTTGTATATATATATATATATATATATATATATATACATTTATATATTTTTTGTACATTTTTGTGTATATACTACACATATTGTTCTGTATATAACTATCTATTTAAGGTTTATTCCGGACCTATGTTCTATTTTATTTTATTTTCTCTATTTTTATGAGCGTTCCTCTATCTTCAGCAGGAACTGAATTGTGACAAACTATGTCCTTGGGGATCAATAAAGTATTGATTGATCCGAATGTGAATGTTTTTGCTGGTGGAAAGCAAAGCGCCAACGCTATCCAAACACTGGGAGAGCGCAGACGTGGCGATGTCAGCGTGTGACGGCATGTGAGCGTACGGTCGTTGCAGTCATGCTAACAGCTTTTAAAGAGGTTACTGAGTGATGAGGGATATGTCTTAGCTAGCCTGGCTCCGCTAGCCTGTCAGTGTTAGCCTACGTCAGGCCAGTGTTAGTGAATGTTAGGCCAGCCGTGTTAGCTAGCCATTGTTAGCCAGCGAGTACTGATTAGGCCCGTTTTCGCATTGTAGGTGAGCTGAGTGTTACCCAGAATGCACCTCCCCCTCTCTCTCTCTCTCTCTCTCTCACACCCACCTCAGAACCTCTATAGCGATAACAGACCCACTTCAGAGTTCAGCCTCTGCCATCTTCCTTTGAAGAGACCTTTTAAAACACTTTGAAAGTCTCACAAAACCTTTAGAAGTTCACATGAACTGTGGCGTTGAAGCTGCCTTTGTCACGTTCGTATAAACGGCCAAACATTGGCTGGACGTTTTATGGTTATTTGTTTAGAGATAGGACTGTGTGGTATGTGTACATATATACTATATTTGTATTGTCGACCGCTCCTATTGGCTGCCTCTTAAACCTCACCTCGGGTTCGACTGCTTCTATTGGCTGCCTCTTAAACCCTGTCCCAGGGATGGACCTCTCCTATTGGCTGCCTCCTTAACCTCGCCTCGGGTTCAACCGCTCCTATTGGCTGCTTCTTAAACCCAGTCCCGGTTTCAACCACTCCTATTGGCTGCCTCTTAAACCCTGTCCCAGGCTTGGACCTCTCCTATTGGCTGCCTCCTAAACCTCGCCTCGGGTTCGACTGCTCCTATTGACTGCCTCTTAAACCCTCGCCTCAGGTTCAACCGCTCCTATTGGCTGCTTCTTAAACCTCATCACTGCTTCAACTCTTCCTATTGGCTGCCCCCTCACAGCCCCGGCTAGTGTAGCACCAGAGTATCTCAGCGCTAGGAGCTCCAGTGTTGTCAGGGTGAACACGCGTGTGTCAGACATGTTGGAACACATTCTGTCGTCGGTGGGTTCACCAGATGAGACCCAGCTCCACCCAGCTCCACCCAGCTCCCCCGTTGGTCCACCTCCACCTGAACACTCCCGAGTGACGGAGGAACCGTGGAACCAGGTCTGAACCGCTTGGAACCAACACACAACACGTCTATCAGTTCACGAAACCACAGCCAACTTCCCCTTCCAAGCCGGGCCACGCCCCCTGCCTTTATCTTTACTGTGTGGTTGGGGAGGAGGGGGGGTGTGGCGGGGGAGGCGGGGGGAGGAGAGGGGGGAGGGATCAGAGACGTCGGATCACAGGTGAAGGATGCAGGTGCAGCCTTTAATGACTCTTTAATGTTGCAGCCCGACATATCCTTATATCCTTCTTCGTGTCCATGTGCCCTAACATCCGCTCCCCACTTCCTGACACGTCTCCTCAAGGTCAGAACCCAGACCCGCCGGGTCTCCCCAGGTCTGGGTTAGTCCTGGTCCGTCACCTGAGCTCTTGGTGTTTGCTCCTGTTGTTTCCTCTGCCATCGAAGATGTTTTCACCCCTGTCTGTCTGTCTGTCTGTCTGTCTGTCTGTCTGTCTGTCTGTCTGTCTGTCTGTCTGTCTGTCTGTCTGTTAGCAAGATAACTCAAACAGTTATGTACAGAATTAGACTTGGTGGTTAGAGTACTTGGTACTTTGGCACAGATCTG
>CM051020.1:15132521-15135021 GCA_027704905.1 Muraenolepis orangiensis
CCCACTGACCAGCTCCTCGCCTAGCGCCCGTGCCTTGCTAAAGAGCAAGGGCGGGAGAACAGAAGTAACCACAACAACTTCCATCTCCACAGAGGAACGTTGGAGCCAGGGGCAAACGGCGATACCTTTCTGTATAGAAAGCTTTGCTCACCTAACCGTCTACACTACCTTACTGCAAAGGAAGCTATGCTAACCTAACCGCTATGCTACCTTACTGCAAAGGAAGCTATGCTAACCTAACCGCTATGCTACCTTTCTGTAAAGGAAGCTATGCTAACCTAACCGCTACACAACCTTCCTGACGAGGAAGCTAGGAACCTGCTCGGCACCTTCATGTACAGGAAAGAAACGCTAGCTTACCGCTACTCTAGCGTTAGCGTTAGCATGTGGTGCCGACGGCTACAACGCCCAGGAGGTGACGGTTATGTTGGCAACACGGGGCTCCTCCCAGGAGCAGGTGGAGGTGTTGAGAGGGAGGAGGCGGCGGCAGGTGAACCTTTCCCATCATAGACTCCCAGACCTTCATCATCAGGTATGGAAGTGTTAGTCTCAGGCCGGGGTGGATGCAGGCTTATCTACAGGGAGAATCCTCACCCGCACCAACAATTAAAGCCCAGTGTCATCACTGGTGAGCCTGACAGCCTGTAATATTATGAATGAAGGACTGTGCAGATTACAGGTGTGAGGCCGCGCCCCCTCCCTGCAGGACCATAAGTGCTGATATTGATATGCGCTAATGGTAGTGCACGGCCCACAGGGTAAATACTGCACCGCATTACTGCCTTATCATAGGAGGAGGTGGCGGAGGAGGAGGAGGAGGAGGTGGTGGTGAGTGAGTGAGGCGGTCGTGGAGGCGGTGATGGAGGAGGAGGAGAATGGAGAGTAAGGTGGTGATGTTGACTGTGGAGGGGAGGTGAAAATGGCGGAGGAGCCAGTTTCCGGGAAGAAGTGGAGGAGGAGGTGGTGGTGGGGGTGGAGGAGGAGGAGAAGGAGGAGGTAATCGTGGAGGAGGAGGTGGAGGTGGTGGAGGAGGAGGAGGAGGTGGTGGAGGAGGAGGAGGAGGTGGTGGTGGTGGCGGTGGACGTGGTGGTGGAGGAGGGGGTGGAGGAAGAGGTGGAGGAGGTAGTGGAGGTGAAGGTGGTGGTGGAGGAGGAGGTGAAGGTGGAGGTGGAGGAGGAGAAGGTGGTGGTGGAGGAGGAGAAGGTGGTGGTGGAGGAGGAGGTGGAGGTGGAGGAGGAGGCAGAGGTGGTGGTGGGCTAAAGACTACAATCAGAGCTTTACATGGATCTACCAATCACAGGAAAGGGGGAGGAGCCAGGGTGAGCAAATAGAGGTAGATCTGGAAGCATGTTGCAGCACTCCTCTCTGTGGTGTAGATATCCATAGGTGTGTAGCTGTTGTGCAGATGTAGATACGTAGATATGTAAATATGTGTAGATGATATTTCAGGTATTAGTTATTAGGTATGAATAGATATGAAATATGACGCATGATAAATGTTCTAATGATAACAGAGCAGAGTGTGTTGGTTTCGTCTCCATCATGTTGGTGGAGTCGTGGAGGATCTCGAGGAGAGCGGAGGGTGGAGGTTCTCAACAGGAGTGGAGGTTCTCCTGAGAGAGCGGGGGGGTGGAGGTTCACCAGGTGAGCAGAGGGTCCAGGTTCTCCACAGGAGCAGAGGGTGGAGGTTCTTCAGAGAGGGTGAAGGTTCTCTCCAGAGAGTGACGGGGAGCAGAGAGGGTGAAGGTTCTCCAGAGAGTGACGGGGAGCAGAGAGAGTGGAGGTTCTCCAGAGAGGGTGAAGGTTCTCCAGAGAGTGACGGGGAGCAGAGAGAGTGGAGGTTCTCCAGAGAGGGTGAAGGTTCTCCAGAGAGTGACGGGGAGCAGAGAGGGTGGAGGTTCTCCAGAGAGGGTGGAGGTTCTCTCCAGAGAGTGACGGGGAGCAGAGAGAGTGGAGGTTCTCCAGAGAGGGTGAAGGTTCTCCAGAGAGGGCGGAGGTTCTAGCGGAGGGTTTTAGCCGGCTCCAGTATCGCTCAATCAGGCGCTCCACCGGCGCTGCAATCACAGGCCGATTGTTCTGCGTGTTGTGGAAAGCCTGACACGGCGGCCTGATGAATCACCTGGCCGGGAACCAATCAGATCGCACCGTCGTCTCGCTCGCAGTGCTGGAAAAAAACAACATTCAATTCACTCCTCCTGCTCTTTCATGTCCCTGCTTTTCATTCGTCTTAAAGGACACACACACACACACACACACACACACACACACCTTTACACACACAAACACACACCTATACACACACACACACACACCTATACCCACACACAAACACACACCTATACACACACAGACACACACGCACACACATACCTGCATCCACACACCTACACACCTACACACTCACAAACACACACACACATACACACCTATGCACCTACACACACACACACTCACCTACACACACACCTTTACACACACACACGCTCTCAAGCACGCACGC